>CM077098.1:3662554-4015235 GCA_039513925.1 Platanthera zijinensis | reverse complement strand
AAAAAATACTACATCTTATTTAAAAAATCTATCTTACAATAAGTATGATGGTACCAAAGAAAAGGAGAAAATATATGAAAAAATGTGTTAATGTTTAATATGCTCATATATCTTTATAGTGCTATTGTGATTTGAGTTTGTGTAACTTGTTTGTTTCCTTGCCTAATAAACCCAAGCTAAATGTTACAACCTAGTAAAGTCCTAGCAATTCTAATCCTAATAATTGATTTCCATTAGTAGAGAGTATAAAAGAATAAAATTTTTATAATCCAAGAGAATTTAGTGTGTTAAAAACTTTAATAATTTGATCTAAGATTGATTAAATTTATTCAATGCAATCTTGATTATGTTATTTTTTAGGGTGTTGTTATTATCAAACTTATTTTCGTTACTAGCAAATCAGAAAAAAAAGAGATTCAATCATTTTTTGTATTTTTTCTCTCCCAAAAATTACTACTAGCAAATCAATATTACTTTTTTGCACTTTTTGTATTTTTGAATTTTGAGTGATCAACATGAAAGTTGTAGATCTCAATGAGATCTACAACTTTCATGTTGACCATTTTTTGATTTGAAGCCGTTTAGCCATCCAATTTGCCCCGAAAAAAGACACGCCCGAAAAGAGTCGTCTGTACAGAACTTCGGCGTGACTTTTTTCGGGGCCCAAATCGGGGGCTTAAACGGCTTCAAATCAAAAAGTTCAACATGAAAGTTGTAGACCTCGTCGAGATCTACAACTTTCATGTTGAGCACTTTTTAATTTGAAGTCGTTTAAGCCTCCGAAAAAAGTCATGACGATCTCGGGCGTCCGTACATATGTTTGGCGTGACTTTTTTCAGGGGCCAAATCGGGGGTCTAAACTGCTTCAAATTAAAAATTGTTCAACATAAAGTTGTAGATTTCGTCGAGATCTACAACTTTCATGTTGAACACTTCTTATGAAAATGCACGTATATACATCACACCCATGTAGGAATTTAGAAATCAAATATATTTGAGGCACCTGCAACTCAATTTATAGTTTCAGGGAACAGAGAGCATTTTATCATTTTTGGATTGAAATCTAGGGTTTCAAATATATTTTCGGATTCTATGACGAGTCACGGCTTCACGTTCCCTGTAGGGTCCATCATCTCAATTGTGTTTCCAATCAATAAATTTTGCTTTCCTTGTTACAGATAAATCTTGAGTTTGTAATTGAGCATATATAAGATTTGTCATTGGTTACAGCGGCGTAGAAGCTGCTTGAGATGAGATTTCAGTGGACCCTATCTCTTCGTGGCAGTTAGCTGAGGTAAGAAGAAGAAGCAAGTGCATTAAACCTAATTTCTGAGCAACTGTATATCCGCTTCGACAAATGCTAGTAACAACACGTTTAAAAAAAATAATTTTTTTATGGTGGTTTAATAGTAACAAAAGGATTTTCAAATATGAAAGTTTACTGATAGTAATTGTTTGCTAGAAGCCAAAACAGATTTGCTAGTAACAACACCCTTTTTTATTAGTGATTGAAACTTAAGTTTCGTTTGGGGGGACTTATTTTCATCGATCAAGCGGTTACGGCCGCATGAACCAGACCTAAAATTAAGATCCGGTTCATGCGCACGTAACCACTTGACCGGTGAAAATAAGTCCCCCCAAACGGTGCCTTTGTCCTTTTCTTTTCCTTTTAGTTTTTTTATTAATAAGTTATTTCTTATGAATCTTTATTCTTATTCTGTAAGTGTGATTTTAATTCATTAATAAGTTAAGTTGTATAATTAGATATAATTCTATGGAAGCTGTGTAATTTTCATATTAATATCTCCTAAATTAGTTTTGCTCTAGAATAAAATAAAACTCAAGTCTAGGGGTATTTAATAATGTCTAATTTATATATTTATTTAATATATTTTTGGTTTTTATTTTTTTATATGTTATAGGTTTATTATTGTATTTTAGACTAATTTACCTGTTTTGTGTTTTTCAGGCTGGAAGCCCTCTAATGTTCATTTTGGATGCAATAAGCATGCTAAGTTTCTGATTTGAGCATGAATAATGAAAATTCAAAGTACATGCCCATGTATAAGTCGTGTACTCAGAGCGTGTCAACCTGATTGCGGTTCTAGGTGTTCTAGCATGCCCTAACCTCAGAACACCGCATTTTAAAATTGCATCTTGATAAATTTCGTACTCAGGGCACGTATCACTGAATTTCAGATCGCGCCCTCCATCAGCCTTGTGTTGATTAAACATAAGGCTAATATATAAACATAAGGCATATCATAATGAGGTCTATTTAAAGAATTATAGCAATTATGTCACTGGTTTATTATACATAAATAGCCAGCTCCAAAAAGATATATCTGGAGCTATATATAACCCTTGGAGACCAGCCACCACTTTTTCGAAATATCGGGGAATCCCTTCAACTTTAATGTTGAGGTGTCCTCTGTAGAGTCAGGAAGGCCTTCAAAAATGTTGAGGGTGTCCTCTGGTAGAGTCAGGAAGGCCTTCAAAAATGAGCAAACTTGTTGTGCAAAATTAATACTAGCACCCCAACCTTTAGGCAATCAAATACTGAAATAACATTTTTAATATGCATAGTGCTGATATTACAGAAAATCAAATTGCACGCTTGGGACTTGCATAACAAAGGCTCTGTTTGGGACAGCTCTGGCGGATTGAAAAGTTGCTGTTCGGATAGAGCTGTTTTAAAATAGATGTCTGAGGAGCATTTTGAAAAGCTGCAAGTGTTTGGGTGTTCTGTGCAAAAGTGCGCTTGGAATCGCCGGAGAAAGGCAGTCGGGGGCTCGGAATCGCCGGAGGAAGGCCGTCCGGGCTCGGAATCGCCGGAGGAAGGCCATCCGGCCTCTGAGCATGTTCCAACTGAAGAAACCATTAAATTCCAAAACCTATGAGAGAGAACGCTATTTTGCGGAAGCTGAAGCTGGGGGAGATTTCTGAAGAGCTGCAAAACAGCTCCAGATTTCTGAAAAGCTCTTCATAAGGAGCTGTCCCAAACAGTTAAAAAACAGCTCTGGCGGCTGGAATAGAGATTCTCCAGCCGCCAGAGCTGCGCCAAACAGACCCAAAGTGGCCTCCCCCAAATGGACCTGCTGTCGATCCCTTGTGGGGGACAATTAATCAACAGCTCAACAATTTTAAAGTAATATAATTGTAGAGAGCTCATCCCCCAGATCGACCGATTCCGACTGTAATCATTTAAAAAATAAATCGAAAATTGCGGTAAGATTTTTTAGGGTATTTTTTTTATTACCGACACTTTTCCTTCTCTTTTCTGATCGCTTGCTGTCGTTGAGGAAATGGACTTCACTCGACGCATTTGTACCTAGACAAAATTTCTGCTTTTTAACGATATCTTTGAGTGAACAACATTCAGTCAGCGCAATTAGGCCTTTAGCGTCGAGTGATGTGAGATGACTCGACGCATTTGTATTTAAGCAAATATCGTTCACTCTAGAATATGTTGACTTATCTCCAATTGAATTTCTAATAATCCCAAGCCATCTTATCAATCAATCATTACTAATAACCTGCACATTTTAACTCGGAGCAATATCAAATACATATTTATGTATATTATTGACTTAGGCGGCTTCTTCAAATCTAGGATATTGTGGTCAATGTTCCCAACAGTCAGGTTGTAGAGCTTGAGGTAGGGTCTGGAAGTAGGCCTGAGAGATTCTGAGGAATTTGTAGTGTAAGCTCTTGGAGCTGAGTTTTGGAGAAGATTGCTGAGTCTAGCATATGCTAGATGAGCACAGAGGGACAGTGGATGTACTCATACTCTGGGGAACCACTATAAAATAGTGTGTGTTGTGTTTGTTTGATTGAACTTTAATTTTACACTTGCTGAAATCTGGAAAGAAGCCAACAAAAAGCTAGTCCACCTATTCACCCCCCCTCTGTAGGTGAGTTAGGCTACCAATAACAACAAACTATCAACCGCAAGGGCCTCTATTTTCTCAACCATCGGTCGTACCCGTCCACCACAAATGCCCTCTTAAAACCAAAGCTAGCTGCTTGATGGTGAAGACAACGATCCCGACTTGGTCGGCTTAGAACCTCTGACACTCATTCATGATCCCAATGAGCCTCGACCTTGATAACAATATTAATTTTTGGAAGAAAAGTGTCAATAGGAACAGTCGAACATGACTCCCTAAGGAATCTACTCGTCTGACTATCTACATGTCACATTAGGGTAATTGTGTGTTTATCACTCACCTAAATAAGGGACTAAGGCTGAATCTTTAGGGCAATTTGAATCATTACGTATTTTAAACTCTCTTGAAGAATAGATTTTTAGTGGGATCCCAAGACAATTCGACATATATATATATAAATATCGGGAGCCGTTGCGACTGCCCGGTATAACACGGTGGGTCTCCAAATCAATCTTGACCGTCCGTTGTCTATTACGCAGGAAAAAAACGCATTTCCCGCGACAAAAAACCCGCAAGCCTTTAAGCTAAGCAAGCCCATTTCTCGTGATAAAGAGCCCGCCAGTCTTGAACTAGGAAGTCTCTCCTGATGCTCATTATATACAGTAAGTGTTGAAGCCAAAATTGACCTCTCGTGGAGTTCGGAGTCCCAAAAGAGGGGTGACCTCACACCTACTACACTCGGAGGAACGTCACGGACCTAAGACCCGGGAAACTAGGAACAAACCCTCGGCTCTAGCGTGGAGGTCCCACCTCACACCCGGAAGACCTTTGAGGTCTCCCCCTCTCTAGCCAATGCTTGAGCTAGGTGCCTTGGAGGAAGAAAGCCAAGGGGATTTAAGTGGCTAAGAAGCAATGCACTCCAATGGACCCTCAAGAGTCTATTTATAGATTTTCCAAGTCCTGTGGTTAAAATGACCAAAATGCCCCTAGGGTAAATATGCCTCAAGCCAATAGCAAACCTCTACACCGGGGGGTAGAGAAGTAATTCCGCCCCGGGGTACTACGGTAAAAACATGGCCCAAAGAGGTTCAAGGGCGGGAGGAGGCCAAGCCATACCCCCACCTTCCCGAGACCCGCGAGATCACCGCGCGGGCGAGACCCTGGCCGCCGGCCGGTCTCGCCCCGCGAGCTCACCGCGCGGGCGAGACCCTAGCCGCCGGCCGGTCTCGCCCCGCGAGCTCACCGCGCGAGAGAGACCCTGGCCGCCGGCCGGTCTCGCCTCGCGAGCTCACCGCGCAGGCGAGACCCTGACCGCCGGCCGGTCTCGCACCACGAGCTCACTGCGCGGGCGAGACCCTGGCCGCTGGCCGGTCTCGCCCCGCGAGCTCACCGCGCGGGTAGTCTCGCCCTACCCAGGGCTAAGGTGCAGGGGGCGGGATCCTGGCCTCCAGCCGGTCCTGCCGCTCCTACCTCGCACCTATCGAGCCGGTGGAGGGTGTCGGTCAACTCGACGCACCCGCTCCCAAAAGGGGTCAAAGGGGGAGGTAGATTTTTCCTCCCCCTACTAGTATATTTCCAAAGCCAAGCTAAAATTGGCCACCAAGAGTGCAAAACCTCTCAAAAGCTTAAAAAAACCAATCGGCTAATACGGGATTGTACAGTAAGAACCTATGTTGATTGGGCGATGTGGGACTATTCGCGTGCACTACATTAAAAGATTTTTGAAAACACTCACGATATAAGCCGTCGTCGGCCTGCCCTGTTGCAACCAGTCGTGAGACTAAAGCTAACCTACCTGCTCTGGTTAGCCTGCCCAAATATTAAATTTCAAACTAATCAGTCCTCTCCTAATATTTAAACCCAAAAAAACATATGGAATCGTACGATGTGGGTCTAAAAAATGGAGTGTGCGTGCGGGTGCGCGGGCATGCGTGCGTGGTGCGTGCGGGTGTGCTTCATCTGTGTGCGTGCATGTGTGTGAGAGAGCAAATCTCATGAATTTGTTCAAATCATTGTATGGCCGGTAAATTAAGAAAACAAATAAATGTATGATGCCATTTGTTGGCTCTAAAACAGATACTTTAATGTTTATTCTCAATCATGATGATCAGGTGTTTAAGGAGTCCAGAGGATTTCATTTATGCCAACAACATACATAATCCCCATCCCTGTTACCATCTTACAATTTTCCGAAAAAAAAAAAAAAAAAACTTCTACAGATAAATAAACCCAATCTTCAACTTATTTAGATAATTTCTCAATTACTACAAAAAACAAAGAAGAAGCTTCCATTTTAGCTCAACATGATAATCAGTCAACAGCTCAATGAATGTTATGGGGGGAGCAGGAGACCTGGAATGATGGGGCCAATGGCTGATTTAAAATCTTCATAAAAAACTTGCTCTGAAAATCTCTGTGCATGCTTCCTCGCTGTTGCGGCCATTATAATCCTTTCTGTCTCTTCCATCGCCAGGACTTTGAGGATAGCATCAGCATATTCTTCTATGCTTGAGGCTAGAAATCCTGATGCTTGTTCATCTTCTTTGAGAACTATGTCCATTCTTGGTCCACCTGAATTATTTGCTGCAAAAACCAAAAATTCAAAGAAAATTGGTTAAACCCAAAGACTAATTCAAAGAAAATTGGTCAAAATTGTTTTCAGCTTAACAGTGTTTGCATAAAATGGCTTTTGATTGGGTTTAGAGTTTAGGGTCATGGTAACTGATTCCCCAATCTACTTTCAGCTCATATTATATAAAGGCCAAATCAAATATACTAAAACAGAACCCAAACAATTGTTTGTTGGTACGGAGTGTTTTTTTAGCAGTCTTGTTCGGTTTCCGTTATTAGCAGTCTGTAAGGTTAAGAACCAAAACAAAAGGCTAGTTTGGAATCAAATATAATCAAGTGTGCCCTCTATTCCTTTCCATCGTTATAGTAAGTATAGTGAGAGTGTAAGACTTCCATGTTCTAAGCACGGTAAAAAACAAACTTGAATACGATGGCCCGACAAAAGTTGCATAATACATGTTAAGCGAGGTGAATAAAATTACGATATTGAAAGGCGGCTCCGTCTTACCAATTGGGATAGCACCTGCGGCCATATACTCCACAACACTGATGCCAAAATGCTCATCTATCATTGAATGAAGTCCAGCGATAGCACTTCCCAGTAGCTCCACCAATTCACTGATTGAGTGAGCAGATGTGAACACAAATGAATAAAATTGAATGAGAAAAGAACTGTGTTATTAAAGGCATGCGTGAGGCACGCGTGAGGCGTCAGGCGCACAGCCCCCACCTCTGTCAGGCAGAGGCGGGAGAGGTGCCTCAGGCACGCCTAAACGCACCTAGGCACACCTATGCGCACTTGGGCATTCAATTCATCGATTTTAAGTGAATTGGGTGCCCAGTGAATTCACTGAAAATCAGTGAATTGGATGCCCAATTCGCTGATTTCAGTGAATTGGGTAGAATTGGATGCACAATTCGCTTATTTTTAGTGAACTAGGCACCCGTTCATTTAAAATCGGTGAATTGGATACCCAATTCACTGATTATCTTCGAATCAGGTGTCTAGTTCACTGAAAATCAGAAAATTGGGCATCTAATTCACTGATTTTCAATGAAATGGGCACCCAATTCATTGAAAATCAGAGAATTGGATGCCCAATTTGCTGATTTTCAGTGAGCTGGGCGCTAAATTCACTGATTTTCAGTGAATTGGGCACCTAATTCACTGATTTTCAGTGAAATTGGGTATGGACTTAAGAGCACAAACTATAAAGGAATCATTACAACCATACAAATGTACATTTATTCATTAAAAATGATATTTTTTTTCATTTTTGCGTCCCACGTGCCTCAGATGTGCGCTTGCGCCTAGGCTCCAGGAGCCCTTTGCGTCGCGGTGCGTCTTGCGCATTTAATCGCTTAGAAAAAGATACATAGCAATAGACATTAACTCAATATTAATTATGAAATAAAGTTACTCTCTTATTAAATTTTGGCAATTTGTTTTTAAAACTTATATAGTTATCTTTCTTCAAAAACATAAAAACAAATTTCTCCCAGTTAATATGCTCCTGGGAGGTTGATGATCTTATTATTTTTTGTATATTTATGTCAATAAAAAATAGTTGAACTGCTGATGAAAACATTGCTAGAGTAATAGAATGACTATTAGTGGTCATAAATGACGTCAGAAGGCTATAATGATAAAAACAAGTATGGCTAAGCGGCCGCGACTGTGTTACATGTTTGTGTCACGGCAATATTAGAATTAATTTAATGATATGATATGAACTCACAATAGTTATCCTTTAATATTTTGCATATGCTTTATTAAGTTATTTTATTATTAGTCGTTAGAAGAGATTAGAAGTTGTTAGAGTCTTCTAGTATTTTGAATATTTTATTGAAGTCCACACGTTCAGATTATTATGAGTAAGCATTTTGTAATTCTATTTATACGCTTGGGGTCACGAATGAGAACATCCAATATTTTATTAATGTTCAAGTCTCTTCCTCTATGAGTTCCTTATAGCTCTCCCCTTCTATGGTATGGATTGAGCACCGTGTCCCCAACTCCCTTTGATTCATATACGCATTATTATGTATTGTGTCTTGTAGTGAGGGGCTCCATCTATAAGGAGTTCTAGGAGCGGATGTCTTGCTAATCTTTTGAGTCTTTTGGTTTTGGGCTCTCTTTGAGAGTGAAGTGTCTAGGAAGACCCAGTCTCCAGGTGCTTGGCAGGAATTGATGGAGACGACTCCCTCGCTCGCTGATCGAGACGAATCACTTGACGCTTCCCTCGCCGTCGATCCACACTTCAATCGACGCTTCCCCAGCTGTCAACCCACACTTCAGCCGACGCTTCCCTCTCCGTCAACGCACACTTCAGTCGACGTTTCCCTCGCCTTCAACCCGCACGACCCCAGGAAATTTCCGTCATCCAACATCGACAGACCCCTGCATTTTCGACTCCCACGATTTCTGCAACGGTACATAATGACGATTCCAGTGCGCCTTCGACTTCATGTGCCTCCAACCACCTCTAAATCTAGTAGGGGTGGCCGATTGGGTGATATTGATAGGGGGTGGGGAGGTGGACGGTTAGTGGAGGTGGGGAGAGGTGGCCGACTAGAATACATTGAGAAAGGGAGGGGTGGGCGGTTACTGGAGGTGGAGGGAAAGGAGGGTGGACGGCTAGTTGGAGAGGAGATGGGGGGGGGGGGGGGGGGGACAAATTCCAAACTTCACACTTGGATTCCGACTTCGGCGTCGGGTCATCAAAGGAGAACTTTTCACTCAATTTTCAATACCTTCTGTGAGCCTTCTATCCCTATATATACCAAGGGACACCATGAACGGTCATGATTCTCATATCATGACGTCCCACAAAATACAACACTCGAGTCTTTATCGACTATAGTGAGGTCGGCTATATGGATCCTTTGCCGCCATTTTGCCCTATCTTTTGTCATAATCTCACTAATGCCTAAGTACATCATGTCTTTCCTTACAGTTTCATTCCAAGTCTTTATTCGTCTACCCCTCCCTCGTTTAACATGCCTAGTGACTAGAATCTCACAACACCTAACATAAAATAAATGCAACAGTTTGGTATATTTAGTTTCTAAAAATTATTTAAATGACGTCCCACAAAATACAATAAATAAAAATCAGAAAATACATAAATAACTAAAAACCACTGTTCTTCGATCCACATAAAATAGGCAGCTTCCATCGCCGTGTAGGCCCATGTGTGCCGAGATTCCCATTACATAAGAAGCGAACTACATTGTTATCATGAGTCATAGGAATCTAGTAACTATTAGTTCACAGAATACTTGAACATGTTAAAAATGCCACTTAATAAAGACGTCGGATGTGAATGAATTGAGATTTGAGGGTAAATGCAAGTAACAAATGCACACATTAACTGGTGTTCAAAGCAGCAATAACATCATGCATAGGCTTGATATATTATTTCTCATGTTTAACAAAGCACCTTTGAAGTGACCTCTATTTAACTGATTAACCAATAACATAAGGCAAATATGATGAATAACAAGATGCACATTGGATGGAAAATTGAATGCTGTTTACAAAGGCTCCGTTTGACAAGCTATAGGTGCGCCCTCGGGTAGCCACTGTGGGGCCAGATCCGTTTGGAAGGAGCTTGGTGGCCACCACACAGCACCTGAAACAACGATCCACCATTGTTTCGGGGCCATTTCCTGCCATGAACGCTCAACTGAGTTTAACAGTGGCAGTAGAAAACAGTACTTCCCTTTGGGGAGGCCATTCCAAATGAAGCCAAAGCGCATGAAGCAAAGGCAAGGGAAGCTGTCTTCCAAACTTAAAGTGAGGAGGAGCTTTATTTAAATAAAGCACTGCCAATTTACAAATTTCTATGTAGATTATACAGGTAAATTGAGAGGGAAAATTGGTAAATTTAGTACAACACAAGGAACTGCTTTATAACCTGTAATAGCGAAAAGTATAGAGAAAAGAACTCTAAACAATACCCCCATTTCATCCTCTCATCTGCGCATGACTCAAACAAGAAAAACATTCTAGCAAAAAACACCTAAGATTAGTGCATGGTTGAAAATCATGTTCAACCTGGCAAGTTGGAGAATCAAGTTGATTCCAAGTTGACAAAGAGGAAAACATGGATTTAGCCTGGACTAACCTTTAATTCAACCCACCCAATATGAGAAGCCACTACATGGTTCTCTAACATAGGAACCAGTCTAATTGGAGATAATACAGTGACCAAGAATGGAAAATTAAATGGACCCACGTGAAACTAATCTGAGTAACAAATTTCACAATGAATGGAGCAAATAAATATAAAAGATTCAGGAATTCTTCCTGAAGAGCATGAAGAGCATATGCAATTACAAACCTGTACTTGACATCCTTGTAGAATTCCACGTTTTCTTCTACACCAAGCTCAGTTGCCCTCCTTTTTATTTTTTGTAATCTCTCGTCATCTTCATTATTCCGACAGCTGCCAACAAATTGTAGCTTTGGCTTTCTGATGTTTGGGCCTAGCCTATTGAGCACAAGTGCAAAAGCTTCAAGTTGAATACCATGGGCCTACCGGAATAATCAAGCGGATGATTAGCTAAACATTGGTATTCACAACTAAAATATCCCACATAAGATAGTGCTATCAACTCACTTTTTCTGGGCGAAACTGAGCAACAGAAATAAATATGGGTGTCTCAGCATGTCTTTCCAATGGCAGCGCCTACATGGATAATAACCACAACAAAGAATTTACATGAGCACATTTCATGAGAAGCAAATTTTTTTAATAAGACAGGAGAACCAAATTATACAATGGAGCAAATAAATATAAAAGATTCAGGAATTCTTCCGTGCAGACAAAATAAGAAGACAAAATGCATGATATCCTTAATCTCTCTACTAAGATGCTTATTCCAAAATATACCCGACTATGCCACTGAGTTTTTAATAAATCAACATCATTTATGAAATTTACACTCCCTAGAAAAAAAGCTAATGAATGTAAATTTTCACTTTTGATGAAACACCATAGCAAAGGAACGAAAAGTAAACCAGAGTGACAGCTAAAATAATCAATTCAGACGGAGCTGTAGCATTGTTAAACCATAATGATTTCAAGGAAGGCCAATAGTCATACCTGAAGGGCAGAAGTATCACAAGGAGGGTATACCCTCTTAATACGCCGAGGAATCTTCCATAAGTTTAGAATGTGAGCTCTTGTCCAAGAGGAATTCACCATCACAAGATGTGCATAAGATCCTACAAGCCCATATAGCCAACTAAAGAGTATGTAGTATCCAACCTTACAACGGGATAGCAAAATGCTGCCTCAAAAAAAGACTTATAAGCACAGAAGGTATCTGCAGCAGTGAGAGGTAAAGAGGATGGACAAATTGATACAAAAAGAGAATCTATAAAGAAATTTAAAACAGGTAACCCATTATCAAGTCTCATCCTACAGGGAAAATTTCTAAATGAGACAACAATAAAAAGCCGATTGAAGGAGGCATTCTTTAGACATAAAAATTAATTGGATGAAGTCATCGAAAAAATCAGTATAATTAAGGTCTGCAATCTAATAATTAATAAATAACACATTTGAAAGTAGCAACAATCAAAGGGTCATAATTCGTTGAACATGAAAATCAGTTTGCATACCTTTTAGCAACAAGAGCATCATTATTATACATTAAACTTTGTCGACGAACACGAGAAAGCATATCTGAGCTGATTGTTGGGTAATGTGTATAGCATATCACTTTGCAACCAAAGAGCCGAGCAAGTGGGTAAGTAAAAGCATAGCCGCTGGTGTCAAAATAAAATATAGGTGTAAATTCGCGCAAGGCTTCCCAAGAGAGATAAATCGAACCAAGACTTTGTCCAATCATAGTGAAACAGGGATATGATTTCTCATCTATCCACTTCCTTTTGTTCAAGCGAACAACCTATACGAGAAACTAGCCACTATAAGAAACAGGATATTGATGAAAGTAAACCAAAGAACATAATGGTATATGAGAGAGTGCAACAACGACACTGGAGCATTTATCCCACCACATAAATTTTATTCTTCATCTCAAGAATACTTAAAGTACATATACACTTATTTATAGGTACAAGGAGTGAGACATAATCTCCACAAGAGATACGAGACTAACGTAAAGAGGGAGGAAATGTATATGGGCTCAAAGTGGGCTTTTCCTATTTGGGCTTTTATACAAACCTACTTATATTTTGATGTAGGGTAGGCTACGGGGTGCACAAAAATCTAGGACTCTAGGTGAGAATGTGAGTGTGGCACGCTAATCCGAATCTAAATACAACACAACCTTCGGAGACGGAGACGACTAATTTTGAGCAATGAAGATGTTAACACCACGCAAATAATTAAAGGACAAAAAACAACATTCAATTTAGCAATTTAATCATAGTCTTCCTCCGCTCGGAGGGTCAAGTCCAAGCGCGCGGCGAATAAGCCTTTCCTGCAAATTATTAGTGTACCGTAACAAATTTCAACAAGCACTAATTCAAGCAAAGCACAAAAAAACAATTCAATAATAATGAAGACTCAAAGAGTCCAATACAACAAGGGCTCAACAAAGTAGCGGTCTGACCAAGGCAGTGGAGATTATGGATCCGGATGCGTAGATCAATGATTGAAGAAGGAACCAGCGGCGTAGAAATGATGGCGGTGGTTGTCCTCGGCGGTGGATGTCCTCGGCGGTGGGTGAGCGAGATTGGTCCGTAAATAAATAGATCCGGCCATGCGGGAGTAGATCCGGGTAAGGGAAGGGTGGATCTGATGTTTAGGAGCGGATCAGGGCTAAAACGGAAATATGAGTGGTGGGGATGACGAATCGGGGGATGAAATTCTCAGATCTAGATTGATCTTGAGAATCGGGGGGTGTAGGGATGTGGATCCATGTGAGGGGTGACTTAAGAGTGGTCGGCCTGGGCTAAGGGTGGTCGGGTGGTTGTTGGATGGAGGGCTAATCTGCGGGTTTGCTGGAAGGTGGAGGAAGGGCTGGAGGAGGGTTTGTTGGGAGGAGGAAGGGGCGAAAATGAGAGGGGGGTGGAGGTAGGCTGGCGGCTGCAGGATTACAGCAGGTCGGCAGTTAGGGTTGCAGGTTTTTGGGGCTGCAGTGGGTGGAGGTGAGGAATCGAGGGTGGGAAATGATGGCAAGGGTTAGGGGAAGGATAGGGGAGGAGAAAACCAACCTAGGAATCGTCACCTAGGGCTCCGCGACATCGACACCGAGGGGTGATCGCTGGAATCCGGGAAGAAGAGTCTCCAAATTCTGCAATGTCTTGGTTCAGCCCCTAAGACCACTATTTATAACAAAACAAGACACTAGAGCATCCCTATCAACGACTATGATTGGCCGGTGAGAGTGGCCACTAAAATACGTGAATAATAAACCAATAAAAATAAACTAATATATGATTTTGACTCGCAGCGACATTCTGGACGCAACTGTGGAGTCGGATCGGCGATCTGATCAAGCCTTCCTGCGCAAATAAACAAACGTGGGTCTCGCCTTGCGGCGAACCCCTCCTGGTGCCCGATCTGATGAATCCCCATCATATTTTTTGTTATATTCCTGTGTAAGCAAAAACATACATATTGCAGTCCTAGAATGAAGAGACCGACCACTAGATATAGAATTTGCACAGGGGTCATGGGGGGTAATTCCTCTTGTGAATGGTTAAAGCGCACGATCATAGTCAAAGGGCATAGTAGACCATATGACCCCCGAATGTTGAAATATGGCTCGTTTTTTCATGCATAGATACAGTTGGATGTAAGCCTGCGTTCAATGAACAAATCATTCAAACACAGGGCAGGACTCAGTTTTCTGGAGAATTGTTACCGAAAGCCGGCTTTAGGTGACTTCATACACTTATGCCAGTCCGGTAGCATTGATGAGCCATCCGGTAACCCTGCTCCAAGCACGATTTTTCTAGGATTACAATGTTTCTTCACGATGTCGGTGTCAGCTGCTATCGTCCATGTGTCAACAGCCTGCCGAAATATTTTACTATGAATACAACCCAATTTTCAGGTAAAATTGGGTTTTCTGAGTAGGGAACACCCTAAGCATCCTAATAGAAACAAAAATTCATCTCCACTCATCAAAAGGGGCTTTTTGGAGTGAAGAACAAGGAGATAGAATCAAGAACCAATGGATCCAAGGAGATGAAGATAAACATGATTGATGTCATTAACTTCCTTCCTGGAATCTCCTCTTGTTCCTCTTCTACTACATGCTCGCTTGAAGAAATAATGATGATGGTGAAGGATACAACTTGTTAGAACACTAAAAGCTTTTCCCACCGCTACAATAATCATATTTAAGAGAGACCTCCCATATTCATTTATCTACACCTTATTCTTATATTTGCTTTTGTTAAATGTTTGTAATCTCTATTTGTCAGCGCTGAATTTGTCTTGTTGAGATGATTAGATCAAAGGTAGATATAGGATAGGAACTCGCCTTGGTGGCGACTAGGCAAAGTGGATCTCCGTTAGGAGAGGGACAAAGGCAATCCAAGAGCGAATTGACAAAGGCCAACTAGGTCAGGAGAGCTCAATATAGAAATCTCAAGTATTCTATTGTCGTCACGGACTTAGATTCATAAGACCAAACATTTGCATACAATTTAGAAGGGATATTACTCGAAGAAGAATGGAAAGTGTGAGAGCTCAGTATAGAAATCTCAAGATGAAGATGAGAAGCTTGTGCTTCAACTGCTGAAAATTGTGGCCCATCAACGCAGAATGCCCGAAATTGGTAGAGAAGGAGAAGAGTAGACTGAAGAAGAAGAGAGTGTTTAAGCTATCCTCCTGGGACGATTCAGGTTATAAGCAGGTGAGGAATCAAGTTCAAGTGATGAAGAAAGGGCAAATGTTTGCCTTATCGTCCAAATGAAGAAGTTTCAAATGATGAAGAAGGAGACCAAAGTGACACTGAGGAATACAATCTCCCACTTCAAATTACTTTCGAAGTACACGGATACTTTGAAGTTTTGAAATACCGTAGTTGATAAGATTGAAAAGTTAAAAGTGATTAATAAACAACTTAGTGTTGAAAATAAAGAACTGATCGAAGATGATTATTTTTGATGCTCAGAATGAGTTGTATCTCAAACGTACTACTCTTGAGGGAAAAGTAACTGAGTTGAGCATCTTACTCTTTAATTCCCACACAACCATCAAGGGTTTTATGAAAATCAATGTGCCGTTAGAAAGTAAAATAGTCAAACTTACTAAATTGATTGATGAAGGTAAAAAAATGTTTGTCAACCACTGTGTGATGCTTCTATATGAAAACACCACTTTAAAATTGTGAATTCATGATTTGAATATGGCCATTAATGTTAGTGCACAAAATGCACCTTTACAAACTCACGCTCTAAAGGGGGAAGAAGGGACCAAGAGTTATAGGTTACTCTTCAATTGTCAGTGAGTGATGTGAGGGGTGAAAAGAAGATGTCGCAAGCGGCGAGACCAGATTTGCCTGCAAAGGCAAATACCACTTGTTGCAGACGATTTTATTGATAATTTTAAAAGAGATTACTGAGATCGCCTAGGGGGAGGCCGCAGAAACCACCAAAAGAGTGGTACTCGAGCCCACAGTAGTGAGAAATTGCACTTTGGGACCGGGTCAGCCTCCCTTTCTGGGAACTATGCAACCCTATTTATACTAGCGGGGGAGGGCTTGCATGTACGGACAAGCTCTTAATTACGAAATTGCCCAGGGTACCAGAGAACTAGGCAAGGACGAGAGGTTACAAGGTGTGAAATAGTATTTAGAGAAAACAAAGGTTGGTCGAGCGACCCGACAATCAGAGGAGAGTGAGATCCTGTTTCTTCAGTCGGCGATCAGAGTGGACAGCTTTAAATGGTCTGCCTGATCCGCAAAAAGAACCATGCCAGGAATTTCTGAGATTGCATGATTCCGGGTAAACATGATCACCGTATATTTTTAAGTATAAGTAAACTTCAAAAAATGTCTGACTTGTCCGCGGAGACTGTGATATGCCTTTAATGCTGCAGAAATCTATAAATAGCGCCAAGGAGCCTGGAGTTTTGAGAATCATTCCTTCTAACAAGGATATTTCCACTAGCTGCAGTCACCTTTTCTTGAGATCGCGATGTCCGCTGACAGGAAGTCACTCATGTCGATGTTTGAGAGAAAAGTGTGAAAGCACTCTTCTCTTCGCCAGAAGAAGACTGTAGCTAAGAAGACTGTAGCTAAGAAGACTGTAGCTAAGAAGACTGTAGCTAAGAAGAGTGATCTGAAGAAACCACCCGCTGCGTCTGTCTTTAAGAAGAAAATCGACACAAGGGTGCCCGCGGTTAATAAGATCGTGTCTACTTCTGATCCCTTCCCGGTAATTGACATAATGAACACCTCGACCTCTTCTCAAATAATCCTGAGTCTGTCTGGCACTGATATGAGCATCGATGTGGAGAAGGTCATGGTGGAGTTCGACACTTATGATAATACTTTGATCGATGAACCCGTGAAATAGTTGTCTGAGAAGCATGCCACTAACAGTGAGAAGGATGTGGTTGCACGGACTGGAATGGATGAGGACGTCGTTCGGCAAGGTTTGAAGGATGTCACAACTTCTGTTGTTGCAAAGCTAAAAAGGAACCAAGAGGCGGTCAAAGATACTGCAAAAACAGATAAGAAAAGGAAGTGGACTGCTGAAAAGGTCAGTTTAAAGGGAAAAAAGGAGATGAGAAAGAAGAAGAAGAGTAAGGAAGAAGTTATGTCGAACACGTTGACAAACTCGGGGTATGGGAGCCCTGAGAGAGAGCAATTGTTGACTCTGAAAGAGTACGCGCTTGAAAAGGTTACCTCTTTTGAAGATCATGGCTCTGGTGTTGATTCTATACCTGCGGTCACGGCTACCTCTCCTCTGCCTGAGGAAGCTGAAAAAGAAGATGCAGAGCCGTAGTTAGAAGGAGATTGACCGGGATAAGGGAAGGCTGATGAGGAACTCCGCGACCCGGCAAACCATCCGGACAAACTTTGTCTCACTATGGGGGAGAAAGACAACGAGAAGACCAATGCTGAGACTGTGGCGGCCAAGGAGAAGGCTGGTCGGCAAGACGAGAAGAAGAGAATAAAGGCCGAGAAGGATGCCTTGATAGGGGACCGTGCTATAAAAACCGTTACGGACCGCGTCGAGGCCGTCGACATCCTTCAAATAGGTAGGATCAACGCTGACTCTACAAAGAGACCGCTGTCTGAAATCCCACTTCAAGCATTCAAACCTTCTATACCTCATAAGCGGCCAAAAAGAGTTGTTATCCCTCTTGCGGGAATTATCTCGGTGATTCATTAAGAGCTAAAGCGAGGGCGGAAGAGATGCGAGCGGTTGCAAAAGCAAAAGCTCGCGGTCATGAATACTGAGGGGAGAAAAATTCCTACCCTCCCATCTTTGGCTGTGACCACCGCAGCCACTGGAGAGATTAGGGAGAATTTGTGACCTTGCGATCGCCCTTCGATGTATATAGAAAGTATATCCTCTTTTGCCTGCATTGGACACTTTTCACTGTTTTATAAGAATAAAACTTCGGCTAACCTGATACATCTAATAACAGATATGGTGCTCGTGCCTCCTCCTCCACCTTCTCTAAAAAGGATCCTAGCTCCGTTGAGAGAAGCGAGGGACAGAGAGAAGACTTTTGAGGATTTCTAGTCCGCTCTTGATCGAATCCACCTCATTGATAAGGATGTCCACTATTATCAAAACAAGTGCACTCTTACGATTTCTGAAAGTGACCGATTGAAGAAGAGCGGATTGGCGGCTAAGAGGATAGTGTCATCGACCTCAGCGGCCAGGGAGGCCAGCACATCTACTGCCCCTAGACAAGCTGAGGACTAGCCATCTCTATCAAACATTCCTTATGTTCCTCTGAGTTGCATCGATAAAGATGTCGGGCGGAAAGAAGAGGACGAAGAGTAAACAGAGTCCAACACCGAGACTTTCAGTGGATATAGTGCTTCCACATCCGGCTCAACTTCTTCTGGAACGTCTGGAGGATCGCATGGTTCTGCGGTCTTGTCAAGAAGCTCCCCTGATGGTCTCGAAAAGAAGGCAAGGAAAGGAAAAGACGAAGACGCTTCTTGATGCAATCACTTTCTGCTTTGACGTATTTTGATCTTTTGTGGTATCCGCAGACAAGTTTTTGTTATCCCGCACATATTATAATGTAATTTTTGAAATAGAAATGAAAGTAGTAGAAACTGTAAGGAAAGAAATGATGTACTTAGGCATTAGTGAGATTATGACAAAAGATAGGGCACAATGGCGACAAAGGATCCATGTAGCCGACCCCACTATAGTGGGATAAAGGCTTGAATGTTGTTGTTGTTGTAGAAATGAAAGTAGACTTTTTCACGTTTTGTCTGCTGTATTTGAAGTTACTCTTACCACTGACATATAATATCAGTCATGATTGTCTTGTGCAAACACATGTGTTGATTAGAACCTCCACAGCCTCAAAGGGACTGGAAAAACTTATATAATATATTATGCACGTTCATTGCAAGCATATTGATTTTGCCAGTGTTGATCACCATATTAGACATTAATAAGTCATCTAAATGACGTAGTTTTGATAAGAGCATTGCCTTTAAGAAAATGTCGTCTTGAGAAGAATATGATACATTAAGAAAGAAGACAAGTGTGATTGCATAAATGCGGCTCACGCGAAATGATACTACCATAGTCTTTAACCTATCATAACCATGAGCTGACCGCAGATTGGTTCCAGAATTTATGTACTATAACTGGTATGGTATATGGGCGAGCCAGTCAGACAAAATTTTTTGATCGCAGGATAAGTCAATAAATCTTTTCTCTGTCAGACATATGAAAATAACAACCTACCGAAAAATCCTTGTTGATAGATAAGCATTAGCGGTCAGACATTTTTGTCCGCCTGAAAAAAATATGAGAACTTGAAGAGAATATCTACCCGATCGCCGAGCAAACTATGGATTTGTAACCTGTTGATATTTTTAGGAGATGTCGAACAAGTATTGTCGATCAGATACATTTGTCTGCAGAGATAACCACGAAAAAAAATTTAAGATTCTCGAGGGTCAAATGTTAAGGTGGTCTAATTAGGCAGATGTCCGTGACATTGCCTTCCTCAGAGAGGTCATCTTAGTTGTAGTGATATCTTCATCAGTGCACAACAGAGATGGTCAATCACCTAAACCTCCCTTGATAAAGAAGTGTGACAGATGTTGACGGAGATCCAGAATCCTAAAGACCTCCGCATGAGATTGGATTGAGCTACCACTACACGACGCGAAATCTCCACGTTGCACGTGATCTTGGTGGGTTTTACAACTCATATGATCAACAATTCATGGGGGTTCAAGTAGGATGGCCATTATCCTTTGACGGATTTTGTCTTTCAAATCCACTACTTCCCCAAGACTTCGAACTCGGGAGAACAACCTTAGCAAGGTTGAACCTGGTGTCTCCATCTTGGGGAGTGGAACAATCCAAACGAATCAAGAAATCACTCCTTGATTTTGAACTAGGGAGAACAACCTAAACAAGGTTGAACCCGATGTCTCTATCTTGGGGAAGAGAAATAATTCCAAACGAATCAAAAAACCACTCTTTCCCCTTGATTTCGAACTTGGGAAAACAATCTTAACAAGTTGAACCTGATGACTCCATCTTGGGGAAGAGAAACGGTTCCAAAAAAATCAAAAAACCACTCCTCCCTTGATTTCAAACTCGAGAGAACAACCTTAACAAAGGTTGAACCTGATGCCTCCATCTTGGGGAAGAGAAACAATTCCAAACAAATCATAAAACCATAATTTCCCCTTGATTTCGATCTCGGGAGAACAACCATAACAAGGTTGAACCTGATGTCTCCATCTTCGGGAAGAGGGACTCTATAGTTTGTTTTGTACTCCTGTCAGATCAAAATATGAATAAAAAGCAAAAAAGACAGAAGGCTTAGAAGGATATTTCTCTATTTTAAGGAAAAAACCGCTTGAGATCATCACCACTCCAAGTATGAGATATTTCTTCCCCATCATAAGCTTGAAGAAGATAAGCTTCTCCTTTCAATACTTCCCTGACAACGTAAGATCTCTATCTTAACAACCTTAACAAGGTTGAACCCGATGTCTCTATCTTGGGGAAGAGAAAAAATTCCAAACAAATCAAAAAACCACTCTTTCCCCTTGATTTCGAACTTGGGAAAACAATCTTAACAATTTGAACCTGATGACTCCATTTTGGGGAAGAGAAACGGTTCCAAACAAATCAAAAAACCACTCCTCCCTTGATTTCAAACTCGAGAGAACAACCTTAACAAAGGTTGAACCTGATGCCTCCATCTTGGGGAGGAGAAACAATTCCAAACAAATCATAAAACCTCAATTTCCCCTTGATTTCGATCTCGGGAGAACAACCATAACAATGTTGAACATGATGTCTTAATCTTCGGGAAGAGGGAGTCTATAGTTTGTTTTGTACTCCTGTCAAATCAAAATATGAATAAAAAGCAAAAAAGACAGAAGGCTTAGAAGGATATTTCTCTATTTTAAGGAAAAAACCGCTTGAGATCATCACCACTCCAAGTATGAGATATTTCTTCCCCATCATAAGCTTGAAGAAGATAAGCTTCTCCTTTCAATACTTCCCTGATAACGTAAGGTCTTGCCCAATTCAGATTCAGCTTACCAACTAAGCCAATTCTAGCCACGACATCGACTTTCATTAAAACTAGATCTCCAACTACGAACTATTTCACTCGAACGCTCTTGCCAAAATGTCTTGTCATTCTTCTTTTGACTTCTTCCTGCCTAATGGTAGCTTGATCTCTCAGCTCCTTGAACAAATCGAGGCTACACATCATCTCTTCTTCATTGGAATCCATCCAATCTACATTGCCTTATTTTACTAATAGGACTCATGGACTCATAACCTCAAATTCTATCAGAATAAGAGCTTCAGACGCATGGATGAGCTTGAAAGTGGTTTTTCCAGCTGCAAGAGACGGGGTGGTTCTCAAAGTCCAAAGTACGGAGGGAAGTTGCTCTGCTCAATTACCTCGAGTGTTTTCAACTTTCTTTTTTAAGAGATTCAGAATTAGCTTGTTGGCAGCTTCGACTTGACCGTTGCTTCTGGGATGGTGTATTGAAGCAAAACACAGCTCAATATCTTTTTGATCACAAAAAATTTGTCAATTCGAAATTATTAAATTGAGGTTCATTGTTAGTGATAATCGTCATCGAAATATCATGTCAACAAACGATCTTCCCCCAGATGAAGTTATTCACGGCTTAAGTGATGGTATTTGCTAGTTCTTTGGTCTCAATCCATTTGCTAAAATAATCAATCATGACCAAAATGAAACAACGTTGACCACTTGCCATCAAAAAAGGTCATCTGGGATTTATTCCCCAAACGACAAATGGCCACGGGGTTGTAATACATCATAATTGTTAAGCTGATTGAAGTTGGAGGGCAAACTTCTGACATTGAATGCAACTATTTTCATATTTTTCTGAATCCTTTCTCATCTAAGGCCAGAAGTACCCATGTCTCAAGATTCACTTTTCTAATGCCTGGGTTCCTGAGTGGCTTCCACACTCCCTAGAGTGAACTTCTTGCAAGATGGTTGGAATTTCTTCTTCGGAGACACATATGGTGAAGGGTGACAAAAATGTCTTTCTATATAAGATTCTTAAGATGAGATAATAATGAGCTTTCTTTAGCCTGAAACGCTCCATCTTAAGGAAGTCAAATGGATATTTTGATAACTTGTTGGAACACCCTCCCTCAGACGTTGTTTCCCATATTCTGACTCATTCATTTTGCATGACTTCTCTGATTAAGATTATGCAAGTTTTTCAATAGACAGAAAAAGTACTAGTAGTACTTGTCGTTTTTTAGGCCAATCATTATTATTGTGGTCGAGTAGGAAACATAACTATGTTTCCCTCTCCATTCATAAAGTTGAATATATTGCTCTAGATAGTCATTTTGCATAAACTCTATGAATGACACAAACTTTAGAAGATTTTGGTCTATTCTTCGATAATGTAGTACTTCAATGTGACAATAAAAATGCAATCAATCTGGCAAACAATCTTTTTCACCACTAGTGTTCCAAACACATTGATGCACATCATCGTTTTATTCGGAACCACCCTAAAAAAGGAATGTGTAAAAATTGAATTTATTGGTATTGAATATCAACTTGTTGATATTTTCACCAAACCACTTTTGGAATGTCGTTTCAATCTTTTGCGCCTTGAGTTAGGTATGTTTCACATTGAGTGACTGCCTAATAATTTATGGTCTTCAACGTTACAATCCGTGTCAGCAGTTGTTGCTGACGTTGGTGAAGGATCAATATATTTTCTTTTCCTTTTCTCCATTTTTGGTCAATACCTCGTGTTTCTTAGTTAAATTCTTTCATTTTCTCCAGTTTTGGTCAATACCTCGTGACTCTTAGTTAAATTCTTAAATTGAAAGATATGGTAGTTGCTCCAACTCTTACTTCATTCGTATGCTCATCTTTATTTTCCAATTATTATTTAAGAGACAACAACACTCGAGCCTTTATCCCACTATAGTGGGGCCGGCTATATGGATCCTTTGTCGTCATTGTGCCCTATAAATATAGTCATAATCCCATTAATACCTAAGTACATTATGTCTTTCTATATAGTTTTATTCCAAGTCTTTATTGGTCTACCAATCACCGTTTAACATGCCTAGTGACTAAACCCTCACAACACCTAAAAGGTGCCTCTAATGATCTCCTTTGTACGTGTCTGAACCAACTTAGTCGAGCTTCTCGCATCTTTTCTACAACTGGTGTCACTCATGTCCGATCCATGATATATTCATTCAAACCTTTATCCAGTCTCATGTGTCCACAAATCCACCTAAGCATTCTCATCTCAGTAACTCTCATTTTTTGCTCATGTACACAATTCACTGCCCAACACTTAAAACCGCAGAGCATCGCTGGTCTAATTGTAGTATGGTAAAATTTGCCTTGAAGTTTTAATGGTACTTTGTGATCACATAAGATCCCTGACACGCCTCTTCACTTCAACCAACCTACTTGGATTCAATGTATCACATCTCTATCTACATATCCATCTTTTTGAACTATCGATCGTAGATATTTAAAGCACTCACAATGTGAAATATCTTGATTACTCAACTTAATAACAGAGTCATCTGTCCTTCTTGCACTGTTAAATTTAAGCTTCATATACTCCGTTTTTACCCTACTCAACCTAAAACCCTTCTTTTCTAAAGTTTCTCGCTAAGATTCGAATATCTATTGTTTATGAAAATCAACAAAAATGGTAAATCTTTAGAAATACCAAAAATGTTCATTGTGTTCTTTGTGTTGTCATTGCTCCTTTTATTTATGTTGTTTTTGTGTTGCAAACTTTTTAAAACGAACAAAAAAAAAATCATAAATCCAAAACAAACAAAATAGAAATGATTGTGTTCACCGTGATTGATAAATCACTTGATGAATATGCATTTAATTGATTAAATTAATGAGGGATTAAAATTGCATAAATGTGAGTTGCATTTTACTTCTAGTCATACAGTAGTGTTCTATTTTTATACACAACTACAAAATTAATCAGCTCAGTTATATGCTAGAAGTGTGGCATTTTTACACTGTGTTTGTGTGAATGTACTATTTGACACATTATGTTGCGCACGCGCACACCACATATTTATGTATCATTATGATTCGCAACTTATGGTTAGTTGCACTTGTTAGCTTTATGACACTTCTTTGTATGGATAAATAACCGACATTCCAACAAATTTACTTTGTGCGATCTTTGAATATCTTTAACACTATTAAAAGAAGTGTGATAATAATATTTGACAATGTTGTTTCATATAAAAGAAGTGTATCTGTTTATTTGGACCAATTTCAAGTGATTCGGGGTCCTGACATATTTATAATATCTACAATCATAAATAGAATACCCCTAAGCAAAATTCCTCTTGATACATCTTCATAGACATTGTGAGTGAGCACATTGGTTTAAATCATCTTGATCTTGTGCGATCAACTATGTCCTTATATGCACAACTTCTTTTTAGTACTTGAGATAATTAAATACATAACTCCTATGTTTGCACAAAAATTTATAAAAACTTTTGATTACTCAAGCACTATTTTATATCTTTGATAAGTCCTTGGATGTAGTACTTCCATAAAAAATGAGTGATGGCCCAGATTTTACTTTGCAAAGTAGTCTCTTATGATCATTTGACAACTGAGATGGTAGCATATAGAACCAATCCCTTGTTTTGCCATCGAAAAATGTGGTGAGTTGCTTACAACAGACCCCGTCAATTAAATTTTGCATAGAAGTAGCAAACTCAAAAGCTGCGAATGTCAGAAGGTATCTTCTCACCCCATGAACCGAGGGAGGTGAGGTTCTCTGAATCCATTTGGGACAGGCTCCCATTAGACGTAATCAGAGAAAGAGGAGGGTTCCTCTTCAGCCTTATGGGGTTGGTGAATACATCATAGTTGAATATTGCAGACCTATACTCGCCACAACCCTAAAATACTCTGGCCTCCCATTAGCGAGATTAATGTCCTTGGTTCGCAATCGGGGAGCAATTTTGAGAACCGGAGGACGATTATAAAGGGTTGTGATTCCACTGGCCAAGGAGGTCATATGATCAAAAAGTTGGGCGACTGTGGATGGCAGGAGATCAAATCAGAGATTGAATTCTTTCATGGGGGCTCCTTCAGGGTCTAGGCGAGATCCCTCAGGAGACTTTTTGGGCAGATCACGGCCCGTCATTGCAAACGTTCTTCGATCACTCGGATTTGAAGGTCGGGTGTTTGTTCTATTAGGGTAAAATTGTTCCCCCAAGTTCCATACCACTAAAATCAGAAGTATGTGGACTGCGAGTGATCGAATACTTAAGCAGCAAATGGAGGTGCGAGAGCTTCGGGGAAAGGGATCACTAGACCTTAAGCTATGAGAGAATTCGCGATATTTAAGAGAGATATTGCGGTACCCTTGGCTGTCGAGACTTCCGAGAGAGAGAAAAGTGATGCCGCTTGTGGCGAGGTCAGGTTTCGCACAATGCGAACCTTAGTTGTGTGTGATAATATTGATTGAAGAGGATGGTTACAAATAATTACAAGAAGGCTCGAAGGCCTTGTATAGGGAGTACTCGCAGGAACCGTTCCTAGGCTGCGTAAGTCCAAGGGTCTTTTGGCTCAGATTTCTAAGATGCCCTTCTAGCTACTGTTCATGCTTATTTATATATGTGGGGCCACTGCCTGCGGGCAGCCTCTGAAAATACGAGATGCCCACTTACAAGGTTTTGAAAAATTGTTAAGTACAAGAAGCTGGAATTGTTGGCGAGAACCCTTATGAGGGTCGGCGAGATCCCTTGAGAGGGTCGGCGAGATCCCTTGAGAGGGTCGGCGAGATCCCTTGGGAGGGTCGGGAAGATCCCTTTGGGGGGGGGTGAGACCCGTCTGGAGAAGATAAAGAAGTTGCTATCCCCTCGGTCGTCGATGGCGAGTGTAACAAAATTTGGGCAAGCAATAGGTTCAATATAATATGTGCATATGGTGCCCTTATACAAAAGGAATATCAAACATGTTAGTAAGATCCACCCAATTAAATGTGCTTTATTCACACCAAACTTCTTAATATATTTAATAAATGCAAAACAAGAAAATCTATAAAAGCACAAAACTAATCAATGAAGATAAGCCAAGATATCTATAGCTTCATAAAAAATGCTAGAATCTCAACGTAAAGCATTCTTAATCAGAGGAACTTTAGAATATCCATTAACCTTATTCTAAATTAGTATGACATTGCTCATAGTAGTAAATTCAACATCTTTATCATCATTGACCTTATAGAATCTACTTGGAGCAACCATTACCTTTATGCATCCTATTGAGTGTTACATTATATATTAATTCAGTTTCACATAAATCTTTTCTTGTAAAATATAAATGTTATATTTAGTCTGCATATTTCTTCTACACATTTCTGTGGATCTTCTGGCCTCCGTCATACATGCTCAAACGGCCTAATATAATTTACATTCTCATACCCAAAGAAAACACAATACTTTTCAGCATAACAGTGTCATTTTATATCTTTTATAATTATAAGAAGCATCCAGCTAAAAAATATCATTTCAGATGCTTCTTTATTGCCAAATACTAAAAGGAATAGCATTCTAGCTATAATTTTATGATAAAATTTCTAGCTCTTTCCAAATATAAATAGTATGAAAATTTATGGAGTAAGATTCTACGATAGGTATTTGATGCGATCCGAAGGACCCCGAGCCACTCCACAATGGATCCATGGTCGGTCCTGTACAGATCGCACCAGGGCAGCGGCCCATACACGCCAACCCTTCTCCAGTGAGCATTACCAGACTGCTCGGCCTGAACTCCTATCTAGGAGGGACACGGGTTCAAATCCCGGCCTCAACAACCCGCCATGTGGGGCCAGCTATGGATTCGTATTGAGCAGCCTGGTAATGCTCACTCGAGAAGGGTTAGGATATATGAGCCGCAGCTCTGGTGCGATCTTTACAGGACCGACCATGGCTCCATTGCGGAGTATTATGCCATGCTCTGAACCATCCCAATATCAATCCAGCATACATAACAGATCTATATCTACTATGTTTCAAACAGCTTCAGGTCCCCGTTGGGGGCGTGGCATACCACAGGAGGACGAAGGAGGCGAACGCCAAAGAGGTCGATCGCTCTGGAGGTAAGGGTTTCCGGCGAGGCGTCATCGCCGGTGTAGATGATGCAATCTAGATCAGGGTTCTCATCCTGCACTGCCCGGACGGCACACCACAGCACACGCTCCCCGCCGCCTCCATCGTTGGTGTACGGATGGAAGAAGCCAACAGCCGGCCGCCTCCGTCGCCGGCTAGAAATCACGGCAACAACAAGAGAAGCTACAACGATGGCAGAAATGGTTGATAGAAAGGAGAGCATCGGTATCCACATCGCCATGAATTGGCTGCTCCGCAACTGGAAATCGCTGTTATGAAACCTAAGCTGTAAAATTCGCTTGAACTGGTTCGTTGTACCTTCAAAATATAGGTTTCTGTAAAATACATATTGAAAGTTTAAAATTGACAAAAATGCGTTCTTCAAAATGATTTTTTTGACAATGTGCATCTTAGAGTGTATATTTTGACCATTTTATTTTTTGCCTATTGAGGGTACACTTTACCTAAAAAATCATTTTGACGGTGCATTTTGCCAATGTTAAACTTTCGGAGTGCATTTTGTCAAAAACCGATATTTCGAGGGTGCAATTTGCCAAAAAGCCAACTCATTGAGCATAAGTTTTACCAGACTTTATAAGAAATACCTAGTCTATCAAATTGGTTAGAGAGCCTTGTTCACAAGGAGGAACATTTTGGTGTGTTATTCACACCTTTTTTTCCCTACGTGTGTTACTTCTATAGTCGTTTGATCTGTGATCTTACTTACGATGAAACATTGTTTGACGAAAAATATGATCGTACTGAAGTACAATCATATTTATTGATATATGATCGTATTTCGATCAAACATGATTTTTTGCAGGAACCGGCAGTCAGAAAGCACTTAACACATGATGATCGTATGTGGTGTTGGGTACATTGGAAAATGTGTACATGATTTGGAGAAGCCTCACTTAGCTCAATGATATACATTAAGGTGTATTTGATGTTATTTTGAGTTTATATGTGCAGGTCAAGTATTGGCTAAAATGCAGAAAAAGTTTCTAAATCCATGTGTCGACACTTAAGCAAGCCTGTGTCGACACTTGGAAAAGCTGTGTCGACACCTGAAGCAACTGTGTCGACATACAGAATATGTTAGTCGACATCAATTATGTCGACACCGGGAGGCAGTGTCGACACACAGAAGCAGAGTCGACATCAACTGTGTCGACACCTGGAGGCAGTGTCGACACACAAATTCTGAGACTATATCAAACTGTCTCGACACACAGGACTTGTGTCGACACACAGCAGAATTTCAACATAGTTGATTGTTGTGGAGTGAAGAAGTGGTTGTGTCGACACAAATAATCAGTGTCGACACATTCTCTAGATGCAGTGTCAAGAAGCTGTGTCGTCATCAAGGCAGCTATGACAGTCAATCTCGACGCTTTGCTGACAGAGACAAAGGCTCAACAACTATTTGAAGACTTGACAGCTGTGAGTTACAACAGGTTTACTGAAGCTGTCAAACTTGTCAAAAGTTAGTTAAAAACCGGATCAGCCGGTTACCATGAATGAAGTCTATATATAGATGGATTCAGAAGAAGAAGATGATGAATTGACACACAACTAACACAACTATTGTGAGATTGATCTCTGATCAAGAAAGTGCAAGTCATAGAAGAAGATTTTCGTGAGAAAATCTAAGAAGACATTTTGTAGTGTTCATCCACTCAGATTTTGTCTAAGGGGAATTCATTCCAGAATTCAGAAGAAACTTCAGAAGGTTTGGGGAGAGAGAGCTCCAGCTGTTTTGAGGTCAAGAAGGAGACAATCACAAGTCTCTTAAGAAGTAGATCCTGAACTAATCTACTAAGAAGATCCAGATCCATATCTGGAATCCAAGAAGGAAGCTGACAGTCAGTCAACTTCAAGGGAGATCAACTCAACTAAGTTCAGATTCAAGAAGCTTTGAAGAAAGTTAAGCACAGGTTGATTTCTGTCATCAGGTTCATCAAGAAGCTGATCAAGAATCTTCTTATCCTTTCTCTCTCAACAAGGGTAAGAGACCATCAAATTACATATTAATTTCTGTAGGATCTTTTCAAAGATCTGAGTTGTAAGCCTGTGTTATAAATGCTGAGTGTAGGAGATTTAATTCTCTGAGTGGTAAGGCTGTTTGAGCCTGAGTGTAGGAGATTTTGATCTCTGAGTGGTAGGGTTGTTTGAGCCTAAGTTGTAGGCCTTGGGGCAAGGCTGAGGTAGGGCTGTAAGCCTGAGTTGTAGGCCTTGGGGCAAGGCTGAGGTAGGGTTGTTAGCCTGAGTTGTAGGAACCAATGTAGTCAGGATCGCGATCCGGATCGTAGGATCGGACGATCGATCCTACGATCCAGATCCTACAATTCGATCCGGATCTTAACCCGGATCGAAATCAGGATAAGATAAAGCGGGATCGCGATCCGGATCGTGGAATCGGTAGGATCGCGATCCCTAAGAACGATTCCACGATCCCGATTTCCCCCTCTCCCGATAAAAGCGGAATAGGCAGGAGTAAACCCTATTTCCCCTCTCCCGGTTTTCCCCTCTCCCGACCCTTCTCTCCCCGCTGCTTCTTCATCAGTGCTCCCTATAAGATGTCGTTGTCGCTGCTTCTTCCTCCCCATAAGCTGCCGTCGCCGCTGCTCTTCCTCGCTGCTTCTTCGCCGGTGCTCCCCGTAAGCTGCCGCCGCCGCCGCTTCTTCTTCTTCTGTGATTTCTTCTTCTGTGATTTCTTCTTCTGTGATTTCTTCTTCTGTGATTTCTTCTTCTGTGATTTCTTCTTCTGTGATTTCTTTTTCTGTGATTTCTTCTTCTTCTTCTGTGATTTCTTCTGTGATTCCTGCTGTGATTCCTGTTGTGATTCGTGCTGTGATAATTCCTGTTTATGATAATTTCTGTGATTTCTTGGTGCTAGTGTTGGTGATATTTCTGTGATGATACTTGTTTATGATAATTCTTGTGATAAGTCTAGATTTCTACATGATTTCTAGGCAGAAATCATCCAGATTTCTGGATGATTTCTACCCAGAAATCATCCAGAAAACTGGATGATTTTTTGATTATTTCTGGGCAGAAATCATCCAGTTTTCTGGATGATTTCTGCCTAGAAATCATCCATATTTTCTGGATGATTTCTGGGCATAAATCATCCATATTTCTGGGCATAAATCATCCATATTTCTGCCCAGAAATCATCCAGATTTCTGGATGATTTCTGCTCAGAAATCATCTTGTTTTATGTATGTTCTTATTTTGTCTTACACTTATGATCTATTCTAGATTCCTCGTAATAATAGTCTTATTACTCTTAAGTAAACAAATGAAAATGATTAATTATATGATTTTTAGTATAGATTATTTGTGTAATTGTATGATATGATTGATATAAAATTCAATTTCATCATTTAGGTCTAGTTTTAAGAATGTAGTAGGATCTTACGATCCACGATCCGATCCAATCCAACCCCTTAAACGATCCCACCTAGGATCTCGATCCTGACAACCTTGGTAGGAACCTTATAGGGTTCTGAGTTGTAGGAACCTTTCAGGGTTCTGAGCTGTAAGATCTGTGGATCTGAGAAGAAAAGGAAGAAGTTAGGCCGAATCTAGCACACTGCTAGATAGGTGAAGGGGGAAAGTGGATGTACCCAGACCTTGGGGAACCACTATAAATCTGTGTATAATCTGTGATGCTTATGTTATTATAGTTTCTGTGATTGTATGTATTGTGGTAGCTGTAGAGATTTGAGCTTTATATTAAAGATCTGTAGCTAAATTCTGCCTTAAGTTAAAATAAGGAAAAGAACCTATTCACCCCCCCTCTAGGTGTTTAGGTTGTCTTGAAGTTAAAACTATCAAGTGGTATCAGAGGGAGGTTGCTCAAAGAAGGACTTAACAGTCTGAGTTAGATCCCAAAGGCAGAATCAAGAATCAAGAAAATGGGTTCTAGAGAAAATCACAAGGAACTAGGTTCTATGAAATTACTCATCTGTAGGAAGGAGATATTTGGAATATGGAAAGAAAGGGTCAGGTTGTTTATGGAGGCTTCTGATCCAAGGATCTATATTACAGTACAAGAAGGTCCTTATATTCCAATGAAGGTGTCTGTTCTAGATGCAAACCAGAGAACTCCCAAGGATTTTTCTGAGATGACTAAGGATGAGATTATACTGGCAACTATGGATAAAAGAGCTCAGAATATCATAGTAAGTGTCATAGATGATTCAACCTTTCAAAATTTAATTCACTACAAGACCTCCAAGGAAATGTGGGACACTTTGATAGTCTACATGGAGGGTTCTGAAGAAGTTAGACAAGATAGATATCTATGTTAAATCAGGAATATGAAAGCTTCAGACAAGGGAAGTCAGATAGCATATCTGAGTGTTATAAGAAGTTCTACAGAATTGTAAATGAGCTGATGTCTTATGGAAGGGTCTTCAGTACATATGAACTGAATGACAAGTTCCTAAGATTCTTGACAAAGGATTGGGATACCAAGATTTGTGCCATTAGAGAAGTGGCCAAACTTGTAGATATTTCTCCTCCAACTTTATTTGGAAAGTTACTATCTTATGAAATGCAACTAATGACTAGAAAAGAGGAAGAAAGAAATGCTAAAGGAGAGCATAGAGAGAAGTCTGTGACCTTCAAGGTTGAAGCCACTAGAAAGAATAGGAGGATGTCTCCATCACTTCCTAGGGAAGTTACTGAAATTATTTCAGATAATTCAGACAATCAAAGTTCAGACAACAGTGACTCAGATAAAGACTTTGCTGCCTTCACAAGGCAGTTTCAGAGATTCCTGAATAAGAAGCAGTGGAAGTCAAGGCCCTCCACATCACAGCCAGCTGATGACTATTATCAAAAGAGAAAGTCATCTAGGAAGGACAGGATCAGGTCAAAGCCTAGCAAATCTACAACATCAAAGATAGTTTGCTATTGCTGTAATAAGCCTGGACATGTTCTGGCTGAGTGTCTTGACAAAAAGAAAGGAGTCTGTTGATAAAATAAAGAATCAACAAAAGAGCAAGAAGGAGAAATCCTTTGTTGCTAAGAAGGAGAAAAGCTTGACAGACCAATCAACTTCAGAGTCTGAATCTGAAGCTGAGGCATACATTGGTCTTTATGCAGCTGATGAAGAAGAAGAGTTTATGCAATTGCTTGACTCTATCTATGCATAGGAAGACCATCAGTGTATTTGATAGTTTTACTTTCAAGACTACCTAAACACCTAGAGGGGGGGGGGGGGGTGAATAGGTTCTAATGCTTGTTCTCACTTTTAGGCAGAATATAATAACTGAATTAAATCACACAGCACAGCAATCACAGAAATTCATACAACACAGATTGCACACAGTTTTATAGTGGTTCTCCAAGGTTTGGGTACATCCACTTTCCCCCTTCACCTATCTAGCAGTGTGCTAGATTCGGCCAAACTTCCTCTTTAGCTCAGATCAGCAGATCCTACAGCTCAGAACTTGGAAAGGTTCCTACAACTCAGGCTAATCAGCCCTACCTTAGCCTTGCCACAAGGCCTACAACTCAGAGAAAAATTTTCTCCTACACTCAGGCAACACAGCCCTACCACTCAGAGATCAACTCTCCTACACTCAGCCTTTATAATTTAGGCTTACAACTCAGATCTACCTTAATAGATCCTACAGAAATTAGAAAAGAGTTTTACAGAATTTTGTCCTAGATGAGAGAGTAAGGACATGACAATACTTGATTAGCTGATGGATGAAATCAACTGAATCTTAGCTTTCTTCAAAGGTTCTTGAATCTGAACTAGCTGAGTTGATTTCCAAACAGCTTCTTGAGAAACTTGTAACAGCTTCCTTCTTGATCTTCAAATGGCTGGATCCCTCTCTATCCAATCCCTTTGATACTTCTTCAGAATTCTTGAACGAATTCTCCTTAGACAGATCCTGATAGGTTGAACCCTTCAGAATGTCTTCTTAGATCTTCTGATGAAGATCTTCTTCCGTGCCTTGCACTTTCTTGATCAGTTTGTATGTTTGTTTTTTTCTTAAATCAATCTTCTCTTATTTGCCTTCTGAATCTGTCTATTTATAGACCTTCTTCATGGTAACCGGCTGATCCAGTTTCTAACTGTCTTCTGACAAGTCTGACAGCTTCAGATAAACTGTTGCAACCCACAGTTGTCAAGTCTTCAAACAGATCCTTAGCCTTTGTCTTGATCAGCAAAGTGTCGAGACTGACTGTCAGAAAGTGTCGAGACCATCTGTCTATATGTGTCGACACAAGTTACTTTGGTGTCGACACGGCTTCTTCAGACCTTCATCTTGAGGATGAGTCGACACTGAGAATTTGTGTCGACTCAAGCACTTCATCATTCTTCAGGAAATGACTTGGTCTAGACTTGCAGTGTGTCGACACAAGTCCTGTGTGTCGACACAGTTGTTATAGATTCAGAACATAGTATGTGTCGACACTGCCTTCAGGTGTCGACACAGCTTTTGTCGACTCTGCCAATATGTGTCGACTCTGTCTTCTGGTGTCGACACAACTATCGTCGACCCTGCCAATATGTGTCGACTCTGCCTCAATGTGTTGACACTTCCTTCTGGTGTCGACTCTGCCTCAATGTGTCGACACAGCTTCCCAGTGTTGATACAGCTATTGTCGACTCTACTTCTATAAGTCGACACTGCTTCCCAGTGTCGACACAAATGTGGTCGACTATTTTTCTCTGTGTTGAACCAGCTGTTGTCGACTCTACTTCTGTAAGTCGACACTGCTTCCTGGTGTCGACACAAAAATGGTCGACTATTTTTCTCTGTGTCGACACAGTCTTCTTCAAGTGTCGACACAATTCTTCTGAAGTGTCGACATAGCTTTTTCTAGTGTCGACACATGGACTTAGAATAATTTCCTATACTTTTAGTACTTTCTTAATCTGCACATGTCAACTCAAAATAACATCAAATACACCTTGATGTATATCATAAAGCTAAGTTAGGCTTCTTCAAATCAGGTACACATTTTCCAATGTACCCAACAATCTCCCCCTATTTGGAGAAGTCATAACCCTTTTAGCTAATGATATACACCATTTAAAAAATATAATATGATGATGTATATAAGCATGATATTACAGGAATACTTTAATAAACAAAACATACAGCAAATTCATCACAGAATAAAGATGAACATTAATAAATGATTACAGAACAATGTTTTGTTTATAACTTGGAAATGTTTGTTATAGATGTTTACATTGAATGACTTGACAAAATATTACAAAACAATTGAAAGGACTGGTAAGTTTAAGCTAAGACTGATCAGGCTCTCTTATGACAATTCCTTTGCCAGATTGAATTTGAGCCTTCACAGCTGGTTCAGCAACCTCAGTAGGCTTCTTGCCTTTCAGATCAGCTTTCTTCTGAGCTTCTTCCTTGAGCCTTTGCCTTTCAAAGTAGTGAAAGGGCTTTGGAAAATATTTGCTTGGCTCCTGAGCATCTGGTGGTAGCCTCCCCATCTTGGCTTTTCTTCTATATTGAAATATAGCCTCCTGCCTAGCTTCATACTTTTGCCATTCAATCTCATTATACCACTTTCCTCTTTCATGGACTTGATCCTTTACAGCCTTCCATGCTGTCAGTATAATGTTTCTTGAAGTGGGACTCCATTGCTCAAAGTCAGGCCTAAGTTCAGCTTGCTCTCTAAATCTTTTCTTGGACAGTAGAGCATCTTGTTGTTCTTTCAAACTTGCATCAGGCTTATCAACTTTCTCAATAACAACATTTGTAACCTCCTGTGGAGGACTATACATAGCCTGTACTTGCTGATTAATCATATCAAAATCTGTAGGGGGTTAAATGACTTGGGCAACCTCAGGTTGATTGCCTTCAAGTAAACCTTGTTGAATTCCTGACTCAGCCACCATATCATCATCACATAAAGGTGGATATCCCAATGTGGCTCGAATACTATTAGTCACCCATTTGGTGTGTTCTGAGCTAGTATGAACTAATAATCTCTCCCCCTTTAGGACTTCTCTTTCAATATGGTCTCTGAGATCATCCTTCTGAAATCTGATCTGGCCATCAAGATAATTCACACCCTCTTTAAAATATGGTTTCAACTTTTGAAGCTTAGTAGATATCTCTGTCTAAGAGGTTGTGATAGTAGTTTGAACTGAATCTAAGGCATCCTTGAGTTTCTTATCAAAATCTACCATCTCCTGTGCTCTTGCTTCAGTCATCCCTGTAGCACTCTTTTTCAACTTATCAAGAATTTCATGGTGAGATTCAGCCAGATTCTCATTCATTCTCAGCTGATTTTTTAGAACATAACCTTGCTTTAGTGCAATATCATCTACCTTGGTAAGAATTGACTGATGTTGTTTAGCCAAAAATACTACAGCATTACCTCCCTTATGGAAGCAATCTGTCATTTCCTTTTTGTTCAAGTTAACTTCAAATCTGATTGATTTAATATCCTGAGCTAAGTCAAACTGAAGTGACTTATTATTCTCATCAACATATTTTTCCACAGCCAATCTGTGTTCATCCAACTTAACTGGCAAGTCCACCATGAACTTATTATAATCAAAAGTAGCAGGAGTTTGGTGACTTTCAGTTTGGAGAGCTTGCTTATAGGTTTAGCTTCTTCTCTTGAAGACTATAAGCTTCCTTTTCTTTGCCTCTCTGGCTTCTTCAGTCTCAGATTCTGAAGGGCTGTCAATCTGAACTTGTTCATGAGAAGGAGCAGGAATTTCTGCCTCAGTGACATGTTGTTCAACCTCAACATTCACAGGCTCCCCCTCAACAACTTGCTCCTCAACAACAACTAGCTCTTTCTCAACCTCTTGTTCTTTCTCAACCTCTTGCTCTACCTCTATTTTATCATCAATTCCATCACCAGTAATTCCATCATTAACAATTCCATCATTAGCAATTCCATCATTAGGAAACAACTCATCTAGAGTGAATTCCTGCTGAGCTGGAGCAGAAGATGAGACATCTAGATCAGCTATATTCAGATCTTCTGGTAGGTTTTCCCTTTCTACCTCTTGGACTTGTTCAGAAATTTTTTCCCCTGCACCTGTTCAGTATTGGGAATGTCCTGGGCAGGAGAATAACCTTGCTCCCCCTGCACCTGAGTTGGATCAGTAATATCCTGAGTAGGAGAATGAACTTGCTCCCCCTGCTCCTGTGCAGGTAATGTTTCTTTCTGGACTAGAGTTGATCCAGACTGATCTTCACCCTGTTCTCTCACTTGATCTCCTTGATGTTGTTCAGTACTTTGCCCATGTCCAGGTGACATCTCAGTTATGTCTTGCCTGACCTCTTCAGGCATCTCTTTGGATAGTACTCTATCCCACCTTGAGAATAATCTCATGTCCATCTTTCTCATGTGATTGATCTTAGTCCCTGATATCTGTTGCATGACTTCTGGAATCACTCCAACCAAGTATAAACTCAAAATCCTAGCCAGATTTGGCTTCTTAAGTCCTTCCTTGATCTTATCAAATACAACTGCTGACCAGTCAGTTGGAATTTTAAAAACAATTCTTGTCATAAGGCAGAACATATAGGCTGAGACCCTATCATGTCCTCCAGGTTTGCATAAAATCACCTTTCCAACTATCTCAGACAGAAATTTGCCCTGGTGATTCATTCCTTTTCTATTGATGGCTGCTCCAATCTTTATGGTTGGATTCAATCCACACCATTGGAGAGCCTCCCTTGTCTTAGAGGCTAGAACCTCTTCTTCATTCTCAATGCTTGACAATTGAAGAATTTGTCTTAAACTCCGTAGAGTAAGTTTGACCTTGGTGCCATGAACTGTGGATTTGATCTTGAGTCCAGAAGAATCCACTAATGCAGAAGTGTAAAATTCAATTACCTCCTTCTTCCAGATCTTCGTTGGTTCAGAAACCAGAAATTCCAATCCATTTTCAGCAATAAGGGAAATCACTTGTTTGAATTCTGGTGCGGCGGTATCGAACGCAGCCCTAACCAGCTCATATCCTTCATTCACGTTATCTTCAACCTTAGGCGCCATTGAATCAGTCGAGAAAGCTTGAGAGAAGGAGAGAGAATGTCGACATAGGGTTTTAGTCTCGAAAACCTTGTGAGCGTGTCGACAGAATATGTTCTTGACCTATTTATACCCTCTAAAGAAAGAAGATCAAAAGTCGGGCAAAAACAATCTAAATGTGTCAACACAGATGGAATGTGTCGACACAAACTTATATTGTCTCGACAAACAATTCTATCTACTATGTGTCGACACCAATTGAGGATATGTCGACACCTGAGATACATAGTAGAGCATCAGAAATTCTGTGTCGACTCTTTGTTCAAGTGTCGACACAAAATCTGTAAGTGTCGACACCAATGTTCTGGTGAAGTCGACACTATATTTCTGGATGAGTCAACTATTTAACCCTTAAGTGTCGACACATATTCTCTGTGTCGACACAATTTCTCTAACTAGTCGACCAGACTTCACTGAGTCGACACTTTATCACTATAAGTGTCGACACCATTTTACTTAGCCAATATTTGATTGTTGATACCACTTGAAAGTTTATTGATATACTAGTCAATGGTCAGCATTCCGAATTCAATTTTAAATTTATTGAATTTTGTTTCATCCAGTGGCTTAGTAAATACATCTGCTATTTGATAATCTATTTTAACAAATTCCAATGAGATGTCTTCTCTTTCTACATGCTCTCTAAGAAAATGATATTTGATTTCTATATGCTTAGTTCTACTATGAGAAACAGGATTGTTAGCAATAGAAATAACACTCTTAGAATCACACAATAAAGGTGTTCTACTTAATTGAATACCATAATCCTTCAATTGATATTGTATCCACAATAGCTGTGCACAGCAGCTTCCAGCAGCAACATATTCTGACTCAGCTGTGGATATTGCCACACTGGTCTGCTTCTTACTGCTCCATGATATCAGTCTTCCTCCCAAGAATTGACAAGTACCTGTAGTACTCTTTCTATCCTCTCTACAGCCTGCAAAATCTGCATCTGAATAACCTGTTAGTAGAAAATCTCTATTCCTAGGGTACCAAAGACCTAGATTAGGTGTTGTAACGCCCTGATTTTTCTGCGATTATTTTTATTCTCGTTGGTGTTACGGTGACGCATTTCCGTGGCTTGTGCCATGTGTGGAGTATGGTTTAGCTCCTTAGAACTGAGTGCCCTGTTTGGTAGCCTGTTGGCAAGATCTCCCTAGCAAGCCGAGTCGTTTTGGGTGACCCGGTGTGGCCTCTCGGGGGGATGTTTGTGTTTGGCTTTATTTGGGTATAACTCGAGTTCTGTTCGTCGAAAATTAATTTCGACTTCGCCGTTGTGTTCGTAGCGTGGGTATTTAGCTACGATGCGAATTTCGTCGAATTCCGAGGAGATTTGGTTTTCGCGTCATTTTGGTGTGTTAATAGTATGTAATTAATTATTTGATTTGGAGAGATGATCCTGCGGCTGAATTTATTCAGCAGTTATTTCCTTGCTTAGGTGGCAGCCTTGTATTGGCTTGCTTTCTTTAGAATTCTCTTATTTTAAGAGAATAGGCGGAAAGTTTTCGGTTTTCCCGAAGAGGCGCGTCCAGCTTTTATTTAAAAGCTTTGTTTTTGAAGTGGCGGCCCCACTTCCTTACCTTCTTCCCCTTCCCGAAAAGATAGAAACCGTCGCCTGCTTGTTCGGAAAATCATAGGATAAAAGCCGACGTTCCTGCTCCCCTTCGGACGGTGATTCCGGGCTTGTTCGTGGATGGATTTCGTTTCCGAAAGCGGCGTTGTCTTGCTCTCTCTTAGATCTTCATTTCGACGGTAAGATATTCGTTTTTCGTAGAGTTTTGTTGAGATTTGGGATTTCGGTTTTGGGGGTTTTTCCGCCATTAATATTTGGAAGAATGTTTTAGGTGCTGCTGTTGTTAGTGTCGTGTGAAGAGGAGGGAAAGCCATCCAAAGCTTTGTCGGAAATCGAGGCAAGTGGTATTCTTGCCCTTGCCAAGTTTTTTTTTGAAATATCTTGCTGTGTTTTAAAATCCCTGTTAGCCCTAGGGTAGAGGCCTTGCTGTTCCTTCATTTGTTGCAAGTTGTAGGGTTTAGTTCTTCCTATTAAGCCCCCCTACTTTGTGCTGTTGATGCCCAAATCTGTAGGCGTAATGCCATTTTGTTTTTCCTTACTTCAGATTTCTATCTGCTGTTTTCGGGTATAGCCGAGAGATAGTGTTGGAGGGGGTGCTTGCCGATTTGTTAGAAGTGTTACTTGAGAGGTAGTAAGCAAATTACTCGAGTATTGGAATTGAAATACTCGAGTAGTAGGCATTTTACTCGAGTGTGGTAATGGGATACTCGAGTAGTAGGCAAACTACTCGAGTTTTGGAATTCTCTATTTAGCCTGGCGTCGTTCGACTATCGTCGAACTCTCAATGGAGATAGTCGATCTCCGTTTAGTCTGGCTGTCGTTCGACCATCGTCGATCTCTGAATAGAGATAGTCGATCTCCGTTTAGTCTGGCTGTCGTTCGACCATCGTCGATCTCCAGATTAAGATCGTCGATCTGTGGTTTGTCTTATCTTCGTTCTCCGCTCGACGCTATTCCGGGAAGAATAACGTCGAGCTCAGCTTTTGCTTAGCTTCGAGCTCCGCTCTACGCTTTTCCAGGAAGAAAAACGTCGAGCTCCGTTCGTTCTTAGCTTCGTCCTTTGCTCGACGCTTTTCCTGGAGAGAAAACGTCGAGCTCAGCTTTTCCGGGAGGAAAAGACGTCGAGCTCAGCTTCTGTTTGGCTCTGATCGGCGCTCAACGTTTTTCCCGGAAAGAAAACGTCGAGCTCCGCTCGATGCTTTTCCGGGAGGAGAAACGTCGAGCTCAGTTAGCGTCTAGCTCCGTTCGACGCTCGACATTTTCTGGAATGAAAAAAAAACGTCGAGCTTCGTTCTGTCTTAGCACCGTTCGACGCTCGACGATTTCCGGGAGGAGAACGTCGAGCTCAGCTTTGCCTTGAGCCGTTCGACGCTCGACGCTTTTCCGAGAGGGTAAACGTCGAGCTCATCTTTTGCCTTATCTCCGATCGACGCTCGACGATTTCCTGGAGGATGATCGTCGAGCTTATCTCGCCTTTAGCCTTCGACGATCGTCAACCTCAGTGATGATGATCGTCGGGCTTCTTTTGGCCTTATGCCGATCTACGATCGTCGACCTCCAGTTTACGATCGTCGAGCTCCGTGTTGAATCATTTCAACACTCTTCCTTTACCTTGTTTTCGTTCCCGAGTGGATTTCTTGTTGTATTTTTTTTTGGGTTTTCCTTGTCGGCCGTTTTCTTTACTTTCCTAAAGGCCGAATCGTGGGTCGTGGTTTGTAATGGTGGTTTGTAGCTCTTTATGGGGGTGGAGTTGTGTAATTTAGCCAAGGCCACTCTTGTTTATCTTGCTCCAGGTACGGGCTGGGCATGTGGGTGGAAGGTCCCTTGTGCTTTCACGTGTAGACCCTCGAGCTTGTTGACTTGGACATGGTGGATGGGGGACTGAGTTTGCCTCCGATCCGGTTCCTTATTATTTGTTTTTGCTACTACCACTTCCCACAGTTTAGGGTATTAGAAGTTTCTTCCTTGGTAGTTGGCAGCACTTTGGGCTCTTGGTAGCCTAGTAGGCCCTGCAGGATGTTGTTCCTGGACTGGGTTGATGCTGTTTCCTTGCACGTTGTGCATTTCTTGGAGTCCTATTTTGGACAGTGGTGACTCTTTCTACTGCATGTTTTTCAGTTACTTTCCCCTTTGGTTGACTCTTTCATGCAGTTTTTTTTACCTTGTTTTGCTTGCTGAGGTATTCTGTTTTCTTTTGGAATGCCCCAGGTTCTGAGCTGTAGCCAGTTGGGTGGTTAGTTTGCTGTGGTGGTGTTGGTGGTCTCTTGGACTTTGGAGATCCGTTTGCTTTGTTGGAGAGGTAGTTTTTCAGTACTTTCTTACAGACATACATATGTGCTAGTGGGTTCGTGTCAGGTTGTTGGCGCCCACTGGTAGTTTTTACCTTTGTACTGGATATTTTACTTATGCTGCTACCGTTTTCTGGAGATAGTCTACTTGCTCTAAGAAGGTTTTATGCTAGGTTGCTAGTTATTTTTAAACTATAAATATTATTATAAATAAAGCTCATGATCAGCATGTTTTATAAAACTTAATCACTATTTTCCAAACAACGTATAAAGACCGTTTTCTTATATATTATATAAATTAAATGTAGGGTCTTGCATAGCATGAGTGGTTCTCTTGGGACCTTTATGCGCTCTTTAGGACGTCAAACCTGATAAAGTATTTTTCTGCAGCGTATAAATATAGTTTTTTTTTGTGGACTAGATGATCCACTGAGCCGAGGGATACGGTCTCTAAAATATAACTGATTTTCTAATCATTAAACCCATGATTTTCTTTCATTAAGTTTGTAGGTGGTTTTGCCTGAATGTCAGCAGTTATCCCCTGCTTGACGTGGCATCATGACGCGTGTTTTCTCTTACTCTGATAATTCTTAATTCAGAGAAAATGCGGGTTGTGATAGTTGGTATCAGAGGGAGGTTGCTTGACAAGTTAGTTGAGCAACCTTCCTTTGTTTACTTTAGTAGTTCAGCATCATGTCATTCACACACTGATATGTCATCAACACGTCTTGGCAAAAGCACGAACACTACACTCATGGAATAACATGAAGTATACGGGGCATATTATGTAGTATGGGATGCATAATATGTGTTCGTATATGGATCCACCATAGGGGCAACATGTGAGGGTTATGTAGTATGGGATGCATAACCTCACCACATGACTGCGACTAGCACGTTTCTTTTTTTATTGCATGAAAATGTTATGTAGTATGAGATGCATAATATTTTCATTTGTACGCCGCTCATAACATGCATTAGGGCCTTTTTAGAATGCATAGCACGATCATGCATATCATATCATTGCATAAGCACAATGTGCTAAGCTAAAGATTTGCAGGATGACATATGTACACACATAAGTTTTCAAAATAATATAAAGTCATGCATTCCCTATCTAGGCACAAGAGTTAGTAAGGCGGTGGTTAACCATCCTAGGTTAGGGCATAACATCAAATTTTCGTTAAAAAAAAAGATAAACTCTCAGAGCAAGTTTAGCAGCTTTAAGTATATATCTATATATGTATTGTCTGTACTTGTATTTGGTTCCAGTCGATGTTTTGGGATCTGATTTGTGTTGTTATGATTCTAGGATGGCTAGGCGTCCTGCGACTCGATCGACCCCCCTGTCTGAGGGTGAGTCATCTGGAGCTCAGAATGATGCGGTGATCGAGAGTCTGCGTCAGAGTAGCGAATCCATGGGCAGGAAGTTGGAGGAGGTGCGAGCCCAGATTCAGTCCTTGGTGGCAGTTGTGGCAGGGCAGGCTCAGGGTGTGCAAGTTCCTGCTGGGGGGTTAGCTGTTCCTCCTCCTCCACCCTTGAGACCTCCAGTGGTGGTGCCAGCGGAGATGGCCTTCATTTCGCAGTTTCAGAGGCTGAGCCCTCCCACTTATGACGGGAAGGCAGATTTCATGGTCATTGATGATTGGCTGATCTCCATGGAGGAGATGTTCTTGTACTCAGGGATTGTAGATGACCAGAGGGTGATGATAGCCGCCTATCAGCTTAAAGGCTTGGCTAAGAGTTGGTGGCTGAGAGAAAAGGAGAGCTTGGTAGCTGGATGCTCTTGGGAAGTGTTCAAGGGGATGCTGTTGAGGAAGTTCTTGCCTTCGGTCGAGCGTGACCGCCTCATGAATGACTTCCTCTATCTGAAGCAAAGGCAACTCACGGTGGGTGAGTATGAGATAGAGTTCAGTAAGTTGAGCCGTTTTGCCCCTAGATTGGTCAGCGTTGAGGCTGATCGAGTTAAGAGATTTCACGGTGGTTTGAGGAGCGAGGTGCAGCAGTTGACCAGTGCTTATGGGTCAGTGACTTATGCTGGAGTTGTAGAGGCTACTCTAAAGGTGGAGGCTATTGAGACCGCGAAGAGCAGAGGCCAGCAGATGAGGAAGGACAAGAGGAAGTTTGTGGAGGAGAAGAAGCCCTTAGTACCCAGTGCTGCTCCGGGAAAGAGGAGCAAAGTGGTGTGCAGTTTCTGTGGCCGGTCAGGCCACCCTATCGAGAAATATTTCAAGAAGGCGGCAACTCAGAGGAAGGAGCAAGTCCATGCGATTCAGGGTGCTCCTAGGAGAGATGTCTCCTGTTCTGTTTACAAGCGATCCGGGCATGATGCGGCCCAGTGTTGGTCCAAGGATAGAGTCTGCTTTCAGTGTGGGCAGAAGGGTCACATCAAGTTTAGGTGTCCTCAGGTTCAGCCAGCTCTTCCTGTAGTTCCATTACAGGCATTACCTCCACCTCAGCGTGTGGATAAGGGAAAGGTGAAGCTGAACGTGATCTCTTCCGAGGAGGCTCAAGCCTCGACTCAGGTCATTTCAGGTTAGTTGTTTGTTGTTTTTCTAGCCTGGTAGTTTTATTTGCTAGAATTTTTTCCGGTATTGTTGTGCTAGTTCCTTAGTTTTGGGTGCTCCTATAGGGAAATTTAAGGTGAAGAACCGCTGGGCGCGTGTTCTGTTTGATTCCGGCGCTACCCACTCGTTCGTGGCTAGAGCCTTTATGGAGCGACATCGGTTGACTCTAGATCGTGTTCGGGATTCCTTCCGTGTCAAGTTTCCCTCTAGTGAATCTGTGTTGTCAGATTTGGGCATTTTGGATTGCCCGGTTTTGTTGGGGGACTTTCTTGCGAAGGCGGACCTAAAGATGATTGATCTGGAGGACTTCGACGTCATTTTGGGCATGGACTGGCTGTCTAGGTATGATGCGGTCATTCAGTGCAAAGGAAAGCGCTTGGACTTCATCAGGGACGACGGTCAGCCCGGCAGCGTGTATGCTGATCCGTGTCAGGATTCTCCTGTCATCTCTGCGATATGTGCTCAGAGGTTGTTTCTTTCTGGTTGTTGTGTTGGTTTAGTGTCGGCGGTTAGAACCGCTGTTAGCGTGCCACGCTTGGAGGAGATTCCTATTGTTCGTGGTTTCGCCGATGTTTTTCCTGATGATCTTCCTGGTCTTCCTCCTGATCGGGATGTTGAGTTTGTGATTGATTTAGAGCCGGGTACGCGTCCTATTGCTAAGGCGCCGTACCGGATGGCCCCTTGTGAGTTAGAGGAGTTGCGAGTTCAGTTGGATGAGCTGTTGGCTAAAGGTTTTATCAGGCAGAGTTCGTCACCTTGGGGTGCTCCTGTTTTGTTTGTAAAGAAGAAGGATGGGTCGATGCGGCTCTGCATCGACTATAGAGAGTTGAACAAGGTCACTATCAAGAACAGGTACCCTCTGCCGAGGATCGATGATTTATTTTACCAGTTGCGCGGTAGCACGGTGTTCTCCAAGATCGATCTTCATTCTGGTTATCATCAGCTCAGGATCCGAGAGGCAGATATTCCACGGACTGCGTTTAGATCGAGGCATGGACACTTTGAGTTTTTGGTGATGTTGTTTGGTCTAACAAACGCACCATCAGCCTTCATGGATATGATGAACCGGGTGTTCAAGGATTTCCTTGACAAGTTCGTTGTGGTCTTCATTGATGACGTGTTGGTTTATTCTCGCAGCACGGAGGAGCATGAGTAGCATTTGCGGTTGGTTCTGACAGAGTTGAGGAATCACAAGTTATTCGCCAAGTTGAGCAAGTGCGAATTTTGGTTGCCTCAGGTTTCTTTTCTAGGCCTCGTGGTGAACAAGGATGGGATCTCGGTTGACCGAGAAAAGATTGCAGCAGTGATGGATTGGAGTAGGCCAAATACTCCTAAGGAGATCAGGAGTTTCTTAGGGTTGGCTGGTTACTATAGGAGGTTCGTGGAGGGTTTCTCTTCCTTAGCTGCACCTTTGACCAAGCTGACTCAGAAGAATATGGCTTTTATTTGGAGCGAGAAGTGTTAAGAAGCTTTTTTGGAGCTAAAGAAGAGATTGTGCACTGCTCCCGTTCTGACCCTGCCTACTGAGGGTGTGGATTATGATGTATACGTCGATGCTTCGCTTATAGGTCTGGGATGCGTATTGATGCAGGTTGGGAAGGTGATTGCCTATGGGTCAAGGCAACTGAAGACTCATGAGAAAAATTATCCTACGCATGACTTTGAGTTTGCAGCGGTTATCTATGCGTTGAAGCTGTGGAGACACCTACTTTATCGGGCTCAGTGCAAGATCTTCACCGACCATAAGAGCCTGAAGTACGTGTTCACGCAGAAGGAGTTGAATCTGTGTCAGCAGTGGTGGCTAGAGTATGTGGCTGATTATGATGTAGAGATCCAGTACCATCCGGGCAAGGCCAATGTGGTGGCCGACGCCCTGAGCCGAAAGACGGGAAAGATCTTTAACCTCTCCGCCGATCGGTTAGTGGAGGAGTTCCTCCTTATGGATATTTTAGTGGGATGCTGTGGTTTGCAGAGTAGTTTGTTAGTGGCGGAGCCGTCCTGGATTTCTTTGACTAGACTGCACCAGAAGGACGATCCAGATCTTCTGCACCTTTTCACCAGGACAGAGAAGAGAGAGTTGCCAGATTTTGCCATCGATGATGCGGGTACTTTGAAGTACCGCGACAGGTTTTGCATCCCCGCCGTTGGGGATATTAGAGGTATGATTTGCAGAGAGGCTCATGGATCCAGCATTGTCTATCATCTAGGATCTACGAAGATGTACCGTGACTTAAGGCAAATTTCTTGGTGGTATGGCATGAAAGGTGATATAGCCCGATTTGTTGCTGAGTGCCACACTTGTAAGCGTGTGAAGGCCGATCATGGAAGGCCTGGTGGCAAGTTGACTCCGCTAGAGATCCCGACTTGGAAGTGGGAAAGTATATCCATGGACTTCATTACGGGCTTACCGAAGTCCCCGAGGGGATTTGATTCTGTTTGGGTTATAGTGGATAGATTGACGAAGTGTGCTCACTTCGTGCCTTATAAGATTGATTACCCGATGAAGAAGATAGCGGAGTTGTACATGAATGAAGTCATCCGACTCCACGGTGTATCGGTTAGCATCATTTCTGATCGAGACTCCCGGTTTACTTCTCGTTTTTGGCAGAGTCTGCAGGAGGGTTTGGGTACGGATCTGAGGTATTCTACTGCGTACCACCCACAGACCAATGGGCAGATGGAGCGGGTGAACCAAATTGTTGAGGATATGATCCGATGTTATATTTTAGACCACGGTGGAGCATGGGATGAGCGGCTGTGACTTATGGAATTTGCTTACAACAACAGCTATCAGGAAAGTTTGCAGATGGCTCCGTTAGAAGCCTTGTATGGAAGGCGCTGTAGGACTCCGTTGTTTTGGGCCGAGGCTGGTGTGAGGCCATTGTTGGGTCCTGATGCGCTGGAGGATATGGAAGTTGCCGTGAAGCTTATTCGGGAGAAGCTTCGTATAGCCCAGGAGAGATATGAAAAGAACGCCAATCGGCGTATGTCTGCCTTGGAGTTTTCTGTAGGGGACCTTGTATTCCTCAAGGTTTCCCCAATGGTGGGTGTAAAGAGGTTTGGTAAGAATCGGAAATTGGACCCAAGGTATGTGGGCCCGTTTGAGATTTTGGAGCGGATTGGAGTATCAGCTTATAGATTGGATTTGTCAGCGAACTTCCCAGGTGTTCATAATGTTTTTCATGTTAGCCAATTGCGGAAGTGTGTGCGCAGTAGTGGGCAGGTCTTGGACGTTGTGCCCCAGTTAGAGCCCAACCTCTTTTTTTTGAGGTGCCGGTTCGTATTTTGGATACTCAGGAGCGTGTGCTGCGAAAGAAGTCCATACTGATGGTGAAAGTTCTGTGGAAAAATCAGGATTTGGAGAGCGCGACTTGGGAGCTAGAGTCGGCCATGAGGAGGGCTTACCCTCACCTGTTTCACTGATTTGATCAGTATGTTTTCCTTCTTATAACTCCTATTAGTTGCTTTTCCTTCTTTAGTAGGAGTGTTGTGCGTAAAGTTTCGGGACGAAACTTTCTTTTAGGGGGAGTGACTGTAACGCCCCGATTTTTCTGCGATTATTTTTATTCTCGTTGGCGTTACGGTGACGCGTTTCCATGGCTTGTGCCATGTGTGGAGTATGGTTTAGCTCCTTAGAACTGAGTGCCCTGTTTGGTAGCCTGTTGGCAAGATCTCTTTAGCAAGCGGAGTCGTTTTGGGTGACCCGGTGTGGCCTCTCGGGGGGATGTTTGTGTTTGGCTTTATTTGAGTATAACTCGAGTTCTGTTCGTCGAAAGTTAATTTCGACTTCGCCATTGTGTTCGTAGCGTGGGTATTTAGCTACGGTGCGAATTTCGTCGAATTCCGAGGAGATTTGGTTTTCGCGTCGTTTTGGTGTGTTAATAGTATGTAATTAATTATTTGATTTGGAGAGATGATCCTACGGCTGAATTTATTCAGCAGTTATTTCCTTGCTTAGGTGGCAGCCTTGTATTGGCTTGCTTTCTTTAGAATTCTCTTATTTTAAGAGAATAGGCGGAAAGTTTTCGGTTTTCCCGAAGAGGTGCGTCCAGCTTTTATTTAAAAGCTTTGTTTTTGAAGTGGCGGCCCCACTTCCTTACCTTCTTCCCCTTCCCGAAAAGATAGAAACCGTCGCCTGCTTGTTTGGAAAATCAGAGGAGAAAAGCCGCCGTTCCTGCTCCCCTTCGGACGGTGATTCCGGGCTGGTTCGTGGACGGATTTCGTTTCCGAAAGCGGCATTGTCTTGCTCTCTCTTAGATCTTCATTTCGACGGTAAGATATTCGTTTTTCGTAGAGTTTTGTTGAGATTTGGGATTTCGGTTTTGGGGGTTTTTCCGCCATTAATGTTAGGAAGAATGTTTTAGGTGCTGCTGCTGTTAGTGCCGTGTGAAGAGGAGGGAAAGCCGTCCAAAGCTTCGTCGGAAATCGAGGCAAGTGGTATTCTTGCCCTTGCCAAGTTTCTTTTTGAAATATCTTGCTGTGTTTTAAAATCCCTGTTAGCTTTAGGGTAGAGGCCTTGCTGTTCCTTCATTTGTTGCAAGTTGTAGGGTTTAGTTCTTTCTATTAAGCCCCCCTACTTTGTGCTGTTGATGCCCAAATCTGTAGGCGTAATGCCATTTTGTTTTTCCTTACTTCAGATTTCTATCTGCTGTTTTCGGGTATAGCCGAGAGATAGTGTTGGAGGGGGTGCTTGCCGATTTGTTAGAAGTGTTACTTGAGAGGTAGTAAGCAAATTACTCGAGTATTAGAATTGAAATACTCGAGTAGTAGGCATTTTACTCGAGTGTGGTAATGGGATACTCGAGTAGTAGGCAAACTACTCGAGTTCTGGAATTCTCTGTTTAGCCTGGCGTCGTTCGACTATCGTCAAACTCTTAATGGAGATAGTCGATCTCCGTTTAGTCTGGCTGTCGTTCGACCATCGTCGATCTATGAATAGAGATAGTCGATCTCCGTTTAGTCTGGCTGTCGTTCGACCATCGTCGATCTCCAGATTAAGATCGTCGATCTGCGGTTTGTCTTATCTTCGTTCTCCGCTCGACGCTATTCCGGGAAGAATAACGTCGAGCTCAGCTTTTGCTTAGCTTCGAGCTCCGCTCGACGCTTTTCCAGGAAGAAAAACGTCGATCTCTGTTCGTTCTTAGCTTTGTCCTTCGCTCGACGCTTTTCCTGGAGAGAAAATGTCGAGCTCCGCTCGACGCTTTTCTGGGAGGAAAAGATTTTCCGTCGAGCTCAGCTTCTGTTTGGCTCTGATCGGCGCTCAACGTTTTTCCCGGAGGGAAAATGTTGAGCTCCGCTCGACGCTTTTCCGGGAGGAGAAACGTCGAGCTCAGTTAGCGTCTAGCTCCGTTCGACGCTCGACGTTTTCTGGAATGAAAAAAAAAATATCGAGCTTCGTTCTGTCTTAGCGCCGTTCGACGCTCGACGATTTCGGGGAGGAGAACGTCGAGCTCAGCTTTGCCTTGAGCCGTTCGACGCTCGATGCTTTTCCGAGAGGGTAAACGTCGAGCTCAGCTTTTGCCTTATCTCCGATCGACGCTCGACGATTTCTTGGAGGATGATCGTCGAGCTTAGCTCGCCTTTAGCCTTCGACGATCGTCGACCTCAGTGATGATGATCGTCAGGCTTCTTTTGGCCTTATGCCGATCGACGATCGTCGACCTCCAGTTTACGATCGTCGAGCTCCGTGTTGAATCATTTCAACACTCTTCCTTTACCTTGTTTTCGTTCTCGAGTGGATTTCTTGTTGTATTTTTTTTTTGGGTTTTCCTTGTCGGCCGTTTTCTTTACTTTCCTAAAGGCCGAATCGTGGGTCGTGGTTTGTAATGGTGGTTTGTAGCTCTTTATGGGGGTGGAGTTGTGTAATTTAGCCAAGGCCACTCTTGTTTATCTTGCTCCAGGTACGGGCTGGGCATGTGGGTGGAAGGTCCCTTGTGCTTTCACGTGTAGACCCTCGAGCTTATTGACTTGGACATGGTGGATGGGGGACTGAGTTTGCCTCCGATCCGGTTCCTCGTTGTTTGTTTTTGCTACTACCACTTCCCACAATTTAGGGTGTTAGAAGTTTCTTCCTTGGTAGTTGGCAGCACTTTGGGCTCTTGGTAGCCTAGTAGGCCCTGCAGGATGTTGTTCCTGGACTGGGTTGATGCTGTTTCCTTGCACGTTGTGCATTTCTTGGAGTCCTGTTTTGGACAGTGGTGACTCTTTCTACTGCATGTTTTTCAGTTACTTTCCCCTTTGGTTGAATCTTTCATGCAGTTTTTTTACCTTATTTTGCTTGCTAAGGTATTCTGTTTTCTTTTGGAATGTCCCAGGTTCTGAGCTGTAGCCAGTTGGGTGGCTAGTTTGCTGTGGTGGTGTTGGTGGTCTCTTGGACTTTGGAGATCCGTTTGCTTTGTTGGAGAGGTAGTTTTTCAGTACTTTCTTACAGACATATATATGTGCCAGTGGGTTCGTGTCAGGTTGTTGGCGCCCACTGGTAGTTTTTACCTTTGTACTGGATATTTTACTTATGCTGCTACCGTTTTCTGGAGATAGTCTACTTGCTCTGAGAAGGTTTTATGCTAGGTTGCTAGTTATTTTTAAACTATAAATATTATTATAAATAAAGCTCATGATCAGCATGTTTTATAAAACTTAATCACTATTTTCCAAACAACGTATAAAGACCGTTTTCTTATATATTATATAAATTAAATGTAGGGTCTTGCATAGCATGAGTGGTTCTCTTGGGACTCTTATGCGCTCTTTAGGACGTCAAACCTGATAAAGTATTTTTCCGCAGCGTATAAATATAGTTTTTCTTTTGTGGACTAGGTGATCCACTGAGCCGAGGGATACGATCTCTAAAATATAACTGATTTTCTAATCATTAAACCCATGATTTTCTTTCATTAAGTTTGTAGGTGGTTTTGCCTGAACGTCAGCAGTTATCCCCTGCTTGACATGGCATCATGACGCGTGTTTTCTCTTACTCTGATAATTCTTAATTCGGAGAAAATGCGGGTTGTGACAAGTGTGCCCTTAAGATATCTCAGAATCCTTTTGACAGCGGTATAATGAGATTCTTTAGGGTAGGCTTGGTACCTAGCACAGACACATGTAGCATACATAATATCTGGTCTACTAGCAGTGAGATATAGTAGAGAGCCAACTATTCCTCTATACAAAGATTCATCAACAGGTTTACCTGCATCATCTTTGCATATAGGCATACTTGTTCCCTTAGGAGTTCTCATGGTGGAGGATGACTCCATACCATACTTCTTAATTAATTCCTTGGTGAACTTAGACTGGGATATGGACAAGCTATCTTCAGTCTGTCTTACTTGGAGTCCCAAGAAGAACATAAGTTCCCCCATACTGCTCATCTCAAACTTCCCTTGCATAAGTTTGGCAAACTTTTTGCAAAGTTTGTTCTCAGTAGATCCAAAGATTATGTCATCTACATATATCTGTACTAAGATGATCTTACCTTTAGATTCCCTAAGGAATAGAGTTTTATCTATTTTCCCTCTTGAGAATTTGTTCTCAATAAGGAAAGTAGACAGGGTTTCATATCAAGCCCTTGGGGCTTGCTTTAACCCATACAAAGCTTTCCTAAGCCTATAGACATAATCAGGTTTAAGAGGATCTACATAACCTGATGGCTGCTCTACATAGACTTCCTCTTTTAGATCACCATTCAGGAATGCTGATTTCACATCCATCTGGTACACTTTGAAGTCTTGATATGCTGCATAGGCAAGAAACATTCTGATTGCCTCCAGCCTTGCTACTGGGGCAAATGTTTGATCAAAGTCAATCCCTTCTTCCTGCCTGTATCCTTTAGCAACCAACCTAGCTTTGTTCTTCACAATTATTCCACTCTCATCCAACTTGTTCCTATAGATCCATTTTGTGCCAATTATATTGTGGCCTTTTGGTTTAGGAACAAGCTCCCAGACATTGCACCTTCTGAATTGATTCAGCTCCTCTTGCATAGCATCAATCCAGTATTGGTCTTGGATGGCTTCTTCAAACTTCTTAGGCTCCATTTGATACAGGAACTTGAATGCAGAACTGTGCTCAGATTTTTTGCTTCTTGTCTGAACTCCCTATCTTGGATCACCTATAATCTGATTAGCTGGATGATCTCTTAAATGTCTTGTAGCTGGAGGTAGATTCCCTTCTGGTTGAACATCTCCAGCTCCTTCATCATGCTGTACCTCTTGGATTTCATCAGCTTCTATTGAGTCTTGTACTCCCCCTGTTGAATCATTTGATCAAACCCTTTGATGACTCCTCTTTCAGATCCACCAAAGATTACTTTAGGTCCATCTTTGACAGATGTGTACTCCTTTAGCAGCCCCTTTGTTCCAGTCATGTGCCTGGAACATCCACTGTCCAAGTACCATATAGGGTCATGGCCACTTGGACATTCCTGCAATACAGATTTACCTTCCCTTAGAACCCAAGTAAGTCTTGGGTCCTTGGTTCAGGTTAGCACCAACAAAACTACCAGCTGCTCTTCTAACTGGTAGACTATTGTTCTTCCTAACACTTGTGTTGTGCCAGCAGTCTAAGGCAAAATGTCCTCTCTTGCCACAACACCAACATTCAAACTTGTTGTATCTAGATCTAGATACACCCTTGACAGAAGAATTTCTGTCCAGTGCTGGTGCTGCAGCAGCTTCACCCACAGGTTTCTTATAACCATGGAGTTTATGAACATGGGTAGACCTGTTGGCATTTACACCTTTGTTTATCAGAACATTAATCTTAATATGACCATGAATATTCTCAAGATCATATTTGTTAGAAGGCACTTGCACCTTTCTAAACTTAACAGGGACTGAAAGGTTTAGTGGCTGGACAGGAGCTTTGCCTTTTCCTTTAAATTGGACAGCCCTGGGGTTACCTTTGAAGCCTAATCCTGCCTTACCCTTTTGAGCCACAAACTCATCTATCAAGGGTAAGACAGATTTTAGCTTTGAGTAACTAGCCACTAAATCTTTTTCTATTCTTAGTCTGGCCTCCAGACTCTTAACTTGATCATTAGTATATCTGATTGTGCCCATCTGAATAATAGTTATATTTTTCAGTTTGGCAATCTCATTCAACTTTTGATCTATTACTTTTTCCAACTCAGTTGCAGCAACCTTAAGATCAGCAATTTCCTGAGCCTGAGATTTGACTAGGTTCTTGCTTTTCTTAAGGGCCTGCAACAAGTTCCCATACTTATCTATCAATTGATAGTCATCTCCTTCAGATTCAGATCCATCTACATCACTTGATGCAGATGAAGCTGATTCTGCACTAGTACTACAAACTGAATTTATAGAAGGACAATGTACCTTACTAAGACCAGACTGATTCTGGCACATGTCTTCTTCTGATCCAGCCATCAGTCTCATGCACTGATGGTCCTTTTGTTCATAGATGGAGTCCAGCAATTGCATAAACTCCTCTTCTTCAGTAGCAGCATACAGTCCAATATATGCTTCAGCTTCAGATTCTTACTCTGAAGTTGATTGATCTGTAAGGCTCTTTTCCTTCTTTGCAACAAAGGATTTCTCCTTCTTGCCTTTCTGATGAGTCTTCTTCTTGTCTGATGACTCCTTTCTCTTATCAGGACAATCAGCCACTACATGTCCAGGCCTATTGCAACAATAGCAGACAATCTTTGATGTAGTGGCTTTGCTGAGCTTAGTTCTGTTCCTTTCCTTCCTTGATGACTTATTCTTCTGATAATAGTCATCAACTTGCTGTGATGTGGAGGGCCTAGACTTCCACTGCTTCTTCTTCAAGAACCTCTGGAATTGCCTTGTGAATGCAGCAAAGTCTGCATCTGAATCACTCCTCTCTGAACTCTGACTGTCTGAATTTTGAGAATTAACTTCTGCAACTTTCTTAGGAGGAGATGAAGATATCCTCCTATTCTTTCTATTAGCTTCAGTCTTGAAGGCCATAGATTTTTCTCTATGCTCACCTTTTGAATTCTTTTCTTCCTCCTTCCTCACCATTAATTGCATTTCATAAGATAGCAACTTTCCAAACAAGGTTGGAGGAGAAATTTCTGCCAGTTTAGCCACTTCTCTTATGGCACAGATCTTGGTGTCCCAATCCTTTGTCAAGGATCTTAAGAATGTGTCATTCAGTTCATAGGTACTGAAGACTCTTCCATAGGACATTAATTCATTCACTATTCTGTAGAATTTCTTATAGCATTTAGTTATGCTATCAGATTTTCCTTATCTGAAACTTTCATACTCTTGGTTGAGCATAGACTTCCTATCCTGTCTTACTTCTTCAGAACCCTCCATGTAGACAATCAAGGTGTCCCACATTTCTTTGGAGGTTTTGCAGTGAATCAAATTTTGGAATGTAGAATCATCTATGACACTTACAATAATGTTCTGTGCTCTTTTATCCATGGTTGCCAAAATGATTTCATCCTTTGTCATTTCTGAATAACTCTTTGGAGTTTGGATATTTGCATCAAGAACTGATACCTTCATTGGAATGAAGGGGCCTTCCTGTAATGTAATGTATATCCTTGGGTCAGAAGCCTCCATGAACAATCTCACCCTTTCTTTCCAAATTCCAAAGATTTCTTTTCTACAGATTGGTAATTTCATTGACCCTAACTCCTTGTGATTCTCTCCAGAACTCATTTTCTTGAATCTTGATTCTTCCTTAGGGATCTTACTTAGACTGTTAAGTCCTTATTTGAGTAACCTCCCTCTGATACCACTTGATAGTTTTACTTTCAAGACTACCTAAACACCTAGAGGGGGGGGGGGTGAATAGGTTCTAATGCTTGTTCTCACTTTTAGGCAGAATATAATAACTGAATTAAATCACACAGCACAGCAATCATAGAAATTCATACAACACAGATTGCACACAGTTTTATAGTGGTTCCCCAAGGTCTGGGTACATCCACTTTCCCCCTTCACCTATCTAGCAGTGTGCTATAATCGGCCAAACTTCCTCTTTAACTCAGATCAGCAGATCCTACAGCTCAGAACCTAGAAAGGTTCCTACAACTCAGGCTAATCAGCCCTACCTCAGCCTTGCCACAAGGCCTACAACTCAGAGAAAAACTTTCTCCTACACTCAGGCAATACAGCCTTATCACTCAGAGATCAACTCTCCTACACTCAGCCTTTATAATTTAGGCTTACAACTCAGATCTACCTTAATAGATCCTACAAAAATTAGAAAAGAGTTTTACAGAATTTTGTCCTAGATGAGAGAGTAAGGACAGGACAATACTTGATTAGCTGATGGATGAAATCAACTGAATCTTAGCTTTCTTCAAAGGTTCTTGAATCTGAACTAGCTGAGTTGATTTCCAAACAGCTTCTTGAGAAACTTGTAACAGCTTCCTTCTTGATCTTCAAATGGCTGGATCCCTCTCTATCCAATCCCTTTGATACTTCTTCAGAATTCTTGAATGAATTCTCCTTAGATAGATCCTGATAGGTTGAACCCTTCAGAATGTCTTCTTAGATCTTCTGATGAAGATCTTCTTCCGTGCCTTGCACTTTCTTGATCAGTTTGTATGTTTGTTTTTTTCTTAAATCAATCTTCTCTTATTTGCCTTCTGAATCTGTCTATTTATAGACCTTCTTCATGGTAACCGGCTGATCCGGTTTCTAACTGTCTTCTAACAAGTTTGACAGCTTCAGATAAACTGTTGCAACCCACAGCTATCAAGTCTTCAAACAGATCCTTAGCCTTTGTCTTGATCAACAAAGTGTCGAGACTGACTGTCAGAAAGTGTTGAGACCATCTATCTATATGTGTCGACACAAGTTACTTTGGTGTCGACACAGCTTCTTCAGACCTTCATCTTGAGGATGAGTCGACACTGAGAATTTGTGTCAATTCAAACACTTCATCATTCTTCAGGAAATGACTTGGTCTAGACTTGTAGTGTGTCGACACAAGTCCTGTGTGTCGACACAGTTGTTATAGATTCAGAACATAGTATGTGTCGACACTGCCTTCAGGTGTCGACACAGCTTTTGTCGACTCTGCCAATATGTGTCGACTCTGTCTTCTGGTGTCGACACAACTATCGTCGACCCTGCCAATATGTGTCGACTCTGCCTCAATGTGTTGACACTGCCTTCTAGTGTCGACTCTGCCTCAATGTGTCGACACAGCTTCCCAGTGTTGATACAGCTGTTGTCGACTCTACTTCTGTAAGTCGACACTGCTTCCCAGTGTCGACACAAATGTGGTCGACTATTTTTCTCTGTGTTGAACCAGCTGTTGTCGACTCTACTTCTGTAAGTCGACACTGCTTCCCGGTGTCGACACAAAAATGGTCAACTATTTTTCTCTGTGTCGACACAGTTTTCTTCAAGTGTCGACACAATTCTTCTGAAGTGTCGACATAGCTTTTTCTGGTGTCGACACATGGACTTAGAATAATTTCCTGTACTTTTAGTACTTTCTTAATCTGCACATGTCAATTCAAAATAACATCAAATACACCTTGATGTATATCATAAAGCTAAGTTAGGCTTCTTCAAATCAGGTACACATTTTCCAATGTACCCAACAGTTTGACTGATGGCTATATCAGAAGAAGACAAATGCCAGGATCAGCCTGGTCCTAACAAGGTACAATGTTTGTCTAGTAATTCAGTTTGTAGTACTGGCACAGAGTCAGCTACATCTACATCAAGTGATGTGGATGGATCTGAATCTGAAGGAGATATTCATCAGCTGATAGATTAATATGGGGACTTGTTGCAGGCTCTAAAGAAAAGCAAGAACCCTGCCAAAACTCAGGCTAAGGATATTGCAGATCTTAAGATGGCTGCATCTGACTTAGAGAAAGAGTTAGATCAAAAATTGAATGAGATTGCCAAACTGAAAACTATAACTGTTATTCAGATGGGCACAATCATATACAAAAATGATCTAATTAAAAGTCTGGAAGTCAGACTTCAGAAGGAGAAAGATTTGGTGGCTAGTTACTCCAAGCCAAAATCAGTTTTACCCTTAATAGATGAGTTTGTGGCTCAAAAGGGTAAGGCTAGAATAGGCTTTAAAGGTAACACCAGGGCTGCCCAATTCAAGACAAAGGGCAAGGCCTCAGTCCAGCCATTGAATTTTAAAGTCCCTGTAGTTTTTAGAAAGGTACAAGTGCTTTCTAACAAGTATGACCTTGAGAATACTCTTGGTCATAATAAGACTGAAGTTCTGAATGACAAGGGTGCTTATGTCAATAAGGCAGCCCATGTTCATAAACCCCATGGTTATAAGAAACCAGTGGGTGTAGCTGCAGCAGTACCAACACAATACAAAAGATTTGCTGTCAACCAGACTATCAAGAATGTATCAAAAAATAGATACAACAAGTATGAATGCTGGTGCTGTGGCAAGACATGTCATTATGCCATAGATTGCTGGCACAACACTAGTGTCAGGAAGAACAACAGTCTACCTGTTAGAAGAGCTGCAGGTAGATTTGTTAAGAATGAAGCTAACTTGAACCAAGGACCCAAGACTTACTTGGGTTCTAAGGGAAAGTAATTCTTTATTGTAGGTGAGTCCAAGTCACCATGCCCCTATATGGTACTTGGACAATGGATGTTCCAGACACATGACTAGAATAAAGGGATTGCTAAAGGAGTATTTACCTATCTCAAATGGGCCTAAAGTAATCTTTGGTGGCTCTGAAAGAGGAATCATCAAAGGGTTTGGTAACATTTCTTGTAACAAGATTACTATCACTCAAGTGGCCTATGTGAAGGGTTTGAAACACAACCTTATAAGCATAAGCCAGCTAAGTGATTTAGGATATGATATTTTATTTGTTAAGAATGGATGTCATATCAAAAGGTCAAGTGATCAAAAGATCATTTTGACAGGATATAGAAAGAGGAATGTGTACTATCTCAATTTTGAGTGTGAGAACAAAGGTTCTCCTATTTGTCTTGTAGCTGATGAGAGAGCTTCTCATTGTGTCAAATGGCATAAGAGGCTGGCTCATCTTAACTACAAAACAATTGGCCATCTCTTTAGCAAAGAGTTAGTGAGGAATGGTCCTCAAGTTAAGTGTATAAAGGAAGGGATATGTTCAGCTTGTCAAAAGGGCAAGAAGACAAAATCCTCCTTTCATAGCCTTGAAAACAAGGATTCAGTGAGATATCTATACCTCTTATATATGGATCTTTTTGGTCCTATGCCAGTTCATAGTCTAGGTAGGAAGGTCTACACTTTTGTGGTAGTAGATGACTATTTTAGATATTCTTGGGTGTTCTTTCTGAGACATAAATCAGAAACCCCAAGTGTTTTATATAGTTTTGTCAAACAAATTCAGAATGAACTGGACAGTATAGTGGTCAAAATCAGAAGTGACCATATCACTGAATTTCAATCTGAAAATATGACAAGATTGCGTGAAGAGTTTGAGATTTTTCAAGAATTCTCCTCACCTAGAACACCACAACAAAATGGTATTGCTGAAAGGAAGAATAGAACATTGATTGAGGCTGGTAGAACTCTATTGAGTGACACTTCTCTCCCAGAATATTTCTGGGCTGAGGCAGTAAATACTGCATGTCATGTGATCAACAGGGCTTCTATCACCAAGTGCCACAAAAAGACTCCCTATGAGATTATGAAAGGTAGAAAACCAAATTTATCCTATTTTAGGATCTTTTGTTGCAAGTGTTATATCCTTAATAATGACAAGTCTTATTTAACTAAGTTTGCTGTCAAATCCCAAAATGGGATATTTGTTGGGTACAACAATAATAGTAAGGCTTATAGAGTCTACAACTTGATTACTCAAGTTGTAGAAGAATCTGTACATGTTATATTTGATGAAACTAGATTAATCAACAGTGAGTTGCCTTGTAGTTCATGCAGTCCAACAGGTATAAATGAGAGAATGGACAAGCTTTCCATTGCAGAAGATTCAACTGCAGATCAAGAAATGGAAAATTATGGCAACTGTCTAGGGGGAGTACAGGACTCTCTAGATACTGAAGTACATCAAGAGGTACAGCATATTGAAGAGATTGGAGGTGTTCAACCAGAATACAGTCTACCTCCAGATGTTAGACACTTAAAGGATCATCCAGCAAATCAGATAATTGGTGATCTAAGATATGGAGTGCAAACCAGAAGTAGGAACTTGAACACAGTGCTATGCTCAAGCTTCCTATCTCAACTGGAGCCAAAGAAATTTGAAGAAGTTATCCTAGACCCACATTGGATTAATGTCATGCAAGAGGAGTTGAATCAGTTCAGAAGATGCAAGGTCTGGGATTTAGTTCCTAAACTAAGAGACCACAACATCATTGGAACAAAGTAGATCTTTAGGAACAAAATGGATGAGAATGGAATCATTGTGAAGAACAAAGCAAGACTTGTTGAAAAAGGATACAGACAGGAAGAGGGTATTGACTTTAATCAAACCTTTGCCCCAGTAGCAAGACTGGAATCCATCAGAATGTTCCTTGCCTATGCAGTATATCAAGGATTCAAAGTATTCCAAATGGATGTAAAATCAACATTCCTGAATGGAAATCTAAAAGAAGAAGTCTATGTAGAGCAACCTTCAGGTTTTGTAGATTCTCTCAAACCTGATTATGTTTATAGACTTAGGAAAGCTTTGTTTGGGTTAAAGCAAGCCCCAAGGGCTTGGTATGAAACCCTATCTACTTTCCTTATTGAGAACAAATTCTCAAGAGGGAAAATAGACAAAACTCTATTCCTAAGGGAATCCAAAGGTAAGATAATCTTAGTCCAGATTTATGTAGATGACATAATTTTTGGGTCTACAGAAAACAACCTTTGCAAGAAGTTTGCTAAACTTATGCAAGGGAAGTTTGAAATGAGCAGTATGGGGGAACTTAAGTTCTTCTTGGGACTCCAAGTAAGACAGACTGATGATGGCTTGTCCATATCCCAGTCTAAGTTCACCAAGGAGTTAATTAAGAAGTATGGTATGGAATCATCCTCTACCATGAGAACTCCTATGGGAACAAGTATGTCTTTATGCAAAGATGATGCATGTAAACCTGTAGATGAGTCTTTGTATAGAGGAATAATTGGCTCTCTACTATATCTTACTGCTAGTAGACCAGACATTATGTATGCAACATGTGTCTGTGCTAGATACCAATCATGCCCAAAAGAATCTCATTACACTGTTATAAAGAGAATTTTGAGATATCTTAAGGGCACACCTAATCTAGGCCTTTGGTATCCTAGGAATGAAGATTTTCTACTAACAGGATATTCAGATGCAGACTTTGCAGGTTGCAAAGAAGATAGAAAAAGTACTACAGGTACATGTCAATTTCTAGGAGGAAGATTGATATCTTGGAGCAGTAAGAAGCAAACTAGTGTGGCAATATCCATAGCTGAGTCTGAATATGTGGCAGCAGAAAGTTGCTGTGCACAGCTGTTATGGATTCAGCATCAGTTAGAAGACTATGGTATTCAGGTAAGTAGAACACCTTTGTTTTGTGATTCTACTAGTGCTATTTCTATTGCTAATAATCCTATTTCACATAGTAGGACTAAGCATATAGAAATAATGTACCATTTTCTTAGAGAATATGTAGAGAAAAAAGATATCTCACTAGAATTTGTTAAGACAGATTATCAAATTGCAGATGTATTTACTAAGCCTCTAGATGAAACTAAATTCAATAGATTTAAAATTGAATTAGGTATGTTGACCATATGTTAGATTACCAGAATTGGCTAAGTAAAAGTGTGTTAACACATTCAGTAATAATGTGTCAACACAGAGGATTTGTGTCGATAATTCAGGGAAATTGTGTCGACACAGTATCATAGTGTCGACACCTAAGGGACAAAGTGTCGACACATCCAGAATAGTGGTGTCGACACAACCAGTGTAATGGTGTCGACACTTCCAGAAATTGTGTCGACACTTGCAATAAGAATCGACACAGAATTTCTGATGGTCTACTAAGTATGTCCAGTATCGACATATCATCAATTGGTGTCGACACATAGTTGTCAGCGCTGTGGTCGAGACAATAGAAGTTTGTGTCGACACTTTTCAACAGTGTCGACACTTTTAGACAAATTTTGCCCGCCTTTTTACCTTCTTTTAAAAGGGTATAAATAGGTCGAGACAGTATTCTGTCGACACGCTCACCAGATTTTCGAGACTAAACCCTTGTGTCGACAAATTCTCTTCTCTCAATTCAAGATTTCTCTCCTTTCCAATGGCGCCAAAGATTGAAGATAACATCAACGAAGGCTACGAGCTGGTGCGCAATGCTTTTGATGATGCGGCGACAGAGATAAAAAGGGTCATTACCCTAGTTACTGAGTCTGGGTTAGAATTTCTTGTTTCTGAACCTACAAAGGTCTGGAAGAAAGAAGTATTTGAATTCTATGCTGCTGCAATAGTGGATTCCACTGGCCTCAAGATCAAATCAACAGTTCATGGTAATAAAGTCAAACTTACTCTGAAGAGTTTAAGAAAGATTCTACACCTCCAAGAATCCAAGATGAAGAAGAGGTCCCTGCCTCAAATACAAGGGAGGCCCTTTAGTGGTGTGGATTGGATCCAGCCATGAAGATTGGAGCAGCAATCAACAGAAAAGGGATGAATCAACAAGGCAAATTTCTCTCTGAAGTAGTAGGGAAGGTTATTTTGTGTAAACCTGGAGGCCATGATAGGATATCAGCCTTTATGATCAGTCTGATGACAAGAATAATCTACAAGATTAACACAGACTGGTCTGCAGTTCTATTTGAAAAGATAAAAGAAGGAATCAAAAAGCCTAATTTGGCTAGATTAATGAGCTTATACCTAGCTGGAGCAATTCCAGAGGTAATGCATCAGCTTCAAGGAACTAAGATAAATCATATGAGAAGGATGGATATCAGGATAATATCCAGGTGGGATAGGATCCTCTCAAAGGATATCCCTGATGTGGAGACTGTAGCTAAATCAACAGTCCATGACAGTACTGATCTTGATCATATGCAGGAAGATACATTGAATGCACAAGTGCAAGGGGAGCAAGTTAGGGAACAGGTTCAGGACCTGGATGAAACTGCCTAAGTTCAGGAAGAGACAGTTACTGCACAGTTGCAGGGGGAGCAACATTCTGCACAAGGACAAGAGGAAGAACGAATTCACTTGGCAAGTGAAATGAATCCACAATCTATTATTGACACTCCTCATGTCAATTGTCCAGCACTAGATGTGATCCTGGAGGATACATCTATGGTTGCTGATGCTCCAGAAAAAGCAGTTCACACTCAACAAGAGTTCACCATGGAAGAATTATTTCCTGAAATAGAGGGAGCAGCAGTTGAGGGGGAGCAGGTTAATATTGAGGAGGTGCAGGATAGGACTGAAAAGGAGATGCCTCCTAGTCCAAAAGAAAGAGTTGATATTGCCGGTTCTTCTGATTCAGAGGATGAGGAGATTGCAAGTGTTAAGAAAAGAAAGCTAATGGTTTTTAAGAGGAGAAGCCAGACCTATAAGAAGGCTTTGCAAGCAACTACATCACCACCAGTCCCTGAGATTGATTACAACAAATTGTTGGTTGATTTACAAGTGAAGTTTGATGAGCAGAGATTGGCTCTTGAAAAATATGTGGATGAAAGTCATAAGGCTCTTCAATTTGATCTAGCCCAAGACATAAAGTCAATCAGATTTGAGGTCAATCAGAATAAGAAAGAGATGACAGATTGCTTCCATAATGGAGGCAATGCTGTGGTATTTCTAGCAAAGCAACAAGCAGAAATCAAGAAGCAAGTGGATGAAATGGCTGTTAAACAAGGCTATGTCCTTGAAAATCAAATAAAAATGAATGACAATTTGACTGAATCTCACAATGCGATAGTCACTGAGTTAAAAAATGTTGTTACTGGAATGACTGCTGCAAGGGCTAAAGAAATGGAAGACTATGATAAGAAGCTACAGGCTACCCTTGATTCAGTTAAAACTATCATCACTTCATCTGAGAAGTTAATCTATGACAAGCTTCAAAAGTTAAAGCCTTTCTTTAAAGATGGTGTCAATTACTTGGATGGGCAAATCAGATTTCAAAAAGAGGATTTGAGAGATCATGTGACCAGAGAAGTCATAAAGGGGGAGAGGGTGTTAGTATATGCAGGCTCTGATCATGCCAAATGGGTAACCAACAGCATTAGAGCCACTCTGGGATATCCACCCTTATGTGATGATAATAATGTGGCTGAGTCAGGGGTTCAACCAACTCTACTTGAAGGTGATCAACCTGAGGTTGCCCAAGTTATTTACCCCCCTGCAGATATTAAAATGATACATCAACAAGTTCAGTCCATGTACAACCCTCCACTACCAGTTACTAATGTTATTATTGAAAAGGTAGATATGCCAGAAGCTGGTCTGAAAGCTCAGCAAGATGCTCAATTATCAAAGAAAAGATTTAGAGAGCAGACAGAGTTAAAACTTGACTTTGAGCAATGGAGCCCCACTTCTAGAAATATCATATTAACTGTCTGGAAAGCTGTCAAAGACCAAGTTCATGAAAGAGATAAGTGGTATAATGAGCAGGAGTGACAGAAGTATGAGGCTAGGCAAGAAGCCATACTTTAATTCAGAAGGAAGGCCAAGATTGGGAAGCAACCTTCTGATGCTCAGGAGCCTAGCAAGTATTTCCCTAAGCTTTTTCATTACTTTGAAAGACAAAGGATCAAGGCTGAAGCACAAAAGAAGGCTGATTTGAAAGGCAAGAAGCTCATTGAAGATACAGAACCTTATGTTCAGGCTCAGATTAAATCTGGAAAAGGAATAGTCATCAAGGAGCCAGCTCAGCCTTAGTTTTGTTTTTACTAGATTGTTTTAAGAACTATGTAATTATTAGTTTTCAAAGGAGTCTATATAATCTGTATTTAGAAATTTTTTGAGTTAATAAACAAAACCATATTCCATGTTCATTTAGTTTGCATTCTTATTCTGTGATGTGATTTTGATATTTGTTTTGTTTATAAGTTACCCTGTTAAAAATGCTTATACACACCATCATGTTTATTTATCATAAGTGGTGTATATCATTGACAAAAGGGTTATGACTTCTCCAAATAGGGGGAGATTATTGGGTACATTGGAAAATGTGTACCTGATTTGGAGAAGCCTCACTTTGCTCAATGATATACATCAAGGTGTATTTGATGTTATTTTGAGTTTATATGTGCAGGTCAAGTATTGGCTAAAATGCAAAAAAAGTTTCTAAGTCCATGTGCCGACACTTAAGCAAGCTTGTGTCGACACTTGGAAAAGCTGTGTCGACACCTGAAGCAACTGTGTCGACATACAGAATATGTTAGTCGACATCAACTGTGTCGACACCGGGAGGCAGTGTTGACACACAGAAGCAGAGTCAACATCAACTGCGTCGACACCTGGAGGCAGTGTCGACACAAAAATTCTGAGACAATATCAACTGTGTCGACATACAGGACTTGTGTCGACACACAGCAGAATTTCAACATAGTTGATTGTTGTGGAGTGAAGAAGTGGTTGTGTCGACACAAATAATCAGTGTCGACACATTCTCTAGATGCAGTGTCAAGAAGCTGTTTCGACATCAAGGCAGCTATGTCGACATCACCAAAGTCTATGTCGACACTTAAGTCACATGTGTCGACACATATTGGCAGACTGTCTCGACACTTTATGACAGTCAATCTCGACGCTTTGCTGACAGAGACAAAGGCTCAACAACTATTTGAATACTTGACAGCTATGAGTTACAACAGGTTTACTGAAGCTGTCAGACTTATCAAAAGTTAGTTAAAAACCGGATCAGCCGGTTACCATGAATGAAGTCTATATATAGATGGATTCAGAAGAAGAAGATGATGAATTGACACACAACTAACACAACTATTGTGAGATTGATCTCTGATCAAGAAAGTGCAAGTCACAGAAGAAGATTTTCATGAGAAGATCTAAGAAGACATTCTGTAGTGTTCATCCACTCAGATTTTGTCTAAGGGGAATTCATTCCAAAATTCAGAAGAAACTTCAGAAGGTTTGGGGAGAGAGAGCTCCAGCTGTTTTTAGGTCAAGAAGGAGATAATCACAAGTCTCTTAAGAAGTAGATCCTGAACTAATCTACTAAGAAGATCCAGATCCATATCTAGAATCCAAGAAGGAAGCTGGCAGTCAGTCAACTTCAAGGGAGATCAACTCAACTAAGTTCAGATTCAAGAAGCTTTGAAGAAAGCTAAGCACAGGTTGATTTCTGTCATCAGGTTCATCAAGAAGCTGATTTAGAATCCTCTTATCCTTTCTCTCTCAACAAGGGTAAGAGACCATCAAATTACATATTAATTTCTGTAGGATCTTTTCAAAGATCTGAGTTGTAAGCCTGTGTTATAAAGGCTTAGTGTATGAGATTTAATTCTCTAAGTGGTAAGGATGTTTGAGCCTGTGTGTAGGAGATTTTGATCTCTGAGTGGTAGGGCTGTTCGATCCTGAGTTGTAGGCCTTGGGGCAAGGCTGAGGTAGGGCTGTAAGCCTGAGTTGTAGGCCTTGGGGAAAGGCTGAGGTAGGGTTGTTAGCCTGAGTTGTAGGAACCTTATAGGGTTCTGAGTTGTAGGAACCTTTCAGGGTTCTGAGCTGTAAGATCTGTTGATCTGAAAAGAAAAGGAAGAAGTTAGGCCGAATCTAACACACTGCTAGATAGGTGAAGGGGGAAAGTGGATGTACCCAGACCTTGGGGAACCACTATAAATCTGTGTGTAATCTGTGATGCTTGTGTTATTATAGTTTCTGTGATTGTATGTACTATGGTAGCTGTAGAGATTTGAGCTTTATATTAAAGATCTGTAGCTAAATTCTGCCTTAAGTTAAAATAAGGAAAAGAACCTATTCACCCCCCTCTAGGTGTTTAGGTTGTCTTGAATTTAAAACTATCAGTAGGAGTAACGTGCAAAAAAAATTCGTGCTTGCCGGTCTCATTTGGCCCTCACAACATAGAATCACAATGCTTGGCATATAAGACCAAATACTTCAAGCTAGTATTTATCAAGAAGAATCATCTTGCAAAGGGTCTAGTCATAAGGTCTTCCTCACTGATCCATTTTCAGGAGGGTCTATCTGATCAACCTATCCCAAGAATTTTCTTATAGAAAGGCAACACCTGCAATATCAATCCAGCAACATCCCCTCTCATGGTAACATTCATCATAAAGGCATGGCTCTCAAGGAAAACAACAATATTTTGGAGGTGCAAAAAGTGCAAGCGGAGCAAGTGGCTCCGATAGCGTGATGCACGAGCATTTAATGCATACACGATAAGTGGCATGCAATTACATGAGTCAAAATACCATTAGAAGCAACTTTTCAATGTGTCCCTGGGAGCTCACGAAATTTTTTTACCCGGGCCCCAAACATAGTTCATCGTCTGGGGCTCACCTGATTTTGATGTGTGGCAACCAAAAATATGTGAAAATACATATTATTTACGCGGAAGAATAGGGATTATTAGTTGCTCATTTTTGCACTAGATTTCGCCAATATCTCGAGTTTTTTTGCTTGATTTTGCTCTCTGCTCGAAATGTTCTAATTAGCGAAGGTGAAATCGGAGCTGCTCTCAGCGCCAGCAGAATCATGTGAAAACATAGAAGAGGCCAGTCAATCAATCTTTATTCATCATTTGAATCAATCTATTTTTATTCTGTGTTCATTTAGCTTAAGCATCATTAACTATTGACTGATATGTATGTTGAAGGTGAACAGTAGACTTGATTATCTCATAGATACCTTGAATCTGTGTGATAATAATATCATGTCTGAGAGAGAAATAGATTATCTCAAATATTTCCTATAATATATAGGATAAAAGTGTAATGTCTCAGTAATTTCATGTAATATCTCAGAGAAAACTAGTAGATTTTATCCAAGATATTTCATTTACTGTCTCGGATCTTAATTCAAATATTTTATATAATGTCTTAGATCTTATCTCAGATAATTCATATAATTTCTTAGGTATTATCTCAGATACTTCAGATAATGTTTCAGATCTTATCTCTTATATCTCAGATAATTCATATAATGTCAAGTTACCTCCAAGATTTTTGCTTTGATACAAGTTTGAAATACCAAGGGTTTATTTCAGGTTATCCAAATAAAAAATGAAGCTCACAAAATGTACTGTGATTATGTGCGTAAAATTGGTTTCAGTGTTTGGAAAGAACATCAAATTTTATGATCGGCTACAAATATTATAAAATCAAGAGAGTTACTTTGTAGTAAAGCCGGAATCAAGCGACCGCCTGAAGTTCCTGAAAGTGAACTCAAATACCAAAAGATGGATGACAAAACAAATTGCCCGGAAAAAATTGTCTTTAATGCCGATAAACAAAGTCAAAATAAAATAGTCAAAAAATGCATCGAGCAACATTACCATGAACTTGCAAATAAGAAAAATCAACATATACTTCGATCTTATAGAGTCATTAGAGAGGAAAAAGGTGTTGTATTGAAATTCATGACTGAAGCTAGAATAAGGATAGTGGATGCATATAATTATCTATCTAGCGAGGTTAGAGAGACACAAAATGTGGAGTTTTCAAAAAGTGATGCATACGACTGTTGGAGCATGCGTTTCGCATCTCTTGGTTTGAGAATAACAAATACCGTGATGTATTTAATCTACTCTTTTGTGTGTTTATAGTGTGCAGGTTGTATAGGTTGAATGATGAGACACGTTCTCAGTCATGGGCATGATCTAAAAGTGTGTACACTTCAGAAAAAACAAAATGATGAGTTTTGTGTGCTAAACTTCAAATGACCATAACTTTCAATCCGGGAGGAGTTACAGAACGTGCCACCCCATTCCGAAATGAGAACGAAGTCATCTATAATCTAGAAAAGGTTTGGATGGAAAAAGTGAAAAGGAGATATCTACAGGTGATAGCCACTATTGCCAGGCGATAACGAAAATGACGTCAGCACGACGAAGGCCATGTTCCACACGATCCAGCCACCAAACCACTATTTTGAGGTATTGTCAGGCGATATCGGATATCGCCGGCGATAGCCCCATGATCAAATCACCCCACGAAAACCTCAGAATATTGGGAGATGTGGCTGCTAGAGATGATATCGCTGGAGGGCGATAGCCACTATCGCCAGACGATATCTCAAAAATATAAAAAAGCTGAATTCTTCTATGGAGAGGATGAATTCCATTACCTGGAGTATTATTTCCCGTATATTCCATCCAGAGAGCTCTAGCCTTCAAAAAACTCCCACTTTGTCAAGAACGTTCAAGAGCGAATAAGAGAAGGTTCGTGCGCAACATTTTAGACAATCTTTGCAAGGATTCGACGTCGTCTTTAGAGCTTCATTTTGAGGGAGTTTTTATTCTGAAATTCTATTGTGTAACTTATCTTGTCATCTTTGTAATCAGTAGAGAAATTGTCGCCTTATGCTTGGCGTCTAGATCCGCGTGTGGCTTAAGAGGGAATCGCTGCGTTGTGCGTGGTGTCTAGGTCCTTGTGTGACTTAGGGAGTTTTCGCTACCTTTTGTGTAGCGACTAGATCATGGTGAGATCTAGGAGGAGGCTAGTAGCAAGATCTAGGGAAATATATGCTATAGTATGCCGGTTCTTGGTAGAAGGACCGGTAAAATCAAAAAGAGTTTATATTTTTCATAGCCTCGATCTCTAGCTTTATAGAGATACATTATATTTTGTAATCAATTTCTTATGAAATAAAATCATGTTATTTATTGTCTCATTATCGTGATTTTATTTTCATATCATAAAATGTTTTAAATAGTGATATCGCTAACAGTAGTAAAGTAATATTGAATTCCGTAATTTCATAAAAAGTAATTTTTGATATAATATTTTTGTTTAAATATAAAGAAAAATATAATTACCTATAAAATATTTCACAACTTCATTAATTAACTCTGATAATTTTATTTAAGAATTAAAATTCCATAAAACCCTTATCCACCCCCCTCTAAGGGCGTTGTAAGATCCAACACGTGATATCAGAGCAAGGTTATTCCAAAACACTTCACAATCGGGAATAATGATGCTTCATGATCTCACAACTACTAGAGGGGATGAAATTTTATTAAATGAAAAATATTTAGCACCACCATTATTTATGGATGAAAACTATAAAGGATGGAAAATCCTAATGGAATTTTTTTTAATCTTTAGATGAAAAAGTTTGGAATATTACTATTGAAATACCCTCAAATATGTTAAACAGAAATGAAATGGTTTTAAATGCTAAATCCTTAAATAGTTTATTTTGTGCACTAAACCAAAATATTTTTAAAGAAATATATATATTTTCCTACTAGTTATGAAGTTTGGAAATTTTTTGAAGAAACTTATGATTCTCCATCCACAGGAACAAAATAAGTACTAGATAAGGAGAATATGAATGCTTGCATAAGTATTCAAGAAAGCTCCTCCATTGAAGGATCCATTGAGTGCACATCAAACAGATTAGAAGAAGGAAACACATCATGCAAAAGAGAAAATGAAATCTCATCTATGGAAGAGGACGATGAAGATGTCAAAGGAACTATATGTTCAAATCATGCCTCATCCAAAAGTGTTATAAGAAAATCTAAACCTTCTCCTTTTATTACAAATTCTATTTCTACATATCACATGCTTGAAATTGCTAAAGATAGAATTAAGAAATTGAAATATACTAATTCTAAATTATGTTTAGAAAATAAAACTTTAAAATCAAACACTAAAGTAGAATCTTATATTGATGTGTCTTATTCTTCTTTTTGCTCTTTATTTGAAAATGCTACATTTTGTTTTGATTATAATTCTTTTAAAAAAGAACTCAAGGTTTACGAAAAAGAACTTTTAATTTCAAAAAAAAAGTAATTAAAAATTGTTATTTGAAAATAATTTTATATCTCATAAACTAGAATCTGTAAAATTACTTGTGCAAGAATTTTTAAATAATTTTAAGTCTCTTATATCTAATTTATCTTGAAATTTATAAAAGTCCTCTACTTGTATTTCAAACTTCATAAAACATACACCTAATAGAATAGTTAATCATAAAAATATGTTAAGTTTTGATAATGGGAGTGAAATACAACAAATACTTGTAAATGTAATTCCAAAACTTAATTATCATATGCATTTACAAAATCAATCCACTTCCAATATAAAAATAAATGAACACAAATTTCCCAAAAATCAATATTACAAGAGTCTTTATGTTAAACAATATAATTTTAACTTAGAGAATAATGTCAACATTTTTAAATCCTCAACGCATTATTTTTCAAACAAACATCATCACACGAAGACTTTAAATAATCAATACGGAAATTTGAAACATTAAAATGAAATTAAACCAAAGTATAAATGGAAGCCCAAATTTAAAAATGACGCATCAACTACACTTGAAAGGGCCAATTCATACTTGTCCCCCCCATAAGTCAACACGCTATATTTGGGTACCAAAAAGAACCGTCACACGTGGTCCCCTTTGGATACCTAAATCTATTATTCATTAATATCCAATCAAATGAGTGAAGTAGAATGAAATCAAAATAAAATACATAAAACTCTACTTCACGATATACTTAATATCTATTTTGTTTTTGTTATTTTTTGTTTTGTTTATTTTTAATTTTTTCCTTTAAGTAAAAAGTATTATGGTCACTTTATAGATTTTATGATATATGACTTTCACATTAAGCCTAAATTCTCTAATAAATCAAATTGAATGTAATTGAATAATAAGTCATATTATTTTCAAATTTCAAGTGGCTTATCTATCTTATTTTCTAGCATCCATACTTATTAAATTCATTGAATATTATTGCTTTATAATATCATTATAAATTGAACATTGAATCTCTTAAGTGATATTATCAAGATTAATTAAATCATTTAAAAATGAATTTAATTGAGTCAAAAAATTATATATTAAACATTTTATTCTTTGAAAAATATAACAATTATAAGTGATAATTTTTTAAAATTTATTTTACTATTATATCATTAAGTATCATTGTCTTCTACTTTCAGATATTTTATATATATTTTGGATAATTTCTAAAAATAAAACAAAATAAAAATATGCAAAATAATTCAAATAACACAAAGATATATTCATATTTAAAGAATTCATTATAATAAATTAAAAAAATGATAAATTTGAATATCACATACACCAAAATGATCTTTTATAATTAAACTAATATTCTACCACACTTCGGAATTATGAATCATATGATTGGATATTAGTATTATGTTTGGTATATTGATATGTTACACTATTGTTTGCATGCATATTACTTATATCTAGACCTTAGAATCAATCATATTAAAAAAAATAAAAATTTTTAATGATTTAATTCTATGTCTATGAAAAATCAAAATTTTATGTTGAATACATGCAAACCAAATTATATATATTGAACCTTATCATATTGTGATATTTATATGTTTGTGATGAAACAAAAGATTATTTATTTCAATTATAGTGATATTTTTAAAAAAAGTTCTGAAAGTATTAAAAAATCAATGATCTATTTAATTGAAGTAAATATTATTGATATCAAAATCATTGTGTGATTGTATTATGTTTGCATGTATCACATTTTTTTAACCATGGAATAAAATAAAACATAATTACATAATTTTAGGTTTATTATAAGTGAAACTCTATATTTGAATACGTACAACATTATCACTTATTAATGTTATGAAATAACATTGAAATCAAAATTCTAGCATTATCACATAATGAATATTATTATCCACACATAATGAATATTATTAACTCTGCTAGTTATTTCATTTTTTCATGATAAAATAAATTAAATGTTTAAATATTAAACATTAAATTCAAAATAACTATGTGACTTTAAAACCAATTATAATTTTAAACATCAAATAAAGACATAGTTTATGAATTCTTCCTTAGACTTAAACGCTTAGTATATCCCTGATTATTTACACCTAGTTTGCGTCTGACATTGGCAAGGGCGTAATATTGTGTGCATTAGAGACTTAACCTCTAAGTCATGTCTTGTCTTTAACTCAAGAGAGTTCCAGTGGGGCATTGCAAGGCACTGGGGCGAAAGAGTGCTAGGTTAAGAATCATCTTTTGTATGCATATGGGATTAACACCCAACCCTACGACATGCATGCAACTCCTCATGTCCAGCCGTCACTTAGTACAAGGCTAAGGTGTAGATATATAATTTGGGTATTTTTAATTCAGAACATATTACATCATTATCACTGCATGAACATTATTACAAAATCTATTATTATTTATGTCATACATTATATTATATCTTTTGTTCGAACATATCATCTTGTGTTTTTTCATATTATATACAATTTGGGCATTCATGATTTTGAAAAACATAAGTATTTTTAAAAATATTTTTTTTTCACCATAGCAATATTTTCGTTATTATTCAAAAATTTTTGCGGTACTTAGTGTCACTTATATTAGAAAACATGAATCAAGATAAATTAAAATGAAAAATTATTAAAAATCATGTTTTTTATGCAATATAACACATTTCTTTGGCTAGCATACGCATTAGTACTAATACTGGCGGTAGCATAAAATTATTATTTAGTCCTTCTTTTTACATTTTCTCTGACATAAAAGGTCAATATACTGATGCGTTATTAATATAATTCTATGTTTTCTAGAAAACTATTTGTTTTAAAATTTTTTGAAAATTAACTACAAAATTACAAAATGAATCTAAAAGAATAAAAATATGTTTCTATTTTTCCATTATTACTTTGTGTGTTTATTATTTTGTATTTTTTTCTAAATTTTTTGATAAAAAGAGCTTGTTATTCAGTGTCATTGATAAGGATGATTAATTATATAAATTAAAGATCAAATATAATGTTTAATTTAGTTTTCACATTTCTTAAAACATTGTTTTGATTAAGTCATATCTTGAATATTATCTTGTTATGCGCAATGTAATTGATTATAGAAAACATGTGTAGAATTGTTTAGCATGCCTCTAAGTATGAGTAATATTTTATGTTTGATTATGACTTTACACACTCACTTATTTTGATAACCTACATGTATTTTTAATCTTATACTTGCATGGTTGTATAGTGTAATAACATAATAATTAAAATGCATAAATAGATTACCTACACTACATTAAATTGTCTATTTCAATTCTTTGTTTTTCATGTACTTTTTCATTAGAGAAAAGTGGCTTAAAAATTTAAATAATATTGTTTGCAAAACAAGTGAATTCAGAGTCCTTGGTCACAAGCATAAAAAGAATATAATAAATGATAAAGAAAACTCCACCAAACACTACTCACCCTCCTGATAAGTCTTAATGAGCATTGTGAGGTTGAGCACCTTGGAAAGGATTATAAAGTGTCTTATAACAAATAAAAGTATTCACCACTTCTCTTAGTACACAGGATCACAAAAATAAAAATAAAGTTAAAAAGAATAAAATTGATCCCTCAAGCACTACTTCGCTCCCTGATAAGTCTTAATGAGCATTGTGTGTGCGAAACACCTTGGTAGTTGTACTTTTTTATGTATGTGCATTGAAATATCATGTAAGTAATTTTATTTGTATATTTTAATGTTGTGTTATTTCATCCTATATGTCATTCATTTTAATTAATACATTTGTATACTTTATCAAATTACTTTTGTACACATTATTATCATATATAAAACTTCTGCTCATGAGAATTAGATCCTTATGCGTATCTACATAATTCTCTACAAACTTAAGTAAATGCACTAGATTACAAAACATGACCACTTCAATGTTTTGTTTACTTGAAATGAAAATTTTATTACATTATAGCTTTGTATCTTTTCTTGATATTTTCAAATCATGTTTGAAATTATATCTCAATGGAATAGCATCTCTTGGAACTTTAACTCAAACATCTACTTTTTCAGTTTTAAAACTCATTATCTTTTATATGCTCTTACTTTCTAAAAAGATATTTATTTTTAGGAATGCTTATTATACTTTCCAATGTGATTACTACTTGCGCTTATTCATATTTTTTTAACAAGTGGTATCTTGAAATAAAAAATGATTACTCTATCAATTTATTTATGTTGCTTACTATTTTATGCTCCACCATGCTTATTTTTAACAAGTGTTATTTAACAAATTTTTTATTGTTGAAAGGGGGCCGACCCACTCATGTGAGTATCCAGGGCCGCCCCTAGCCGGACTGCAGTCCACCAGCCCTAACCCGCTCTCCACAACTGTCCGTGGCCTAGCCCATTCCGGGCACCCAGGACCTGACTTAATACGGCTGTGGTGGGTTGTTGAGGTCACCAAGGCGTTGCTATCCGACCTTGATCCTGTGACCTCCTTTCGATGAGAAGTGATCCAGTTAAGCACCCCTACGAGGACTTCCAAGAAGGTCACCCATCCCAGGAATACTCTCGCTCGAGCATGCTTAACTATAAAGTTCTTTCACTTCCCAACACCAATTAAGCTGTGGCGGGTTGTTGAATTTTGTGAAGTGAAAGTGGGGGTTGTTCAGACTGTCCTCGCGGCCTGGGCGGACTGGTGGTACATCCTGGTCAGTTTTTTGGTACGGTCTGGATGGCCTGTATTGCAGGCTGATGTTGGTGTCCGGCAGATCGGCAAGTTGGCCTTGCGCTGGAGCGGTTTGGCGGTCTGTCTTGGGAGCTGGCGGACTGGGTCCTTATCCGCCAAGCTCGTGCCAGGTTCTTGGTTGGTTGCTAGACTTGGTCATTTTCTGTGATAAGTCCAGTGTGTTCGCTGTGTCCCCATTTTCCACTGGTTGACCGGGCGGTGTGCCTGTTGGTCGTGGACTTATATGCGGGCTGGTGTTGTGTCCGCGTGTAGTGTGCGGACTACTGCAGTGTGTGGACTAATTCTGTGTCCGCATGTTGTGAACCTTGTGGGCTGGTGCAGTGTTTGCGGCCTGTGTGGGCTGGCTTCCAGCCTTAGTGTTAGGCGGTTGTGGTTGGCATGTCCGGCCTTGTCCTTATGGACTTGGCAGACTAACTTATTCTTGTCGTAGACTGGGGTGGTGTCTCTTGTAACACCCCAAAATGTCGTAGGAGCGACGGGGATCGATTTTGGCCAAAACAGGTTTTTGGTGCAGGTGACACGGGCCCCGACACGGGCGTGTCGGAGGCCGTGTCGGGCGTGTCGAGCTCGAGCCGTGTCGTCGACCAGATCAGGTCGACGATGGTCGTGTGGAGGGACACGGCCTAGGACACGGGCGTGTCCCAGGCCGTGTCACTCAAGGGAATCGTCGAAGTGGTACACGGGCCGTGACACGGGCACAGACACGGGCGTGTCAGATGTGACACGGGCGTGTCCCATGCCGTGTCAACAAGCCGTGTACCGCTCTGACTGCAAGGTGTCGATTTATTGCACACGGGGGGCGTGACACGGGTCCCGACACGGGCGTGTCGCCGTCGACACGGGCGTGTCGGAGGCCGTGTCATATGCCGTGTGCTGGTTTTCAATCGGTGTCGAGACGGCGAATGAGCTACACGGCCAGGCACACGGCCGTGTGCCAACCCGTGTTCGGCCCAGGTTTTATCATTTTGGATCTAATCTCGGCCGTTCTTTCCCTTGGATCTGGATCTGACAGTGGGGGCTGCTCCTGGGGGGTTATTAGCCGGGAAATGGGGGGAGAAACCCTCATTTTCAACTTGAGTTTCTCTTTCTTCATTCTAGAGAGAGGGGAGAGCTCCCTTGGTGGTGTGAGGCCAAAATCCGACCGCCGGAGGAGGTTCGAAGCTCCAAATCGCGATCCGAGCCCAGATCCGCTGAGGCGTCGATGTTGCGAAGCTTTCTAGCCGCGTAGTTTGCGATGGCGCCACGGAAGAACGCAAGGGTAACGATTCTTTATCTTGGGCATGTGATGCCCTCTTTTCCTTGCATAGGAAGCCCGCTCTCGCGAGTGAGCGAAGAGTTGGAGCGCTCCTTGGGGTAGATATGTGAAGTCCCCCTTGTGTAGAGTCCGTATGCGTAAACGGACATAGGCATTGTGTGTGAAGCCTATTCGGACGCGTTGGTCCGAATCTGTGATGTTGCATTGCATTTGAACCGGGCAAGACTCCGGATGTTTGGGTGTTTTCGGGTTTTTCTACGTGGTAGATTGCATCAGGGAATCTTAGAGACTAACTCTAAGGTGCACCCAGAAAACTGGGCAAAAGCGGGTTTTGCCAACACGGAGGCCGTGGAGCCAACGTGAACATAACTGGGTTATGTGATTTTGTAGCGGAAACGGGACTCGGCGAGTCTTGACCTGCGCATATGGCTTAAATTGTCGTTGCGGTATGAGCACGGGTCAAGCGGAACCGTACCCGGTCTATGTCGTTCGGTAGGACCGTTGGCATGGACGAGGGTCTTCGGCGGTCTATAGCTTAAATTGTCGTGACCAAGGCTAAGGAGACAAATTGCTCATATGGATGACCATCCTAGAGGCGGTGGTGGATCGGGAACGTCTATGGCTTGAATTGACGTGACGTTGGCCGGTTCGCCGAGAATGTGCCCTGAGTGCACAGGGTGTGTGGCCGTGCGAGCCTACGCCTGTGGTGATGTGCAATTACCTTTTATAAATGCCTATACTAATAAAGTGCAGGGAAAGAGCATCCCCGCCCCGATTGTGGGGGCGGGATCATTACAATTTGGTCAGCTTTGCTGACCGTTGCTATTGTTTGCCACCGGGCGGTGGTTTGTTGCTTGCAGGTGCTGCGGAGCCGAGCGGGAAATAGCGGGCTAAAGCCCTTGTTGCTGTGCCGGCCCTCGAAGGCCTAATTTGTTATGTTTTTCCCGTTCATTCATGTTTGGCCGGCCTGCGAGCCGATGTCTGAAAAACACTATTTTGTTAAGTGAACAATGTAAGGCCTTAAGGCCAGTTCTCTTTTGTGTATGTACTCAATCCTGGGTTGTAGTGGACATTCATGCTTTGTGGCAGGGTTCTTATCTTTTTGCAACTTAATTAACTTGCTTCTGCTAGGTGTTGTGTAGGACGCTCTGATTGGTTGTATGGTTTCAACGCGTAACCAACCGGTCTGTCCGTAGTATATGGCGTCGGGCCCCGGCCGGACCTACTGCTATATGCTATGTGACGGATAGGGGTGTTACAAATTGGTATCAGACTACTGGTTTCGGTCAAGCTTAAATGAATTCGTGGGCGAATTCACTTTAAGGGGTGGTGAGCACATGTGTGCGTCATCGTTATAACATGAAAAGAACCCATGAATGTCCACTTAGGAATGAAAATACACATGTTTGAGGAACCTGCGTGTTCCTATAATTGCTGTTTGCAGTAATTTTTGGGTTGCTTATCGGTGTTTTGCACGATTATAGGTGACCAGAAGTGGTGCTGGGCCGTCTGAACGGCCAGGTTCTGAGGCGAGCAGTGCGCCAAGCGATGCGCCTGCAACACCTTTGTCTGCCGAGACCATTAGGTTGGTGGCAGAAGCGGTCATGGCAATGATCAATGCGCAGCCTACAAGGCAGGTGCAGCAGCCCGCTCCTGCTATGGAGCAAGTACCTCTTCAGACGGCAGAGCAAAGGAGGGTTGAGCAAGTAGTGTTGGAGCCAGAGTTGCCTAGGAGAGCAACGGAAATACAACTGAAGCACGTGATGGGCTTTCACCTACCTGTATTCACGGGCGCAGAAACCCCGACCCAAGCAGAGGATTGGCTCTCAAGGGTCAACAGGGTGATGACTGCGACGGAAACTGAAGAGTGGCAGAAGACCACTATAGCGACGTTCCTTTTGGATGGGGACGCAAGACTGTGGTGGGAGGGCCTAGAGCTGCATCAGTTGAGGGGAAGGCCATTGGCCGAAGTCCTGATGGAGGAGTTTGCGAGACTATTTATGGCTCGATACCTCCCCTCGGCATAGAGGATCGCGCTAGAGAGCGAATTCCAGAAGTTGGTGCAGGGTGATAGCACCGTTGATGAATACCTCCACGAGTTTACTCGATTGGTGAGATATGCCGGCACTAACTTCGCAGACGAGGAGCGCAAGACGAGCCGCTTTTATGAAGGGCTAAGGGATGATTTGAGGTTGCTGCTATCGGGGCCCAAGGCGCAGGGTTTCATGACCCTGGTCAGTTCGGCCCGGTCCTTGGAGAAGGATATGAGAAACGTGCAAGCGAAGAAAGAAAGGGAATCCGGTGGCAAGAAATCAGAGTTCAAGGCGCCGACTACATCGAAGTCGGGCTACCGTAGATTCTTCAAGAAGGCTAAGACATCGGGTCCAGCTCCTTCTGCAGGTGCCTCGGGGACAACTACCAATCGAACCCCGGGCGCTTGCTTCACGTGTGGGAAGCCGGGGCACTTTGCCCGTGATTGCTGGAGTGGACGCTCAAAGTCTGAAAGGAAACAAGGAGCTACCTACGAGGAGAAGGGCAAAGCGGTGGAGTCGACCGCGTCCCACTATGCTCCGACTCAGCCTAGAGTCTATAACTTGGGCCAGCAGGAGGCCATCAAGCAAGCGGATGTGGTGACAGGTATGAGTTAATTTTATAACAAGTTAGCTTTAATACCGTTATCTATTGCTTGTTAGCCTAATATTGTTTGTATAGGCTTTGTTGTGATTAGCGATAGTCCGGCACGGGCACTGTTCGATACGGGAGCTTCACACTCCTTCTTGTCCGAAAGCTTTATATCGCGCATCGGAGTCCCTTCTTCGATGGCGAAGGACAAGTTGGATGTGCTGCTACCGAATGGGTGCTCGATGCGTGCGGACAGGGTGTGCGCCGTAAAGGTTCACATTGGGAGCAAAGAGTTCGACTTGCTAGCGTCATTGCTGCCGCTAGTAGAGTTCGACGTGATCTTTGGAATGGATTGGCTGTCAGAGCAGAAAGCTTGGATTGACTGTGACCGGAAGGAGGTCAAGCAGGGTGTAGGGCGGGAGACTACATTCGAGGGGCTGAAGGGGTCGAGCAAGACACTGATGTCTGCTCTTCAGGTGGTGAAGGCGGTTCGTGCTGGTGCAGAGCTGTTCTTCGCAATTGTTGGGGCTGTGAAGCCAAAGTCTCCGTTGGATAGCATCCCCGTGGTTTGCGAATACCCCGATGTGTTCCCGGATAGTCTTCCCGGAGCCCCACCACAACGGGAGATTGATTTCACCATCGAGCTCGTACCGGGGGCCAAACCGGTGTCACGTGCTCCGTATAGGTTGGCGCCTAAGGAGATGGCAGAGTTGAAAGTTCAGCTAGAGGAGCTGATGGAGCAAGGGTATGTGCGTCCAAGCTCGTCACCTTGGAGCGCACCGGTCCTCTTCGTTAAGAAGAAGGACGGGAGTATGCGACTGTGTATCGACTACAGAGAGTTGAACAAGCTGACGGAGAAGAATAAGTACCCGATCCCGAGGATTGATGATCTCTTTGATCAGTTAGTCGGATCGTCGGTATACTCCAAGTTGGACTTGAAGTCGGGGTACTATCAGCTGAGGATCAGGGAGTGTGATATCCCGAAGACGGCGTTCAGTACAAGGTATGGGCATTTTGAGTTCACGGTCATGCCGTTTGGACTGACGAATGCGCCATCGGTGTTTATGGATCTGATGAACAGGACGTTCAGAGATTTCCTGGATCGCTTTGTGATCGTCTTTATTGATGATATTTTGGTATACTCGCAGTGCGAAGAAGACCACTTCAAGCATTTGCACTTGGTGTTGGAAACCTTGAGGAGGAATGAGCTTTACGCAAAGTTCTCCAAGTGCGAGTTCTGGCTACCCTCGGTAGCGTTCCTTGGTCATATAGTGAGTGGGGAAGGTATAGCGGTGGATCCGGCGAAGATTGTTGCGGTACGGGAGTGGCCTGCATTATCTTCTGTCGCGGAAGTCCGTAGTTTTCTCGGGCTTGCCGGATACTACAGGCGCTTCGTAGAGAACTTTTCGCGGGTAGCGTTACCTCTCACGAAGTTGACAAGGAAGGATCAGAAATTCTTGTGGACGCAAGAGTGCGTGCAAGCTTTTGAGGAGCTGAAGAGGCGGTTGACCACGGCGCCAGTGCTTAGTTCGCCGAGTGGGACTGAGGGCTTTGAGGTGTATAGCGACGCTTCGGGTAGTGGCTTGGGCTGCGTGTTGTTGCAGCATGGAAGTGTGATCACGTATGGATCGCGTCAGCTGAAAGTGCATGAAAGAAATTATCCGGTGCACGACTTGGAGTTGGCGGCCGTGATTTTTGCACTCAAGTTGTGGAGGCACTACCTATATGGTGTAAGGGTCGATATATACACCGATCACAAGAGCCTAAAATACTTGTTGGATCAAAAGGACCTTAATATGAGGCAGAGGAGGTGGATGGAGTTCCTGGGGGACTACACCTTCAAGATACATTATGTACCCGGGAAGGGCAACGCAGTTGCGGATGCGCTGAGCCGCAGGGCTCCCGCCCGAGCCAACTGGTTGTCGGTGCATGATGAGCGGCTAGTGCGGGAGTTGGAGGAGCTTGAAATCTGTTGCGTTGACAAGCAGACGAGCGCCAAAGCAATGTTAAACTGGACAGAGGTGCAGTATGACCTGGCTGACCGGGTTCGACAGGCATTGGAGTTAGATGACTCCATGAAAGAGCTTATGGAGGCCGCTCTGGATGGGTCAAATTCCCAGTTCTCGGTGGTTGATGGTTTGTTAAGGAAGGATCATCGGTTGTGCGTCCCGAGTGGGGGTAACCTCCGGGCGGAGTTGATGTACGAGGCTCATCATACCAAGTACTCAATCCACCTAGGGAGCACGAAGATGTATCGTGATCTCAAGAAGCTATTTTGGTGGCCGGGGCTTAAGAAAGATGTGGCGTTGTATGTGGCTAAATGCCAAACGTGCGCCTTGGTGAAGGCGGAGTGCCAAAAGCCAGGAGGATTTCTGAAATCCTTGCCTATACCGGAGTGGAAATTCGATGATATATCTATGGACTTTATGCATGGATTGCCAAGGTCGCAGAAGGGGAACGACGCCATCTGGGTGATCGTAGACCGACTAACCAAGGTGTCGCATTTCATTCCGCATAGGAAGGATGATCCAGTGGAGAAATTGGCAAAGTTGTATGTCGACAATATTGTTAGGCTGCATGGTGTGCCCCGTAGCATTGTGAGTGATCGCGATGGGCGGTTCACGTCAAATGATTGGAGGTTGGTGCAGCAGATGCTGGGGACGAAGTTAAAGTTCAGCACAGCTTTCCATCCGCAGACGGATGGGCAGACCGAGAGGGTCAATAGAACGATGGAGGATATGCTCCGCATGTGTGTTCTAGACTTCGGGAAGCATTAGGAAGACCACCTTTATTTGGTGGAGTTCGCGTACAACAACAGCTACCAAGCGAGTATACAAATGGCGCCCTTCGAGGCCCTGTATGGTAGGAAGTGTCGCACGCCGTTATCGTGGCTTGAAGCGGGTGAGGCAAGGTTGTACAAGAAGCAGGAGGTGGAGAGTGCTACCTCGTTAGTGCGGATCATTCGGGAGCGCTTGTTGATCGCTCAGGACCGGCAGGCGAAGTACTACAATGCCAAGCACCGGAACTTGGAGTTCACGGTAGGCGATTGGGTATATCTGAAAGTGAAGCCGTTCAAGGGGGTTTCGCGGGTAAGACGCTTGAAGAAGCTGAGCCCAAGATACCTTGGACCTTTTGAGGTTCTGGAGCGAGTCGGCGAAGCGGCTTACCGTTTGAAGCTATCGGTGGAGTTGAGTGGTTTACATGATGTGTTCCACATTTCTGTGTTGCGGAAGGCGGTGCAAGAGCCTTCGCAGGTGATCGCGGTTGACCAAGTGCCGGTGGACGAAGGGTTGACGACAAGGGTCAAGCCCGTTCGTATTGAAGATGTTGAGATCAAGAGGCTTCGTAACAAGGAGATCCGGATGGTTAAGGTCCGGTGGGATAACTGCGGGCGTGAGGAGCTCTCTTGGGAACGGGAGCAGACTATGCTCGAGGAGTACCCGGAATTGTTCCGCTCAGGTACTGTTTATGTTAAGTCCTGTTTTTTCCTTTATTAATTTCGTGGACGAAATTCTTTAAGGGGGGGGGGGGGGGGGGGGGGGGGGGGTAGAATTGTAACACCCCAAAATGTCGTAGGAGCGACGGGGATCGATTTTGGCCAAAACAGGTTTTTGGTGCATGTGACACGGGCCCCGACACGGGCGTGTCGGAGGCCGTGTCGGGCGTGTCGAGCTCGAGCCGTGTCGTCGACCAGATCAGGTCGACGATGGTCGTGTGGAGGGACACGGCCTAGGACACGGGCGTGTCCCAGGCCGTGTCACTCAAGGGAATCGTCGAAGTGGTACACGGGCCGTGACACGGGCACAGACACGGGCGTGTCAGATGTGACACTGGCGTGTCCCATGCCGTGTCAACAAGCCGTATACCGCTCTGACTGCAAGGTGTCGATTTATTGCACACGGGGGGCATGACACGGGTCCCGACACGGGCGTGTCACCGTCGATACGGGCGTGTCGGAGGCCGTGTCACATGCCGTGTGCTGGTTTTCAATCGGTGTCGAGACGGCGAATGAGCTACACGGCCAGGCATACGGCCGTGTGCCAACCCGTGTTCGGCCCAGGTTTTATCATTTTGGATCTAATCTCGGCCGTTCTTTCCCTTGGATCTGGATCTGACGGTGGGGGCTGCTCCTGGGGGTTATTAGCCGGGAAATGGGGGGAGAAACCCTCATTTTCAACTTGAGTTTCTCTTTCTTCATTCTAGAGAGAGGGGAGAGCTCCCTTGGTGGTGTGAGGCCAAAATCCGACCGCCGGAGGAGGCTCGAAGCTCCAAATCGCGATCCGAGCCCAGATCCGCGGAGGCGTCGACGTTGCGAAGCTTTCTAGCCGCGTAGTTTGCGATGGCGCCACGGAAGAACGCAAGGGTAACGATTCTTTATCTTGGGCATGTGAAGCCCTCTTTTCCTTGCATAGGAAGCCCGCTCTCGCGAGTGAGCGAAGAGTTGGAGCGCTCCTTGGGTAGATATGTGAAGTCCCCCTTGTGTAGAGTCCGTATGCGTAAACGGACATAGGCATTGTGTGTGAAGCCTATTCGGACGTGTTGGTCCGAATCGGTGATGTTGCATTGCATTTGAACCTGGCAAGACTCCGGATGTTTGGGTGTTTTCGGGTTTTTCTACGTGGTAGATTGCATCAGGGAATCTTAGAGATTAACTCTAAGGTGCACCCGGAAAACTAGGCAAAAGCGGGTTTTGCCAACACGGAGGCCGTGGAGCCAACGTGAACATAACTGGGTTATGTGATTTTGTAGCGGAAACGGGACTCGGCGAGTCTTGACCTGCGCATATGGCTTAAATTGTCATTGCGGTATGAGCACGGGTCAAGCGGAAACCGTACCCGGTCTATGTCATTCGGTAGGACCGTTGGCATGGACGAGGGTCTTCGGCGGTCTATGGCTTAAATTGTCGTGACCAAGGCTAAGGAGACAAATTGCTCATATGGATGACCGTCCTAGAGGCGGTGGTGGATCGGGAACGTCTATGGCTTGAATTGACGTGACGTTGGCCGGTTCGCCGAGAATGTGCCCTGAGTGCACGGGGTGTGTGGCCGTGCGAGCCTACGCCTGTGGTGATGTGCAATTACCTTTTATAAATGCCTATACTAATAAAGTGCAGGGAAAGAGCATCCCCGCCCCGATTGTGGGGGCGGGATCGTTACAATTTGGTCAGCTTTGCTGACCGTTGCTATTGTTTGCCACCGGGCGGTGGTTTGTTGCTTGCAGGTGCTGCGGAGCCGAGCGGGAAATAGCGGGCTAAAGCCCTTGTTGCTGTGCCGGCCCTCGAAGGCCTAATTTGTTATGTTTTTCCCGTTCATTCATGTATGGCCGGCCTGCGAGCCGATGTTTGAAAACACTATTTTGTTAAGTGAACAATGTAAGGCCTTAAGGCCAGTTCTCTTTTGTGTATGTACTCAATCCTGGGTTGTAGTGGACATTCATGCTTTGTGGCAGGGTTCTTATCTTTTTGCAACTTAATTAACTTGCTTCCGCTAGGTGTTGTGTAGGACGCTCTGATTGGTTGTATGGTTTCAACGCGTAACCAACCGGTCTGTCCGTAGTATATGGCGTCGGGCCCCGGTCGGACCTACTGCTATATGCTATGTGACGGATAGGGGTGTTACATCTCTATCCACTTGGGCGATGACCACACTTCTCTCTGTGCCTATATATAGGACCCCCCCCCCCGTCACATCAACAGCAACTGAATGAACAGTAAGCTTACTCGCATTTAAGTTGCTGCGGTCTAGTTTTTGGTATCCACCTGGGTTGAAGGGGTTAACCGGTTACTTATTGTGTAGGTTGTTCGGTCAGCGATAAAGGACCAGGGATTTGGTTCTAAGTCTATGCAGACTATGCGGCTTTAGCAAGCGGTTACTGTAAGTCGCATACGACTAACAACGGTTACTCTTCTGTAACTTTATCTTCTATTCAATAAGTTGTCCGCCTTTGGACGACTTACTCAGTTGGTGGCAGCAGTCCATACGGTCTAGCGACTAGGCGACCTCGCTGTCAGGCAGTCTGTAGTTCGGCAGACGGAGTTCCTTTCAGCACTGGAATAACGGGTAGTCCGCGCGGTTTGTTGCGGTCTCGCGACCTGGCGACTTGAGCATACTCCTTTAGCAATTAGCAGCAGATTCAGCGGATACTCCTTGAGTCCACGCGACTTGTTTGTGTTGTACTTTTTCTACTTTCCTCAGAATCTTTGGCAAGCATGTCTCGCCATGTATGCTCTGCTTTGTAAAGAAGATCTTCTATTAATACAAGATTCTTATTTTTGCTTTTTGCTTCTAGTTTACTTGCTTAAGTGTGTTGAGTGTTCCTGCGCCTTGTTCCCGCTCTCCGCTATATAAAATTTCAACATGTTATCAGAGGGAACAGTGGCTTAAGCAGTGAATCTCCTCAGTTTGCATGTTGCTTCTGTGAGTAAGTAACTAGGTTTGTTGCAATGGAAGTTGGATATGCAAGGGGTCTTGGAATTAAGCTGCTCACACCGACTAACTTCAAAAAGTGGAAGTCGTATATGAGATGTTATCTTCTTGGTGAGGAACTGTGGGATGTTGTCGATGGTGATAACAAGCAGGAGGTTACTGTTGCTGCTGGTGCCAGCACTGATGAGATGAAAGCTTGGAGAAAAACTAATGTGAAAGCAGAGTTTTCTATCAGGCGAGCTATATCACTGGAACTCTTTGATCACATTCTTGGATGTCAATCTGCTGCGGAGATCTGGACTTCCCTTGATGGGTTGTTCAACAGGAAGAACGTAGCTAGACTACAGTTCTTAGAAAATGAGTTGTCCAGAGCAACTCAAGGAGATCTATCCATCTCCAAGTTCTTCCTCAAGATGAAGAATCTCTATGCTGAGATCTTAGCTCTTGACCCTGATGAGCCTTTCTCTGAAGCCAGCTTAAAAAGACACATACTCCGCAGCTTGCGGAAGGAGTATGTGGCCTTCGTTACTTCTGTTCAAGGCTAGGCTACTCAGCCATCTTTGCTGGAGTTAGAGAACCTGCTGGCTTCGCAGGAGAGCCTGGCTAGGCAGATGGCCAGTGTTACTATCACTAAAGAAGGCAGTAAAGCCCTCTTTACAGGAAAGAAGAAGAAATGGGAGAAGAAGAAGGTTGTTCCTGGTGATGACCCTTCAACCTCCTATCAACAAGAGGGAAGCATTGCTGCTAAGCAGGATTGGAAGAAGGAGTGGCTCAAGTGCTATAGGTGTAACCAGCCAGGACACTTCAAAAGGGACTACAAGGTCAAGCTGCAGCTTGGACATGTTGCAGACAAGGAAGAAGCTTGCTCTAGTTCTGAGGAAGCCGGATGGGGAGGAGCATTTATGACTGACACTTGTGTCGATTCCTTGTCCTCCGTCGAATACCAGGATGACTGGATCGTGGACTCTAGGTGTGGTAATCACCTCACCGGAGACAAGTCCAAGTTTTCCTCTCTGCAGACATTCACAGGTAATGAAGCTATTATTACAGCTGATAATAATGTTTATGCAGTAGAGAAGGAGGGTGTGGTGTCTGTGGGTAGTGATCAGGGTCCACTCACGTTAAGGAGTGTCTATCATGTACCTGGCATGAAGAAGAACCTCTTCTCTGTGACCAATGCGGTTGACGCGGACTATCACGTTCTGTTTAGGCCAACATAAGTGAAATTTGTCAGCAACGTATCAGCGGTTAAGGCTGATATTGTTCATATAGGGAGAAGGGTTAGAGAATTGTTTGTTTTATCAACAAGCTCTTATGTTGATCAGATGAGGGCCAACGATAGCCCTGCTATTTGGCATGAGAGGCTAGGGTACATAGGGATGAACAAGCTGAAAGCTATGAAGATGATAAGCCTTGTGAAAGGCTTGCCAAAGTTGTCATCCCACGGAGATGACCAAGTCTTCGCAGGATGTCAATTCGGAAAGGCTCATCGCCTTCCGTTTGACAAGTCTCAGGCAAGGAGCAAGGCACCTTTGGAGTGCATCCATGGTGATTTGATGGGGCCAACTGCTACTGCCAGTCTTAGAGGCAACAAATACATACTAGTGTTGATTGATGACTACTCAAGATACACTTGGGTGTATTTCATGAAGGAGAAGTCAGCTGCTTTCCAATTGTTTGTGGAGTTTAAGGAGCTGGTGGAGAATCAGCTTGTCCTACAGATCAAGAAGTTAAGATCAGACAATGGTGGTGAGTTTGTATCATCCAAATTTTCTAACTTCTGCAGGAAGCACGAGATCTAGAGAGAGCTTACTTGTGCTCATACTCCACAACAAAATGGAGTGGCGAAGAGGAAGATTCGTCATTTGACAGAAACCTGCAAGTGTTGGCTTCATGCAAAGGGCATTCCTAGGTCCTTTTGGGCTGAAGGAATGGCCTGCGCAACTTATGTCATCAATCAGATGCCTCTGAGTCCGATCAACATGAAGCCTCCTCATGAGCTGATGTTCAAGGAGAAGCCCAGTGTTGAACACTTTCGGGTGTTTGGGTCAACTTTCTACGTTCACGTTCCGGATGCTCAGTGAACCAAGCTTGACGCAAAGGCAAGGAAGCTTGTCTTTGTAGGCTATGATGAGCGAAAGAAGGGATGGAAGTGCATGGACCTGCGACAAGGAAGTTCATTATATCAAGAGATGTTGTCTTTGATGAAATGACGTTGTATGGAGGCAGTTCATCTGTGGAGTTACTAGAGATCAAGTTTGATGAAGGTCAAAAGGAGGCTATTGTAGATCTTCAGGTGGAGCTACCTGTGTCACCAGGAGCTCTAGGTGCTACAAGCTCTGGGGCAAAAGCTTCTGGTTCAGGAAGTAGGGGGAGCAACGCTCCAAGTGTGCTCGAGAATGGAGCTGATTTAGAAGAAGAAGCGGAGATGGTGAGCAAGGAGCAGACTCTTTAGAGATCGAACATGATCATAAAGCCACCAACTCGTTATTGCGAAGGAAACACGGTGAGCTTTGTCTCTTATTTCTTCGCAGGCCCCTTGGATGAGCGGGAGCCTTCTAGCTTTAATGAAGCCACTGGAGTCAAGGAGTGGGAAGATGCCATGGATGAGGAGATGACTTCTCTTAAGAAGAATGAGACCTGGGATCTTGTGCCCAAGGTTGATGGCATTACTCCTATGACTTACAAGTGGGTGTATAAGCTGAAGAAGAAGGCGGATGGAAGTATCGAGTGGTACAAGGCTCGCCTTGTAGCTCGAGGATTTTCACAACAGTACGATGAGGACTATGAGGAGACATTCAGTCCCGTGGTGAAGATGACTTCAGTTCGGGTGGTAATGGCTTTGGCAGCTTGCTAGAGCTGGAAGATCTGGCTGCTAGATGTAAAGAATGCTTTTCTTTATGGGGAAATCGACAATGACATCTTCATGGATCAGCCTTTGGGATATGTTTCTAAAGATCATCTGGACTACATCTACAAGCTTCAGAAAGCTCTTTATGGTTTGAAGCAGGCACCTCGTGCTTGGTATGGAAAGATAACAGAATACCTCCAGTTCTACGGCTATCTTGCTTTAAATTCAGACTCAAGCTTGTTTATCAAGAAGAAGGGGGAGCTCTTAGTCTTGGTGTTGTTTGGCTACTCTTCCCCTCCCGCATGCCGAATCACTGAACAATTTACTTTGCATAGCCCTTCTGGGACACAAGTATGCTGCTCTCCTTCCTCTCTACCTCAAGTCCAAGGAAGTAGTGGAGCTCACCCAAATACTTCATCTCAAATCTTATAGCTAGCTCTGCCCTGAGCGCGGGATACTTGTGTCCCACACCACCTTTCTAACAGTGTGTTAGACAAGGCAACCTTCTCCAAAATTAGCTCAAAGAGCTTACAACAAAGATCCCTCAGGATCTCTCAGGTTTCCTCCAAACCCTACATCAGACCATTGCCCTACAACTCAGAGTAAGTTATACTCATACAGCTCAGCGACCCTCCATGTCACCTACCTCAGGCCTATAAGAAACCCTATAACTCAGGCTAGGAGGACAGCCCTACACTCAGGCATGCAAGTCCTATACTCAGCCACATAAGCCCTACAACTCATAATAAAATGTTCTTATATGATTATTTGTTTAGATTACAATAGAATACAATAAAATATATACACCTTCTAATTTGGTCTTCTATTGAAATAGAATAGCTGAGAATTGTTCTAGAGCAGGGCTTGAAATATTGTTCTTCAGCTTGTACCTTAGCTCCTTCTTAATCTCCGGTCTCATTGTAGAAATAATAAGATCAACCACTGATCCTTGATGGACCCAACCTATTCTCCTTATATCTGAGAACAACTTTTGGAAGCACAAGGTCGTTGGCACTCTCAGCACTTCCAGTACTTTGCAGCAGTACTTGGCAGCGACAACAACAACTTGGCAATATCACGCACACAATCCTTTTTTCCTTTCTTGACTAGAAGATGCTTTATACAAGCTCCATCAATTTATAATGGCTCTTGGATTGATTTGACCTTACATGACCAAGAATTGATAAAGCTATTTTGCTTTATTAGCATTTTGCCAAAAATGGGTCGCGCCATCACGATGGCAATATTCAAAATTGTCTTAGCAGTTTAGCTGAGACTAACTTCTGTCTCAGTGTCAGATTCACTGCGTCTCAGCAGTTCTGCTGAGACTACACTGCTTTCACAGCAGGGCTGGGACAGGACATTGTCTCAGCAGCTATTAACTGAGTCTCTCAGTTCCGCTGAGACCAGATAGTCTTCTCAGCTAATTTTTCCAGAATAGTTGAGACAAATACATCAATGTCCAGATCTATTCTAAACATGTTTTTAGAACAACTTAAACCTGTACAATGAGTAAAGTAGAAGGTCTATCAAATATATTATGCACTTAACATTGAAAGTGATGCTTCTTCAAATCCAAGGAACATTGAAGGGAAACATTCCCAACAGGCATTTTGGATTGTTTGTTGTAGATGAAATTGTTGTTAGTGGCCAAATTCATATGTTCACTCTAAGATGAAGCAATTGTAGTGATAATAATAAACATTAGTATGTTGAACTAGACATAAACACTTATGAAGTCAGATGTTCTTGCAGCAAGTTTGAGATGATTTGGTTTTTATGTTGTCACGTTCTTAAAGTATATTTGCACAAAAATATCACATTTATTCCACATCAGTACATCCTTCAAAGATGGACAATATCTGCAAAGGTTGATTATTATCTCCAACATGAAAATAATATTTTTGGAGAAGCATTTGTTGCATTTGACTTTATGAATAATTTCACTTGATTTGCATACGACGTAGCAATATGAGTGGTGCAATGAGAAGAGGCTAGAAACTATGTAATGAATGGGTTGAAGGGTATTTCTCGATATGTCGATGTTATTATAGAAAAGAATTGCACCAACTCTCATAAAGATAAGGCAACTGTTGCTGAAGGATCCACCAATATTGAAGTCTAAAGGAATATCTAACGCAAGTTTGAAAGATCATTGAGAGAAAACTAGTAAGTTATTTAATCAACTGCTTATGTGCCTGTAATTATTTAAGTACCATCAATTTCTAATATAACATTTATATGTTTATAAAAAAAATAAAGGGACCAAAGATGGTAAAAGAGGAAGTTGACAACAAGTCATGCCAACAAGAAAAATATGTAGTATATGTTAGCACCGTCATTCCTAATTTGAACGATCCAATATAATTACCAAATATTTTAGATCCTTTCACATGTACTACATTTGGCTACTATTAATATATAATTAATGTTCTATTACATACATTCCATGTTTTTAATGTCACTTGTATTAGAATGCGGAAAATATTTCATATTTTATTTCTGCCCTAAATTTAGGGATTTCTTTCTCCCACACTTTGCTAGAAGGCCATTTCTTCAAAGAAGCCGAGATTAAAAACTCCATATACTTTATCACGTAGACATCATAATCTACAACACTATGTTGTGTTTGGTAGCCTTTCGTTCAATTAATATCCCAAAGTGTGAAATCAACAACACATTCATCCTACACCGTTTCTCTCAGTACTTGAATTTTTCAACACGAAGGCTCATTTAATATAATGAGATTAATAGGATAGTAAAGCATATGTTTGATTTCTACACTAACCAGATCTTTCATCAAATCATAGTGCATGGGATTAAGCAATGAGTCATACAACAACCATACGCGATATGTATATTTGCCAACAGGTAAACACTAGTGTGATTGTGTGCAAATAGGCATAAATATCAATGATGCACGCTTCAAATTATCTGTGGTTGTTGGGTACATACGACTGCCTGCCATGTTTTTTTTATTTCAACTGGTTATGTAGTTGTATGGAAGAAAACACAACATTAGTGCAAAAATTGTAATCATTTGAGGAACATAACAAACAATTAATATACATATAAGAGTAAGTTGAGTTCAAACCGATAGAGTTGGGCTAATATATAGAAATAATTACCACTTTTTGGGATCTGTTGTCCTCCGTTTTTCAAGCACATGAGCAAAGGCATCAATGCGACAATCTGTGATTTATTTGTTAACCAACAGATTGTCCATCGACTTGTGCATTCTAAATAACCTAAGGTCATTAAATGCAATATGATCACGGCAATAAATTGGGAAAAGATGTTTAATCCAAAAAAACAAATCAAAATGGAATATATTAATACCTAATTTTACATGAGCTCATCCATTTGTGGATGAGCTCTCATTGTTCCTCGATTTTGAGCTTCTTTCTCGAGTACTCAGGGGGATATGGATATTCCTCTAGAGTCTCCTCCTTTTCATCCTCCACTTCCTCCTCTTCCTCCTCAAACTTCTCCTCATCTTCCTCATCCACCTTCTTATCCTCTTTCTCAATAAATGGAGAATGCATAGATAAAGAAACTTTAATACTACTAACAGAATCAGTCAATATATCGACTTTCTTATGAAGCACTTCATAACTGACTGCCATTTTACATTCCAAAAAACTAATTTCTTCAAAAAGCTGATTCAAAGCAAGCATGAAAATATCTTCAAATCTCCTCTTCATCTCCTTCTTCACCTTTTCCTCCTCCCTCTCTTTCACCATCCTCTTATTCTTCTACTTCTTTTCCTCTACCACTTCTTCTTCCTCTTTGGGGTTGAAAAACCATGAATCCTCCTCTATAATTTCTTAAAATTGTATGAAGACTTGGAATTAATTTACAAATACAAATTACCTAAAGAAAGAGCTTAACCTTTAAGATGGCATACTATATATTAATTGTACATAAATCATACCATAGTAGACTTGATGTTTTGAAGGATTGGCATTGCTCTAGTGAGTGCAAATGTTTTGATAGATGTCCATCAGTGTATGTAAGGCCTTCTATTCGAAAAGGTAGGAACTTGCATCCGTATATGCTTAAATATCCATTCATGTGTGAAGAAATAAAATGAATGTCTTTATTATCCTAACAAAATAATTAAGCAAATCACTTATAAGAAGGAAATGGGTACATCCATTCAAGTAGCTCATTGTGTTGGAACACCCTAGTTTAGATTTGGGTCAGGATCACTATATCTTTAGGACTATTAGATTGACCCATCCATATATAGCTAAGGGTCATAGGATGTGCTAAGTCAGAGGCTCTCAGAAATTGAAGAAATCAGCCAAGAGAAAACTGTCAGAGAAGAAATCAGAATTCAACCTTGGCGTCGAGCTTAGATCGATGAGATGAGTTCAGGCATCGAGCTGAGATCGACGATCTATGAGCTCAGGTCCACGAGATGTCGAACTCCGTTCGACAATCTCCGAGCTCAGATCGACATTTTCTGTCCCAGACCAGCTCCAATATCTCTGAGCTCAGATTGACGATAGTTGAGCTCAGATCGACGATCATCTTGTTGAGATCGATGATTTTTGCCATCACACTGAACAAAAGTTTCCAAGCAGATTTTTAGGATATTCTTGGTCCAATCAAAGTGAGCTGTTCATATTCCAACACAGCTTTATTACAGGACAGTTACAAGAATGTATTTATGGAGATTATAGTCGTTGGAGTAACTAAGAGGCAGTAGTAATAAATGCAAGAATTCAAATGACCATTGGCCTCCTATCATAATATATACACAAAGTTACAGAGGAACAACATAGAAGAGAGAATAGTAGAGAGGAGAAAGTGGTACAGGAATCAGAGTTCCAGGAAGAACTCAACATCACCTGTATAACCAGTGCTCTTCTCAGATCTATTATTCCAGGAAGCTTGAAGAGACAACTAATCTACATTAATCTGAAGGCTTACTGGAAGATCAACATCATCAAGGCTTCATCATTCACACTCCAAGACAACTCACATTTCAGCCTTTGCTGAAATCATCATTTGCTGGAGCAGTCATTCATTGAAGGCCTATCACCCTTTGCAAAGCTTCCATTCTTGAACAACTACCAATCTCAGGGGGAGCTTTGACAACATCATCAAATCCACTTATGCTTCTATTTGATTGTTGAATAGAGAAGAAAATATCAACTCTCCCTTCCCCACTGTAAAAGGGTTCTTGAACTCCCTTCAAAAGTTCTGCTTGGTTTCTGAGACCTTATCAAAACTCAGTGGTGGAAAGACACCTGATCAAAAAATCTAGTTTGGTTTTTGAGCACCTTATCAAAAGCTCATTGGTGCCCAGGACACCTGATCAACTCTTCCTGCAGTGGATTCTTACCTAGGGTGGTAGAAGAGTGGATGTACCCAAGTTTAGGGGAACCACTATAAAATTCTTGTGTCGTTTGGTTTGCCTTTATTTCTTTTCTTTATTATTCTTTCTGTGTGTTTGCTCTAATCTCTAGGATAGATCTCACTTTCAATTGGTATCAGAGGGAGGTTGGTTATACAACAACTAAACCATCACTAGTTTGGTTGCTTATACAGGTTAACACCTGAACCAAAAGATCTCTCTTGATACATCCTTGTTAGATTAATCATTTTGTTTTTCACATAGCAAGAATATGGAATATTCTAGCACCAGACCTCCTAAGTGCAACATAAATAAATTTGCACTTTGGAAGACAAGAATTAAGTCATTTATGGATAATATTGATGAAGAAATATTTTATGCCATTATGACAGGTCTCCCAACCTCAGCAACAACAACTAAAAGGGCCAGACTAGCTAATGCCAGAGCCATGAATATCCTAGCATAGTCATTATTGATGACTTGTTCCAGGAAGTTGTTGAATGCTCAACAGCTAAGGAGATATGGGATTCTCTTCATCAAATGACTTCTGAACCAGTGGATGGAACAACAGAAAGAAACTACAACATCTTATTTGAAGAAGGAGAATCAGTATCCCTAGATGTCATTTGGGATGTATCAGATGATGAATCATCATTTGAAGATGAAGAAGAGGAAACAAGGGCCAAACAATTCTGCTTAATGGCCATCAATACTTCCTGCAGCAGTTTAAAGGCTGAACAAATAGAAGGAAAATCTAAACCTGAAGAGGATCAGGTATTATCTAACTTTGTTTTCAGTTCAGTTAACTTAGAACTTCAACTTTGTTGCCAAGATTCAATAAAACCTGAGGAGGAAACAAAACTTCTCAGAGGAATGTTTTCAGAATATATTCAAAGGAAGAAGAAATACCTTAATCGGCGAAATGAGTTCAGATCGTCGAACTCAGATTGACGATCCGATATAAAATTGTCGAACTCAGATCGACGATCCTATATAAAATCGTCGAACTCAGTCTGCCTTTTCATAAATTTGATTTATAATTATAAGGATAAACTATTTAAATTATTTTCAAATCCTTTTTCTATTTGGAACAAATTTATTAGGAAACATCTTTTCTTAAGGGCTGCTTCTATCCTTTTGATATCTTGTTCAAAATTATATTAGAACTTCTGTATGAGAATTCTCGGTCAGATAACTTTATATTTCTTATAGATCTTTTTCTAAATTCATCTAGATTGAGTCATCTACTTTAGTTGCATTGGTCAGCAGTGATCATGGCACTAAGTTTGAATCTCTTCTGATGAAAAGAAATTCTATAGGAAGAAAGATATCAGACTTTGTTTTTCAGATTCAGAATCATAATAAAATTTGCTGGACAAATATCATTTTTATGCTAACATATCCTTTTCAAGGAGAGAGCAATCTCTACAATAGCCTTATGCAGGTTCCATCTATAAGAGTTAGCTGGATGACTCAATCAAAATCAAATTTTCAAAGTCATCCCAGCCTCCTCCAGTCATAGTTACTGCATCAACATAGGGGGAGTTTTGTAAAGCCAGCAACAGTCAGTCTTAACAGCAACAGAAGACAACAATGCAAAGCTTTTTCTTTTTATATCTTATGCTTTGTAATATTAATTGTAATATTTTTATTTTCATGTAAATAGTAATCCTAACCCAAATAGGGGGAGATTGTTGGAACACCCTAGTTTGGATTTAGGTCAGGATCACTATGTCTTTAGGACTATTAGATTGACCCATACATGTATAGCTAAGGGTCATAGGATGTGCTAAGTCGGAGGCTCTCAGAAATTGAAGAAATCAGCCAAGAGAAAACTGTCAGAGAAGAAATCAGAATTCAACCTTGGCGTCGAGCTCAGATCGACGAGATGAGTTCAGGCATCGAGCTGAGATCGACGATCTATGAGCTCAGGTCCACGAGGCGTCGAACTCCATTCGACGATCTCCGAGCTCAGATCGACGTTTTTTGTCCCAGACCAGCTCCAATATCTCTGAGCTCAGATCGACGATAGTTGAGCTCAGATCGACGATCATCTTGTTGAGATCGACAATTTCTGCCATCACACTGAACACAAGTTTCCAGGCAGATTTTCAGGATATTCTTGGTCCAATCAAAGTGAGCTGTTCATATTCCAACACAGCTTTATTACAGGACAGTTACAAGAATGTATTTATGGAGATTATAGTCGTTGGAGTAACTAAGAGGCAGCAGTAATAAATGCAAGAATTCAAATGACCATTGGCCTCCTATCATAATATATACACAAAGTTACAGAGGAACAACATAGAAGAGAGAATAGTAGAGAGGAGAAGTGGTACAGGAATCAGAGTTCCAGGAAGAACTCAACATCACCTATATAACCAGTGCTCTTCTCAGATCTATTGTTCCAGGAAGCCTGAAGAGACAACTACTCTACATCAGTCTGAAGGCTTACTGGAAGATCAACATCATCAAGGCTTCATCATTCACACTCCAAGAAAACTCACATTTCAGCCTTTGCTGAAATCATCATTTGCTGGAGCAGTCATTTATTGAAGGCCTATCACCCTTTGCAAAGCTTCCATTCCTGAACAACTACAGATCTCAGGGGGAGCTTTGACAACATCATCAAATCCACTTGTGCTTCTCTTTGATTGTTGAATAGAGAAGACAACATCAACTCTCCCTTCCCCACTGTAAAAGGGTTCTTGAACTCCCTTCAAAAGTTCTGCTTGGTTTCTGAGACCTTATCAAAACTCAGTGGTGGCAAGACACCTGATCAAAAAATCTAGTTTGGTTTTTGAGCACCTTATCAAAAGGTCATTGGTGCCCAGGACACCTGATCAACTCTTCCTGCAGTGGATTCCTACCTAGGGTGGTAGAAGAGTGGATGTACCCAAGTTTAGGGGAACCACTATAAAATTCTTGTGTCGTTTGGTTTGCCTTTATTTCTTTTCTTTATTATTCTTGCTGTGTGTTTGCTCTAATCTCTAGGATAGATCTCACTTTCACATTGCCTCGGTCGTCTTTTATTTCTATCGGCAAGGGTATCTAAACTCTCGAGTAGATAACCATGAAATGCTCTCGGCCAATTGTAGTTCTTTAACAATTCATGGTCAGCTAATTGAATAAATTCTTCAAAAATTCTATTGCAATTGCATGGGAAGAATACTCATCATAATATATATAGCAAAATTGTTCTCAAGTCCTTTTCCTCCACTATATAGTCTTCTTTAGCAAGTTGCAATATTTGAGACTTCAGATCCATCTTTGTCATAGTAGAGAATGACTTGTATTCATACTCCACATTGTGCCCATGGCTAGGCAACCCAACTATCATTGCTACTTCATTTCTTGTAAACCTAAGATTTTTAGAGCATATATTGAAGGTTTTACTTGAATAGCTATACTGTAGTACCATAACATATAGAATCAAAGTATTTTTTTGGTGGGGGGGGGGGGGGCAGGGGCAAAAGAAATGTTAAAAAGGTGAATGATCCTAACATCTTCATGTTTTTGATGTAACTCCTGGTCCATCTTGTTTATAGTGGGAGAGACAAAAGATGCAAAGGAAGAAATAATGGCAGAAATGTTGCTTAGTATGTGGGGTTCAGTGCCTTGTTTCACCATCTTTAGAACTTGTTAGCAAGCCAATAAAATAAAACTATGAGATACAACTATTTCCATCCCAGATACAATTATAATTCCTAAGCTAAAACTATAATCGTTCAGATACAATATAATACAAACCTGAGATACAAATGTTTTCATCTCAGATACAATTAAAATACCTAGGCCAATACTATTATTGCTCATATACATTATAATACAATTTTACGACACAAATTAATCTAACCCAGAAACCAAAAAATTCCCTAAGCCAAGATTAAAATTGAACAAATACAACTAGTACAATTTCAGGGACAAAAAATTATCTAGAATACAACAAATTTCTCTCATGAGATAACGAAGATGTTATCTCATGAGAGAAAATGAAGGGAGTAAAGATTTAGGGTTTCTTTCTTAGGATAATAAGACAATGATGAGGTAGAGAACATTACCTTTAATGTCTAAAAAAGTTGAGGAGAGAATGTGCATCTGTTGGGTATTGCATCCTCAATGTACCTGATTTGAAGAAGCCCCTGTGCAAGCCAAGGTAAATAGACAATGTATTTGATGAAATATTTTTTAGTTGTGCTTGCAGTTATTCCACGCTAAGTACACACCAATGTCAGGGTGCAGTGGGTCAATATACACGGGTCTGTGCAACGTAATCCCTCGTTGAGCAGATCAGTGTGTTGGCCTACGTGTACTCTGTCTATTGGGGTGTACTTAATTTCAAGTATAGGGCTATGATAAAGCAAGAGCAGACAAGGAGCAAGGATGGGCCAAAGACCAGCTCAAGGAAAGAAAGAGGAGAAATCGCCCAAGTAAAAATCGACGAGAATCACCGATTCGGCGACAATCACTAATGATTCTCGCCGAGTCGTCGAGAATCACTAGCTGATTCTCGCCGGTTGGAGCCGGCAGTCTCGACACCGCCTGAAATTTCTCTAAGGAAGAATCGTCGAGAATCACTAAGTGATTCTCGCCGATTCGTCGAGAATGACTTTGCATTCTCGACGATTCGGTGAGAATCAAGTGTGATTCCCGCCGATTCTCCCCGGCTTCTGTATCAGTACAGCCAGAATTCGGCTAAGTAGAAGTCGGCGAGAATCGTAAGTGATTCTCGCCGATTCGCCAAGAATCACCTACGATTCTCGCCGAATTTGACTTGGGCAATTTCCTGTTGTTCTCTGGACCGGTTCAAGTTATCTGAACCGTTTCGAACCGGGCTCAAGTCTTCTTATTGGAGGGACCCACAACGGTCATATACTTGACCTAATATGTATATACCCCATATGTATGAACAGGAGAAAAAAAAAATACGCGAATTCAAAAAGGACGAGCCGCCGTCGAGCCCTAAATCCCCGATCTTGCTCCGTCGTTCGTCTTCGCCGTTCGAGCAGTTGTCGTCGCTGTTGATCTCAAGTTCTTCCAGATCTCCGGCGACAGAAGCTTAGGCTAGCATAGCGTCTCACGCGTCTAACCAGAGATCCCTTGTCTCTTGATTCGTTGATCGGGAAAATCCTTCCCCTTCCGAATCGATCGAGACGACCGATCCTAGTGTGACCGTTGGAAGACCTTGCTTCCTTTGCTACGAAGGTTGAATCAAGATAGCACTGCAGTAGCTCTCCGTCGCCGCCGCTTATTCCGAGAACCTTGCCGCCGCTCCAAGCCGCCGTCAGTTTCGGGAAGATTCAATCCAAGTGAGATCTAGGGTTGTGGACTCTTCGTTGACTTCAAGAACACATCGTCGAACGAAGAGGGACACCTTAGTCTCCAAACGTCGTTTGTATTTCTTACAAGCTATTTTCAATTTCTTTGTAACGGACCGATTGGTCTCTAGTTGTAAGGGTTGGGTGCAACCCGGGTTGTGGGAGTGTTGACTCCTACGTATGGAAGGGTTCCTTCCGTTAGTGCAAGGATTGGATTTCAATCCTGTTGGTGAAGTGACCGAGTCATCCCTGGTTGGGAGATAGGTCGAAGGGGGAAAGTGAACGTACCCAAATTGGGGAACCACTATAAATTGCCTGTGTATTTTCTGTGCTTGGTTGTTCTGTTTTCTTGTGCAGGTAAAATCTTAATTCTGCAAATATGCTGCAAAGACACCTATCCCCCCCATAGGTGAAGATAGTTGACACTAGGTGGACTTTCAAGTGGTATCAGAGGGAGGTTTCTCATCAAAAAGGTTCACACCTTGAGTAGAATCCTGCCACCAGTGTCAAGAAGCTGACAGACATCTTCCATGGACGCACTCAAGCACTCCGGCAAAATCCCAGTATGCACCAGACTGAACTTTCCTATCTGGAAGGAAAGAATCAAATTCTACATGGAAGCAGTCGACCCCCGGCTCTTCATGATAGTGGAGGAGGGACCTTACATTCCCACTAAGGCCTCCACCATTGATCCTACTAAGAAAGTACCCAAGAAACTATCGGAAATGGACAAGGACGAAATGGTGCTATTCGGACTTGACAAGAAAGCTCAGAACATCCTGGTGAGCGCAGTTGACGACTCTATGATGCAGAACTTCAGCAACTGCAGGACAACCAAGGATCTCTAGAGCTGCCTGATTGTCCTAATGGAGGGCACAGATGAAGTGAGGGACGATCGGAGATCCCTCCTCAATCAGAAATATGAGGCCTTCAGACAAGGGCCAAAGGAGGAGATCGGAGTCACCTTCGAAAACTTCCTCAAGATCGTCAATGCACTCAAAGGATATGGAAGAGTGTTCACTGATGGTGAACTCAATGATAAGTTCCTTAGGTCCCTCACTAAGGAATGGGACACAAAGATCTGCGCCATCCGTGAGTTTGGCAGACTTGCGGAAACCAACCCTCAGATTCTGTTCGGGAAGCTCATGTCCTATGAGCTTCAGTTGAACACAAGGAAGGCTGAAGAGGAAGCAGAGAAAGCCGTGGCCAAGGAAAAGACGGTGGCCCTGAAAGCCATTCATTCCAGAAAGGGCAAGGGTGTTGTCTCTTCCCGTGCGTGGAAGAAAGATGATGAGGAAGACTCGGAGCCAAGCTCCTCCGACTCAGAATTGTCTGAGGAAGACTTATCCCTTATCACAAGGGAATTCAAGAAGTTCCTCAAACTGAGGAATCAGAGAAAGAGAAACGTCTCCTCTTCGAGGGATCAGAAGAAGAACTATTCTTCTGACAGGTATATATCCAAACCGAACAAACACCGCTCATCTGACATTATTTGCTTTGGTTGCAACAAGCCAGGGCACGTCGTGGCCGACTGCCATCAAGGCAAGAGGGAAAAGGGAAAGGGAGAGGAGCACAGGTCCTCAAAAGACAAGAAGAAGGAGAGGAGCTACATCGCGAAGAATCCAAAGACGCTGAGTGAATCTGACACTTCATATACCAGCGATGACGAGGAAGCCTACTTTGGGCTAATGGGTCACTGTGACTCGGAAGGAGACTGCCCCCCATTTACGGGGAAGGTAAAAGCTCACACCCCTCTCTCTGACTCTGACTCTGACCCTGAGTCTCAGGATGATGAACCTGAGGATAGCTCTTCTGCCCGTGAAGCTGAGCTCCTCGATAAGTATGAGCTTCTGCTCAATACTTTCCTGGAATGTCGAAAGAGAATGAAGGCTGCGAAGAAGGAAGTAAAATTCCTTAAAGGAGAAAGTGTATCCCTGAGGGAAGAGATCACCAGTTTGATCTCCCTCCGACAGGAGCACTTGGAACTAACTTCAAAGCATTCGGAGTCTCTTAAGCTCCTTGATCTCAAGCAGGAGGAAGTCGACAAGTTGGAAGAACTACTTGCGGTAGAAAGGAAGATCGTCAAGAGCTTTTCTATGCCAAAAACTGTTCTTCCATTAGTTGATACCTTCTCTGCTCAGGCCAAAGGAGCTGGCTTGGGGCATGTAGGGGTATCCGGTTCCTCATCCAGGAGAAACAGGAACTGGAGAAAGAATAAGGCCGCCAAGAAGGCCTCTGCTGCTGAAAAGGGAAAGGCCCCACTCAGTCCTATTGAGTTCAGAAAGCCAAGTTTTCCCTGCAACCAACATGACTTTGAGTCAACCTTTGGTCATCATTTCCGACCCTCGGTTGCAAAGCCTAAGAGCTGATATGATGGTTGGACTTTTCCCCGCAATTTCGGTGAGAGTGTCTTCAAGGCACCTTATGAGGAAATCCACTTGGGAAATTATGGTCAATTCTCTAGCGGCCATAATAGAAAGCAGGCACCAAAAGCCAAGCCTGTTATACTGAAGGAACCGAAGGTGAAGAAATCATGTGACTGCAATCACTATGATGCCTCCACCTCCAGATCCAAGGCTCCAGCTGTACCCACCATTCCCAGGGTGAAGCAGGAGCTTAGGAAGAGGTACAACAGATTTGACTGTTGGTGCTGTGGCAAAATTGGTCACTTTGCCGTGGATTGTTGGTTTAATCCAAGGTATAACGAGACTCCTTATGTTAGCAGTGCGAGGCCGACCGCTCGTGGGGCTAACCAATCGAGGGGGAGTATGCTAACAAGGAATCTAGGACCCAAGTTCGATTGGGTTCCTAAGGCAAATTAATTCTGTTTTGCAGGAATGTCCAAAGGCTAACAAAACTCCCATTTGGTATTTGGACAGTGGATGCTCCCGTCATATGACTGGGACTAGAAGCCTGTTGCGGGAGTACTCTCCAGTCGAGAATGGACCCAAAGTCATCTTTGGGGGATCTGATCGGGGAGTCACCAGAGGTTACGGTATGATTTCCAATAGTATCCTCTCTATCTCTGACGTAACTTATGTTGAAGGGTTAAATCATAACCTGATCAGCGTAAGCCAGTTATGTGATAGAGGGTATGACGTTAAGTTCTGCAAGGATAAATGCCTGATAATATCATGTGCCTCTTCGGAGACAGTATTAACTGGCATTAGGAGCAGAAATATTTTCTGTTTAGATTTCCTTAGTTTAGACTCTTCTACCCCTGTATGCCTAGTAGCAAAAGGCAGTGCATCCCTTTGCGAACAATGGCACAAGAGATTGGCACACATTAATTACAAGACAATTAATATGCTATTTTCCAAAGACTTAGTAAGGGATGCTCCCATTATTAAGTGCATTAAAGATAGTCCATGTCCTGCATGTCAGATGGGCAAGCAGACTCGGGCTACCTTTAAGGGCATCCCAGACAAAGATTCCTCCAGATGTCTTTATCTTCTGCACATGGACTTGTTTGGTCCTATGCAAGTTCATAGCTTAGGAGGGAAGTCGTATACGCTAGTAATTGTAGACGATCACTCTCAGTTTACGTGGGTGTTCTTTTTAAAACGCAAGTCAGATACGTTTGACATCTTCACTAATTTTGTCAAGCAGATACTGAACGAACTTAACTGCTCCGTGGTCAAAATCAGAAGTGACCACGGAACAGAGTTTGAGTCTGGGGCTATGATAGAGTTCTGTGAAGAACTTGGTATCTTTCATGAGTTATCCTCCCCTCGCACTCCTCAACAGAACGGAGTGGCGGAGAGGAGAAACATAACACTCATTGAGGCATGCACGGCAATGTTGAATGACGCTTCTCTCCCAGAATACTTCTGGGCCGAGGCTGTCAATACGGCTTGTCATGTACAAAACCGGGCGTTGATTAACAAGAGCCATCGTAAGACTCCCTATGAGCTACTGAAAGGCAAGAAACCAACCATGTCTTACCTGAGGATCTTTGGCTGCAAATGTTATGTACTGAATAATGGGAAGTACCCGCGTACTAAGTTTGGTGAAAAATGCTTCGAAGGCATATTCATGGGCTATAGTAGCCGCAACCGGGCTTATAGAGTTTTCAACAAGAAAACCCTAGTGGTAGAGGAGTCAATAAATGTTGTATTTGATGAAGGAAGTTTGCTTAATTGGACGACTTCTAGTCGTCTTCCTGAAGATGCAGGTGCTAGACTCGAAAGGTTGCAACTGGATGAGCCCGAGAAAGATGCAACTCCAACATAGTCAAGGTGTCCACTTCTACGCAGATCGGAGAAGTTGAAAATCAAAATGGAGCAAATCCTTTAGAAGAAGGAGATGCCCAAGAAGTAGTCGAAGCTCCTGACGCCAGACTTCTACAGCTCAGACACGTGAGGGATCATCCCAGAGATCAGATCATCGGAGATCCTCGTGACGGGGTCAGAACTCGCCGAGGTACTATTAACGAGATTTTGCATCTTAGCTTCCTGTCACAGGTTGAGCCAAAAAAGTTCGACGAGGCGAACAAAGATGCTGCATGGATTTTGGTCATGCAAGATGAATTGCATCAGTTCGAAAGATGCAACGTTTGGACGCTTGTGCCCAGACCACAAAAGCAGAATGTGATTGGCACCAAGTGGATCTTCAGAAACAAACTGGATGAACATGGTGTCATCATAAAGAACAAGGCCAGACTAGTGGCTCAAGGTTACCGACAGGAGGAGGGGATTGATTTTGACTAGACGTTTGCACCAGTTGCACGGCTCGAAGCAATCCGGCTATTCCTAGCCTATGCCTCCCACAAAGGATTCACAGTTTATCAGATGGACGTGAAATCGGCTTTCTTGAATGGAGATTTGAAAGAGGAAGTATACGTCGCTCAACCTCCAGGTTTTGTCAATCCTACTTATCCTAATCATGTATATTTTCTTAATAAAGCGCGATATGGCTTAAAACAAGCTCCTCGAGCTTGGTATGAGACATTGTCTAGTTTTCTTCTTGAGAACAAGTTCTCTAGAGGAAAAATAGACAAGACATTGTTTCTCAGGGAAGTCAAAGGCAAGATTTTGCTGGTGCAAATCTATGTTGACGACATTATATTCGGCTCAACTGACAACAATCTTTGCAAAAAGTTTTCCAAACTTATGCAAGGAAAGTTTGAAATGAGCAGTATGGGGGAGCTGAAGTATTTCTTGGGACTTCAAGTGAAACAGTCTGAGGAAGGAATCTTCATCTCTCAGACGAAGTTCACAAATGAACTCCTCAAGAAATTCGGAATGGAGAATGCAACCTCTATGAGGACTCCAATGGGATCCACTGTGTCTCTGGATAAGGATGAGAAAGGTAAACCTTTCGATGAAACCAAATACAGAAGCATCATTGGATCCCTACTCTACCTTACTGCCAATAGACCGGATATCATGTTCTCCACATATGTTTGTGCCAGATATCAGGTGAACACTAAGGAATCTCATTATGTCGCTGCAAAGCGAATTCTTAGATACCTTAAAGGTACTCCCAATCTTGGCTTGTGGTACCCGAGAAATAATGATGTCGAGCTAATAGGTTTTTCAGATGCTGATTTTGCAGGGAGTAGGGATGACAGAAAAAGCACCTACGGGACGTGCCAATTCCTCGGAAGAAGGCTTATCTCCTGGAACAGCAAGAAGCAAAATTGTGTCGCAACCTCCACAGCAGAGTCTGAGTACATCTCGGCAGGAAGCTGTTGCGCACAACTCCTATGGATACGGAACCAGTTAGCAGACTATGATCTCCAGTTCAAGGAAGTACCAATGTACTGCGACTCCTCAAGTGCAATTGCTATCGCAAACAATCCAGTATCGCATAGCAGAATGAAGCATATTGAAGTGCGCTACCACTTCATTCGGGAGCACGTGGAGAACAAGGACATCTCTCTCTGCTATGTCCCCACGGACAAGAAGATTGCAGATATTTTCACAAAGCCCCTAGACGAGGCCAAGTTCAGTCTCTTCAAAACTGAATTGGGGATGCTCAACTATGAGGAATGAAGACTCCAGACGCTCCTGGCTCGTGCATCTAGGGGGAGCATCTGCCAGAAACTCAAGTGAAAACATAAGTGCACGAACTGAGTGGGAGCATGGTGTCAGGTGCACCAGACCCAGATTTGCAGAAGCCGAAAAGGGGGAGATTACCCTCTCGGCTAAGGCTAAGGTAGCTCAATGTTCTAGTTTGCTCTCAAGTAACTGGTAATGCATATCCCTATCACCTCACTTTTAAGTTTCGGTTTTTCATTCCTATATGCTCTATTCACCTTAGCTTGTAGGGTTTAGGCTTCTTCAAATAGGGGGAGATTGTTGGGTATTGCATCCTCAATGTACCTGATTTGAAGAAGCCCCTGTGCAAGCCAAGGTAAATAGACAATGTATTTGATGAAATATTTTTTAGTTGTGCTTGCAGTTATTCCACGCTAAGTACAGACCAATGTCAGGGTGCAGTGGGTCAATATATACGGGTCTGTGCAACGTAATCCCTCGTTGAGCAGATCAGTGTGTTGGCCTACGTGTACTCTCTCTATTGGGGTGTACTTAATTTCAAGTACAGGGCTATGATAAAGCAAGAGCAGACAAGGAGCAAGGATGGGCCAAAGACCAGCTCAAGGAAAGAAAGAGGAGAAATCGCCCAAGTAAAAATCGACGAGAATCACTAAGTGATTCTCGCCGATTCGGCGAGAATCACTAATGATTCTCGCCGAGTCGTCGAGAATCACTAGCTGATTCTCGCCGGTTGGAGCCGGCAGTCTCGACACCGCCTGAAATTTCTCTAAGGAAGAATCGTCGAGAATCACTAAGTGATTCTCGCCGATTCGTCGAGAATGACTTTGCATTCTCGACGATTCGGTGAGAATCAAGTGTGATTCCCGCCGATTCTCCCCGGCTTCTGTATCAGTACAGCCAGAATTCGGCTAAGTAGAAGTCGGCGAGAATCGTAAGTGATTCTCGCCGATTCGCCGAGAATCACCTATGATTCTCGCCGAATTTGACTTGGGCAATTTCCTGTTGTTCTCTGGACCGGTTCAAGTTATCTGAACCGTTTCGAACCGGGCTCAAGTCTTCTTATTGGTGGGACCCACAACGGTCATATACTTGACCTAATATATATATACCCCGTATGTATGAACAGGAGAAAAAAAATACGCGAATTCAAAAAGGACGAGCCGCCGTCGAGCCCTAAATCCCCGATCTTGCTCCGCCGTTCATCTCCGCCGTTCGAGTAGTTATCGTCGCTGTTGATCTCAAGTTCTTCCAGATCTCCGGCGACAGAAGCTTAGGCTAGCATATCGTCTCACGCGTCTAACCAGAGATCCCTTGTCTCTTGATTTGTTGATCGGGAAAATCCTTCCCCTTCCGAATCGATCGAGACGACCGATCCTAGTGTGACCGTTGGAAGACCTTGCTTCCTTTGCTACGAAGGTTGAATCAAGATAACACTACAGTAGCTCTCCGTCGCCGCCGCTTATTCCGAGAACCTTGCCGCCGCTCCAAGCCGCTGCCGATTTCGGGAAGATTCAATCCAAGTGAGATCTAGGGTTGTGGACTCTTCGTTGACTTCAAGAACACGTCGTCGAACGAAGAGGGGCACCTTAGTCTCCAAACGTCGTTTGTATTTCTTACAAGCTATTTTCAATTTCTTTGTAACGGACCGATTGGTCTTTAGTTGTAAGGGTTGGGTGCAACCCGGGTTGTGGGAGTGTTGACTCCTACGTGTGGAAGGGTTCCTTCCGTTAGTGCAAGGATTGGATTTCAATCCTATTGGTGAAGTGACCGAGTCGTCCCTGGTTGGGAGATAGGTCGAAGGGGGAAAGTGGACGTACCCAAATTGGGGAACCACTATAAATTGCCTGTGTATTTTCTGTGCTTGGTTGTTCTGTTTTCTTGTGCAGGTAAAATCTTAATTCCGCAAATACGCTGCAAAGACACCTATCCCCCCCATAGGTGAAGATAGTTGACACTAGGTGGACTTTTAGCATCCCACCGTTGTGCCCACTGGAGGATGAAATGATTCACCTATCTGGAAGAGGAAAGGTTCTCAAGGGAGAAAAAAGGTAGCTTTTGGGAGAAAGAAAAATATGTATTTTAATATATTTTTGTTGTCATGAATCAAAATTAGGTGAGCCCCGAACAATGATCTTCGGTCGAGGCTCAGATAAAATTTTTTTGCCTGATGCTCTAAGTCTCACATGGGCATTATATATACATGTAAAATTTTAGAAGATATGGACTCGTTGCACATGGTAATTCTTCTTTGAAACACTAGCTTGTAAATTTTAATTCTTGGAGTTCATTAAACTCTTTGCTCAGTGAAAGGTAAATCCTTTATTAATCATCGGGGTCTCATCTCAATTATTGAGAAAACTTCATTTGATTTGATGAGAATATTATTGTACATTTTCTTTGGTGATAAGACATGTACAACTCTTTGTTTATAGTAGTAAAGCTCTTATTAGTACATTTTTTCCCTAGATTGTATGCCCCAAATCCTAAATATGGGCAAGTCATGAGGAGCTTGAGAGTCATAGATAAGTTCTATGGAGGTTTGGGATGAATTGGGTATGTTTAGGATGACTTTAGGAGCCTTTAAGGCAGTACACGGCTTGGGACATGATCGTGTCCCTAGCCGTGTCAATACTACTGAAGGCTGGGTGTAGCAGAATAATGCACACGTCCTAACACACATGCATGTACATGGTTGTGTGTCAACTTTTCTAGCAAGCTTATAGAAAGTAAGGGTCATATCTTGTTGACACAACTGTGTGTATGGTCATGTCATTGGACACAACCTAGTATATGGTTATGTACATAGCCATGTATTGCCCCAGGTTGAAGACTTGGGTGTGAGTTTTCTATATGAATACCTACATCGTCTGGCATATGGCCCTGTGTGTACCCATATATAGCTCCAGGTCAAATCTTGGTGTTTAAAGTGAAGTGACACGGCTGTGTGCCAAGACATGTATGGTCCCAAATCACAATTTAAAGATTAAAAGTGGGACTTTGGATGAGGGAACCTAAGAACTAAGGGTTAAGAATTAACCCTGACCATATTAGGTCAGGATTTGGGAGTATTTGATCTCATTTCATTTTTGAGTTTCTCTCCCCAAGGGATGGGAATAAGAGAGGCAAGGAGGATAAAGAGGAAGAAGATCCCACCATTGTAGGAGCTCCGGATCTCTAATTGCTAGTCGAGTCCTAATTTACGGAGAGGAACCCATTGTAGTCATTTACATCTGACTCAATATTCAATCTATGGTGCCCAAGTAAATATTAAGGGTAATGATCCTCCTCCCTGTTCTTAGGACGTGTATCATCCATTTATATTTTGATATGCTTGCATTGAAAGAGTCTCCTCTACTAATTAGTGGAGGGCATGACCTCTTTTGGTTCATATAAACCTGGGTCAATTGTGTCCATCCCCGTCATATATTGTATGTAGAAATTTTGTAGATGTGTAGATTTAGGCATTGCGTTCGAAGCCTACCCATGGACAGAGGGTCGGATCGATCATGCTTGATTTGGCATTATATTTGGATTAAGCCTAGTATTTGTGTTAGAGAATGACTCTGTGAAATGTGTCATCGTATTACGGGGCTTATTAAGAGAGCTCTTGGAGTACATAGCGAAATCCTCAATGATGTGATATGGTAGAACACAAACCTTCACTATGAATTGTTGTGGAGTCATCTTGGACCACCTACATTGGTATTGCGTGCGAAGCTTATGTCCTCTCTAGTGGATAAGGTGCATAATTTAATAACTTGTAGTGTTATGGAACATTAAATGCTTGCAAGCCTTGGATATCCAACTTGATGTTATGATAATATTAGTTATCTTGAATGCTCATAGACCGTGGTGAAGCCATACTCGTACCGCAATGATAAATTCCAGTGACTTGAGAACAGGCAAAGCTGAACTAAGCTGGTTCCATGCAGGTCAATGTGATGGCTTACCCTCTTGTACGATGTGCGATCGTGGGATAGGCTGAGGAAGGCATGATAGCCTAGATTGGAAAAAGCTCATATCCCACCTAAGTTTTCGTAGCTTAGGGTGGTGGTGGTACTCATGAGAGAAAACACTGAATGCATGCCTTGAGTGCATGAAGCGCATGGTCGTGACTACCCGCATTTGGGATGTGATGAAATAATGTTATGTTAGCCTCATGCACAGTTGTTTAGGCGATTGCGGGGATCCCTAGGTGAACCCAACCAACATCATTTGCATACCTAAGTTCCCTTTACATTGATGCTCAACCTAGAAGATTGATTGTGTTTGAAAACTCAACTTGTATAGAGTATTCACACTTTCTTTATTATATTACATGTTTCTTGCTATGGCTTACTTGCAGGTGAGTGGTACCACCGCCTTAAAGTCAGCTAGAATGGCTGGGGGCGGGATCTGTACACAATTTCTGGTTAGCATATAGCTAACTCTCGCAAGCCACTTATTTGTGCCTAGTATAGGTCTTGGCAAGCCAAGCAAGAAATAACAAATAAGAAGCCCAATGTTGACCAGTCCCTTGAAGGCCAAACTCTTTTTATTGCTTTAAACACATTCTTGGCATACATGCGATGTATGTTTAGCATGTTTTGAGTGTTACATTGTTTATATGTAAAGTTATAAGGCCGTGACACTATTTTTTATACTCATATGAGTAAGTGGACATTCATGTATTAAGTTTATTAGATGCTTCTGCTAGTGTTCCACACTTTGATTTGAGTAGTTATGGTTTTTTTTATCATTTCATAATTCCTAACTTGTCCATTCAATATGGCGTGGGGTCCCGACCAGACCCATTGTTATATTGTTTGTACAAGTAGGGTGTTACAATTTGGTATCAAACTTTAAAATATCGATCCGTAGTCTTTAGGATTCGAGGACAAATTATTTTACGGGGAGGATTACACGTGTAGCGTGTCTCCCTAAACGACTAAAATTGAGTTGAATGTCCACTTAAAAATGGAAAACATCCTTTGATGTAGGCTTGCACGTTTCACACCGAATAGAACTACGGTCCAACGCCACGTCACTCTTCGATCAAATCCCTACACTCGCACAATCGCTCTACGCGACACCACGCAATTAGGTCTATCAATTTTATGCTAGCATACGGGTAGCCAATCCGGTTTGGATCCAACAAGGGCTATAAGGTCAATGTTCGATCGAGCTAAAAGGACCAATATTGGATCCGACCGAGCGGTGTTGTACCAAAAGAGTTCTACCGAAAAAGTACGATTCGGAATGGGTAGATCTCTCCCAACAAAATCCAAACAAGGTTCGCCAAACCTTCTCGAATATAAAATGATAATAAAGGGAATTACAAAGCATGCAACGAAATCCACGATACCATTCAAGGTTATCTAAAATAACACCAAAGATAATCCACCACAAGACTTAATCTAAGAAATGAAATCACACGGGAGGTAGGAAGGATTCGTTACCCAATCGGAATGGGTGATTCCGATTACTCTCTACTTGGATCGTCCCTCAACGGCTCTGCCGGAGTCGCGCTGGAAGGAGATGAAAATCTTGCTCGCCCTTGTCGCTTCACGCCGGTGTCAGAGATCCTCAAGGGGAAATCTTCTTTCCTTGGCCGGGTTTTCCCCAATGGTGGAAAAAGACTTTAGGTTGGGTTGCAAGGGATGGAGAAGAGGGGTCGGTTTTGGTAGGGTATGGGGGTGGTCGGTTTTTGGGAAGATGATATGTGAGGTGGTCAGATTTTGCTTGAGAGGGATGAGATCGGTTTTGTGGAGGAGAGGTGGTGGTCGGGTTTGATGATGAAAGGGGGGCTCGAGTGGTAATGGAGGAGGAGGCTGGCATCTATGGAAGGTTGCAAGTGGTCGGTTTTTATTGTAGAGGAAGTGGGGGGCTCGATTTTGCAAGTAGAAGAGGGAAGGAGGGAGGAGAATAGGATCCAAGAAGGAGGAAGGGAGGAGAGGATGGCCGGCGGCCAAGGAGAGGGAGGAAAGGAGGAGTTCGGCCAAGGAGAGGGAAAAGAGGAATCTCAAGAGGGGGGAAAATTAGGGTTTCAATATTTTCTCATTCAATAATCCATAATGAAAACATACTTGCCTATATATAGGCTACATCAAGAGTTCGGCTATTTGCAGCCCATAATAAATAAATAAAAACAACACACATTAAACTAAAACACAACATGGCATAAACATTGCCATATACATTGCAAATAAAAGAAACATAAAAATGATTTAATTAAGCAATCATTAGATTGGTTTGCGCCGCGGGCGGATCTTTTGGCGTCGCTCCACATGATCATCACGGCGCCGCAAATATTTACTTGGAGGCGGAGAGATAACTTCCGTAAGCATGTCGTCTTCGTCTTCAACTTGTTGAGGGCCGTCGTCTCCATCAATCCTCCCCCGCTTAAAAGTACTCATCACCGATGAGTAGGTCTGAAAGTACCGGTGCGGGAAAGCATCATCCAATAGAACCTCAGAGTGGCAGACAACCCCACTTGGAGAGAAGAGCACAACAACCTGGAGTATCTTGTCATGCAAAAATATGTTCCTAGGGAACCTTGGAGAAGCATTAGGCAATAAAGGGAAACAAAATTCAGCATCAACAACCAACGTACCTCCAGGGAAGACCGAAGAAGAAAACAATCCAAGCATAAACTCACAACCCAACCCCAAAGAGAATAAAGTGAACCCAAACGGATAGACAGATAAATCAAGTGGTGGAGAATCATAAGGCGTTAAATTAGAAACATTAAAAGTTAGGGGTGATACCCCATTCAATGGAAAGCTTCACATGATATGCATATTCTCCAAATTTCATTAATATCCGACCAAGGTCCAGCTTACCAAATTGCCAACTTTCTAAAGTGCCCGAAGGCATCCGTTCAGGGTCGAGACGCACCAAAAATAAATCGATCACCTTATAGTGAGATGCTCTTTTATGTAAGCTAGCATGAATATGATACAAAATAATTGGAATGGCTAGCACTTTACTAGTGTGCTTATATAAGAGGGGATCATAACGAGTATAATCTGGAGTTAGTTTCGCCGACAAACTAGAGGGTAAGTAATGAGACGCCACCAGAGTGATTATTTCTATTAAAATGCGCTTAGATAACTTGCTACCGTGTGGTGTGAACCCATGCGCTATGTGACTCACCCCAAATTCAGAGAATAAAGGAGTTAAGTCTGGAGGGATGGGAGCCTTAAAATCAAAGATGATTTTCATAGGCATGAGCGTCGCAGTTCTACTTTTATAATTAATATTATCACGCTTGGCATGAAGATACGCCAAGGGAAACCGCTCATCATAAATACTAGTAGAGTTGAACGCTCCTAGGTGTAGCAACAGGTGCGAGCGATACAACTCATGTGGCCTGACCATGGTCACTAACGAGTGGGAAAAGGGGTCATCAAATGGCGGGGGGTAAATTCGCGCAATCGGGTGTAGAATATAAGTGTGTGAAAGCGACACCACCTCCAGTGTCAAAATTGACAAAGAATGAGGAGTACACGAGGGTAGAGGCGTAGCCGGACACATAGAGAAAAGCATAGTCAAATGTGACGCATCGTCAGATCTACGCAGAGCGGCGAACACACCAGAGACTAGCACGCTCAACTGAATAAGACCTAAGCACGGGGACATCGTCAATACAGGAACTAATATAGTGGGCGTGTCACAACAAATCAATCTAGGCCATCCGATCCCACTGCCTAAAACATCTACGAAAGCGGGCACAAAAATAGGAGGAAGGGTTGGTGAAATCAAACCCGGAAAATCCAAATCAGAATTAATTTTACCAATCGAAGTTAACATCAAAGAACTTTCAACCGGGGGTAAGACTAAATAATCGTCCAAAAATACCACTTCCTCGCTTGCCATTTCGTCTAACACGCTAGTCTCGTCAATTAATTTAGAATCGGTAATGGTCTCATAAAAGGGGAAAATCAAGCCCGATGAAAATTTTAATTCAGGAACTTTAGATAAAGGTGTTTTCATCAAGGAACTATCGTTCGGGCTCATAGCGCCAAAATTATCCAAACATAATTCGTTCACAAACGATAAATCTTCCCAATCAGTCGGAACGTCCAATACAACAGGGTCATCAGAACAACCTTCAACATATCTCGGTCTAAAAGGAACCAGCTCGAGTCCAAACAGGTCATCCTCCAAGTCACTACTAGGTAATCTCTCAATGTAAGGTGACTCTACTGACTCAGCCAAAATGCCTACCGACTCAGGCATTTTCTCAGCAGGTGTAATATTACACTCTAACACGACGGGGATCATAGTTTGGAGAGGGCTCTCAAAACTAGGGTGAATAGACACAACACTAGTATGGCTAAAAATATGCAAGGTGCTATTCTCACATATCAGGCTATCTTCACTCCAAGATAAACTTTCATCCCACGAATACTCTTCCAACACTGTTGAAACATCTAACAACACTGGGTCGACCGAAGACTCCATAATAACCAAGGGAGACGGCTCCAAAATATCATCGACGGGGAGTGGAGAGGATTCCTCAGAGGTGAAATTCTCATCCAGGTCACTAGGGTAACCAATACCCTCATCGTCGCTATAATCGTCAGAGGTAACAACCTAGTCCTCAGTGACGGGCACGATCCTAGACATTACCTTAGACTCAACAGGAGAGTCAATAACTAGACTAGACAACTCAGTGGGAGACTCAAAAAGGTCTACAGGCATAATCGGCGGAGATCGCTCAATAGATCCAAAATCAGATATGCCACTAGACTCATAAGTAGTGGTCATCCGAAACGAGGAAACCTTAGGCCTAGGAATATGGTGCTTCTCAATTTCCAACGCCATACTAAAGGTGGTGTCTAGGTCGGTGTGCAAATAACGCAATAATTTGCTCTGGATGTAAGGGTTTAACCCCCTACGAAACCTAGAGAGGGTCATCTCGGGCAATTCCTTCATACCGCTCCTAACCATCATATCCTTAAATAGTTGCATGTACTCTGAGACCGACTTATTCCCTTGTTGTAGGGGAGCCAAATCATCAGTTATGTGGCATTGCCTAGGGGGAGGCTTAGCCATGGATTTTTCATACCAATAGTCCAAACGGGACACGTGAACGTCATAGGCCATACTCGAAAGAACCGGAGAGAAAATTCGATCCGATACTTGTGCACATGCAAAGAAAAGTAAACTGGCCCAAATAAATTAGGATTGTCGAAATTGTTCCCGCTTAACCACTAGGGTAATATTAATATAAAATATATTTTCTTGCATAATAAAATATGAAGGTTATTAATTAATGTTTTTTTTATTTTTTTGCTGAAAAATAAGAAATTTAAGCCGCTATTGGCAGACCAAAAATAAATTTTTTTGTGATTTTTGACAACTAACGTGCAAACAGAAGTGCGGGTAACGTGCCACAAGATAGGGGAGGGGTGCCAATTAGGAAATTGACGTGAACCTCCCTCTGATACCAAATTGATGTAGACTTGCACGTTTCACACCGAATAGAACTACGGTCCAACACCACGTCACTCTTCGATCCAATCCCTACACTCGCACAATCGCTCTACGCGACACCACGCAATTAAGTCTATCAATTGTATGCTAGCATACGGGTAGCCAATCCGGTTTGGATCCAACAAGGGCTATAAGGCCAATGTTCGATCGAGCTAAAAGGACCAATATTGGGTCCGACCGAGCGGTGTTGTATCAAAAGAGTTCTACCGAAAAAGTACAATTCGGAATGGGTAGATCTCTCCCAACTAAAGCCAAACAAGGTTCGCCAAACCTTCTCAAATATAAAACGATAATAAAGGGAACTACAAAGCATGCAATGAAATCCATGATACCATTCAAGGTTATCTAAAACAACACAAAAGATAATCCACCACAAGACTTAATCTAAGAAATGAAATCACATGGGAGGTAGGAAGGATTCGTTACCCATTCGGAATGGGTGATTCCGATTACTCTCTACTTGGATTGTCCCTCAACGGCTCCGCCAGAGTCGCGCCGGAAGGAGATGAAAATCTTGCTCGCCCTTGTCGCTTCACGCCGGTGTCAGAGATCCTCAAGGGGAAATCTTCTTTCCTTGGCCGGGTTTTCCCCAATGGTAGAAAAAGACTTTAGGTTGGGTTGCAAGGGATGGAGAAGAGGGGTCGATTTTGGTAGGGTATGGGGGTGGTCGGTTTTTGGGAAGATGATATGTGAGGTGGTCGGATTTTGCTTGAGAGGGATGAGATCGGCTTTGTGGAGGAGAGGTGGTGGTCGGGTTTGATGATGAAAGGGGGGCTCGGGTGGTGATGGAGGAGGAGGCCGACGGCTATGGGAGGTTGCAAGTGGTCGGCTTTTCTTGTAGAGGAAGTGGGGGGCTCGGTTTTGCAAGTAGAAGAGGGAAGGAGGGAGGAGAATAGGATCCAAGAAGGAGGAAGGGAGGAGAGGATGGCCGGCGGCCAAGGAGAGGGAGGAAAGGAGGAGTTCGGCCAAGGAGAGGGAAAAGAGGAATCTCAAGAGGAGGAAAAATTAGGGTTTCAATATTTTCTCATTCAATAATCCATAATGAAAACATACTTGCCTATATATAGGCTACATCAAGAGTTCGGCTATTTGCAGCCCATAATAAATAAATAAAAACAACACACATTAAACTAAAACACAACATGGCATAAATATTGCCATAGACATTGCAAATTAAAGAAACATAAAAATGATTTAATTAAGCTATCATTCGATTGGTTTGCACCGTGGGCGGATTTTTTTGAGTTGCTCCACATGATCGTCACGACGCCGCAAATATTTACTTGGAGGCGGAGAGATAACTTCCGTAAGCATGTCGTCTTCGTCTTCAACTTGTTGAGGGCCGTCGTCTCCATCATCCTTGTTCGCAAATCCCGAGTGTTCCATGATTGATATTTTGTTATTTTTTCGGTCACTAAATTGTGCGCTTCATGATTATAGGTGACTAGGAGTGGATTGGGGCAGTCTCAACCCCTTATAACTATAGAAAGTAATGCATCTGTTGAAGTGACAACAACCCCTAATTCTGCTAAAAAATAAGATTGGTTGTAAAAGCGGTCTTTTCAATGTTTAATGTATAACCAAGACAGCTTGTATAACGTCATACCCCAGTGGTGGCCCCGATTATAATTGTAGCAATTGAGCCTATAACTAAGATGCGAGTTTATGATTAACAATTGAAAAACTTTCTAACCTTCAATCCTCTATCTTTCATGGGGTAAGAATCCCTAACAGAAGCAGTGGACTGGATATCAAGGAAAAAGAGAACCTTGACAGCGACAAACACATATGATGCGAAGATGGTCACCTTAGCTACCTTCCTACTGAATGGGTAAGTGATACGCCCAAAATGGTCTACGTATTTAAACGCAAGTGCACGTGCCGTGTCAAGTAATAACAAGTGAGTATGAATCGTCTCCACGGGGAGGTGGTGAATTCAGTGCTTACAAATACAAGTTAGGCCTTTTCCTTAAATCCAAGTAAGACAAAATGAGTGATTTTCTTGAACTACTAAAATTAAGAATGCAGATTTCTAAATAAAGCTACTACGAATCTTAGGAACAAAACTTTTCTTATCAAGGTAGAGATATAATCTTATATTATGATTTCCTAGGTTTAGTATGACGGATAAGTGAATGTAACGTTATGAAAATGCGTGGTGTGCGTGCCTTGCAACGATCTTAAAATAGATAACCGTATCTCTCGATATCGTCAATCCCTAGTTCTATATTTCCCCTCGGGTGAAATCAGAACCGCTCAAAGAACAAAGACCTAAGTTGCTAACACCAAGAGGAAGTCTCCTTCTCTCTTCAAATGCTATATCAAAATTATGATATACTACCGCAACTTCTCTCTCAATTTATGAAGCGTAGCATAAAAGTGAAACATTGGCCAAACATTTAAGAAAATAAAGATCATAAGTTTGATAAAGAACATTCACCAAGAATCCTCAACAAAATAAACTAGAAAATATCCATCAAACACAACCTAGTACTCTCACAATACAAGATTAAGGAAGGATTAGTTCATGGCGTTGGAGGAATCACTCAAAATGATGAAATAGATCTTACGAAACATCGCGGTTCACGCTTAATTGATGCAGGAATTTCTTCCTAGAGTCGCTTCTTCGATCCGTACGAAGATCTTCTTCTTCCTCTTGCCGCCGCTCTCCAATGGAGTATTTCTTCCCAAGCTAACCCTAGATGATGCTCTCCTCCTTAGATCCGAAATTAATGATGAATAATAATCCTCTAGTCAATTTTTGGCATTAAAAACGTCCATTCTCTTGAAGAGACGCATCCTTCCATAATTAAAAATGGTGGCAATTCAAATTTAAAATTTTGAATTTCGGACAGACACATGTTGCAGTTTCAGAATTGGATGTTGCAGTAACTGGTCCAGGCCGAAAATAAGAATTCTGCATCACTCTTCCAAGTTGATTTCCTTAACAAATCTTGCATAAAAACCATGGAATAAGGCCAACTTAGTACCATAATCATTAAAACAATAATTGATCCTATTTATTACCATTTATGCTCATTTTTATTAATTATGAAGTAGAAATAATAGGCAAAGATAACTTTATTTGAGAAGTTATCAGTAAGCAAGGCTCTAGTGGGAAAAATAGGAGGTGCATATATTTGGTGGGAAATAGATTGCTGAAATCTTGATCTGAGACTTTTCGGAGTTGTTCCTTCAGAGATATATTCCCTCTACCTAACGCATCATGTTAATAAACTAATTTCTACATCTGACTCAGGGTAATTGTTCACTATATAATTACTTATATGATTTCACTAAACTTGGTTGTTATGCAATATCGATGTTTGAGGATGAGGAGTCAATAACCAATAAGTTCTATGAAGGGATATGAGATGACTTGAGACTACTATGAGCAGTACAAATAACATTTGGCTTTCACATATTGGTGCAGACTGCCAGATCTTTGGAGTTAGATATGGAGAGAGTTCAGTGCAAGTGGATCAATTGCAAAGAAGCAAGAGTTCAAAACGTCAACCTCCTAGGCAAGGCCTGAGTTTAGAAAGAATAAGAGGAAGTCTAGGTTCAAAAAATTGACTCCCTCTAATGTTTTGGGATCCATGACTGTGGGGAGTCCTATAACTTGTTTTACTTTTATGCCCGATTATGTCAAAGTGGTCCCCCGAAGATGGAGAACTGAGCGGTGGAGTACACTCGTATGATGGGTGTAACTTATGCAGTGAAAGGGAAGACAACTGAGTCATCTGCTTCCTAATATCCTCTGACCTTGTCGAGGTCTACTCACTTGGCCAGCAAGAGGGCATTGGACAAAGAATTGTTGTCACAGGTATGAGTTATTAGCTAGCTTTCATAGCTTAATATGATTAATATTCCTTGTATGATTTTGTGTTTTATGTGCTTGCAATTAGGCTTTGTCCTAATATTCAGCTATTCGACGAGAACTCTCTTTGACATTGAAGCATTGCACTCCTTTCTTTTTGAGAATCTCATGGGCATATTGGAGTGTTGTATACCTTAGTAAAGGATAGATTGGAGGTAATGATGCCAAATGAGTTTAAAATGTGTATGGATAGGAGAAGCTGTGTGAAGGTGCAAATAGGGAATCAGGATTTTGACTTAGAAGCATCATTGCTACCGTTATCTAAATTTATGTGATCTTTGTCTTGAACTGGCACCCAAAGCTGCGAGTATACATTGATTGCAATATGAAGAAGATCACTTTGGGTAGAAGTACCATAGGTGAGACCACTTTTTGGGCTTGATAGGATCGAGCAAGATGCTCTTGTCTGCTCTCCAAGTGTTCAAAGTGGTTCGGAAAGGCGTGAAGTTATTCTTCACTATATTGAAAGCTTCAAAGCACAAGCCCAGTTTGAGTGAAGTTTTGATAGTAGTGTCATTTGAGGACGTGTTTCCAAATAAACTCAATGGGGCTTCACCTCAGTGAGAGATTGATTTCTGTATTGAGCTAATATCAGCTACCAAGCCTGTGACACGCTCATTGCACCATATAGTGCCAAAAGAAATGACAAAACGGAAGGTTCAATTGTCGGAGCTACTAGAGCAAGTCTACGTATGCCAAAGTTCATACCCTTGCGACGCACCAATCCTATTTCTAAAAAAGAATGATGGAATCTTGCGTATGTTTATTGATCGCCACGAATTAAATAAGTTGACAGAGAAGAACAAATATCCGATTCTGAGAATCAACGACTTATTAGATTAGCTATTGGGGTCGACTATGTATTCAAAACTATACTTGAAGTCTGATTACTACTAGTTGAAGATATGGGAATGTGACATACCCAAATTGGCGTTCAGTACCTATTACAGGCACTAAGAGTTCATGGTGATGTCGCTCGGCCTCTCGAATACATCATTCATATTCATAGAATTAATGAACATAATGTTCCAGGAGTATTTTGATTGATTCATGATCGTCTTCATCAACAATATATTGGTTTACTCCCAGTCAAAATAGGAGCATGTAGATCATCTATATGGAATTTATAGCACCCTGAGGAGGAGTCTGTTGTACACCAAGTTCCCTATGGTCATGTGGTTAATGGAGAGGGTATCATAGTGGATCCTTTGAATATAGTGGCAATCCAAGAGTGTCCTATGTTGAAAAATATGGCAGAAGTCTGAAGCTTCTTGGGATTTTTCAGCTACTATAAGCGCTTTAGAACTTTTTGAGGGTCGCAATTTCTCTCACCACCTTGGTTAGGAAGGAGCATAAGTATGCTTGGTCACTTGATTGTGTGCAAGCTTTTGAGAAGCTAAATAGCCATCTGATCATGACACCCATTTTATGTTCATCATATGGTACAAAAGGCTATGAAGTTTACAGTGACCTCTAAGGGAGCAGTTTGGGATGCATTCTTGTATAATTTAGGAAGGTGATTGCTTTTGGCTCGTGCCTATTGAAAGTGCATGAGAGTAACTACCTGATACACAACTTGAAGTTGGTGGTCATGGTGTTTAATCTTAAACTATGACGGCATTACCCGTATGGCGATCTTTATGGACCAAAAGAACATACAATACTTATTTAATCAAAAAGAGTAGAATATGCGACAAAGGTGGTGGATTGAGTTCCTCGGAGACTATACCTTTGATATCCATTACATTCCTAGGAAAGGTAATATGGTTGCAGATGCATTGAGAAAGCGGGCTCCCACTCAAGTAAATTGGATTTTGATTCATGATAAACGTCTAATCCGTGAATTGGAGTCCCTTGAGGTCACTTATGTTGATAGAAGGACATACAACGCCTGTGGCATGCTTGAGTTGGTCGGATGTTCAATACAACCTTGTGGATCGAGTCCGACGAGATTTGGAGCTTGATGAGTGCATAATGTGTTATATGGTGGAGACTATAGATGGGTCAAATGTCAAGTTCTCGTTCAAAGATGGCCTATTTTGGAAGGTTAGAATATTGTGTGTCCCTAGTTTTGAAAAACTATAGGAGGAATTGATATACAAGGCTCACTTTACCAAGTGTTCGATTCACCAAGAGATCACAAAGATGTACATGGTTATGAATAAGCTCTTCTGGTGTCATACTTGCGCGTTGGTGAAGGCCAAATTTCAAAGCCCGATGGATTTCTGAAGTCCTTGCTAATTACAGAATGGATGTTTGATGATATATAGATGGATTTTGTACACAGATTGCTGAGATCGCAAAATGGAAATGACATCATTTGGGTGATCGTCGATTGTTTTTCAAAGGTATCTCACATTATTCCGAAACCAAAAGGATGACTCCATGGAGAGTTAGCAAATTTATATATTGATAATATCGTACAATTGGACAGTGTTCCTCGTAACATCATGAGAAATCGTGATGGGCACTTCACATAAATGACTGGAGGATTATCCACCAGCTATTGAGTACCAATTTAAAGCTTAACCCAACCTTCCACTTGCAAATGGATGGGTTGTCCTAGAGTTCCAATAGGATTATGAAGAATATGCTATGGATGTACGCCTTGGACTTTGAAAAGAGATGGGAGGATCACCTCTATATCATAGACTTCGCCTACAATATAAATTGAAGGGGTGCACAAATATACCTTATAGAAGGATTTTAAGTATGGTCTTGCAACAACCCTATCCATACACTTGTATATTTAAGGTAGCATATATTCCCCCAGGAAAGAGACTGATTGTTCAACTCTTTAAATTGTGGGAGAGAAATATCAAGAGAAAATGATATGTGTTTGATGCCTCACACTCTTTCAGACAATCTTCCTACTGAAATACATTATCTTCCTTCTTCTTCAAAAATTTGTACAACCCCGTGTTCACCGAGTGAACCCAGATGGGCGAGCAAGCCAAGACGATCATACCGCGCCAATATAGCGGGTAGGCGAATCCAGAGCGTGGCTCGCACTCCTCAAGGCCTGAGAGGTCAGTTGGGCGAGCCATCCCCAGCCCGCGCCTGCCTAGGCGAGCCAGACCAACTCGCGCCTGCATGGGCGAGCCAACCCCAACCCAAGTCTATAAGGTGGCGAGCTGGCCTGCCCAAGCAATCCGGGCGCCAGCTCGCTCTCGCCCAGTAGGGCAGTGAGTTGACTCAGATGCTAAGAACCTCGTCCCCGTTGGGCCCAGAGGCCAAATTACCAGGATGACCTTGAAGGGGGTGCAAATATCCTCCTAGAAAAGCGGAGTTGCAATGTTAGCAGACCCAGTCGGGCTGCACATAACTGTTCAGAACAACGAAGGTTGGCTTTTAGAAGACCAATTTCAGAAATCTATAAATAGACCCAAGGGGTACCTCAGAAGGCATGCTCACTTGTCTTCAAACCTTCTAGCACTTTTTGAGGTACCTTAGCCCGACATTTGGCTAACGAGGGGAAGCGCTCAGTGATCTTCTAGGTGTGTGGTGGGTCCTCCGCGTCGAGTCCTTTGGTCTGTTTCCTTTTCTTTCTTTCATTTTGCTTACAGGAGAGAAGTAGGTGCGTGATTGCCCCTTCCCCGAGAGTAAACTCCACAGAGATCGAATTTTCGGTTTAAACATTCTGGTGCGGTGAGCGTGGAGCGTGGTTAGCACAGAAAATCTTCAGCAGGCTTGATGATGGGAGGATCAGGACAAGGTTCTGACAAGTCTTACTCGCCATCCCCTCCCCCTCTCGCCACAGTGGGGATGTTCGAGGAATTCAGGCAGGAAGTACTCGGCTTGGTCCAATTCGGACTCGGCTCGCATGTCGAGTGCTCTACACCAGCAATCCCAGTTCTCGCGGTTCCAGCTCTCAGTGAGGACACTCCCGGCAGGCTAGCTGGGAAAGAGGTTTCCGAGGAAGGGAGAGACGACGAGCTCCCCAGGTGGGTGCTATTCCCCTGGTCAGCAAGCAACGGCAGGTTCGACGAGATGGGGGTTGCGAGACCCCCTAGCTCGCCCAGCAGGGGGAGACAGCCCATTCAGCGAGCTAGTCTCTTCCGCTCCGGTTCTAGAGGGGTTCAGGGAGCCCGAGATGTCATACTACACCGGGAAAGGAGACCCAGTCCAGCACGTCCAGTAGTTTGGGGACGTGGTCTCGATCCGATAGATGTCGGATGGTTTCAAGGGTAGGCACTTCGCCATCACCCTCAAGGAAAAGGCGAGAGAGTGGTTACACTAGCTGCCGGCCAACTCCATTTACTACTTCGAGGACCTGCGTCGAGGGTTCATGATGAGGTTCACCACCTCCAAGAGGAGGAAGAAGGAGCCGGAGTCCCTGTTCCACATCAAGCAGGGAGTGAACAAGACCCTAGGGAGCTACGTGGATTACTTCTAGGAGGAGGTCACCCAAGTCCAAGAGATGTCAGGACATACCCTAATGACGGCCTTCACCCTAGGGTTGCAGCATGGTTTCTTTCGAATGGAGCTGAAGAGTGTGCCGCCCCTCTCCTACGAGGTGCTGATGGAGAGGGTGGCAAGGGAAGTCGACGGAGAGGCATCGAACTCGAAGTTTGCCCGGAAGTTAGCTAGGTGGGCTACAGAGGAGGAAAGGCCAAGAGGGGGCAGAGGTCAGGAGGAGAGGAGAGCTGAACCCTGGCAGAGGGAGCAATAGTAGCAGCAATAACCTAGGTGGGGGCATCAGGAGCCGAACCATCGGCTAGGCTGGAGGCTAGAGTGGCAAGATCAAGGGCCGCAGAGAGGTCACCATGGGTGGGGGGGGATAATCGCTAGGGAGGCCAGGGCAAGTTTTACCCCCCAGGTGGGAGGCAAGGCCAGAGGCCACCTCTCCCCGACCAGGAGCAGGCTATGGCTATAGCCATGGGGGAGAGGAGGAGAGCAGCGCGGAGGAGAAGGAGGGAGGTTAGGGTGGAGCTACCCTACTGTGAATACCATCAAGAGGAGGGGCATGCCACGTGCCCGAAGTTCCTCGAGGTAAGAGGAAACAGGGAGCAGCAACAACAAGACATCCAAGGAGTGTGTATCGAGGAGGTACTGCCTCGGGCGGAGGAGGATAGGTGTGAAGACCGGGCAGATGATGGGACCCGGGGAGGGATCAGAGTGATCCACGGGGGGGGGGGGGGGGGTCGAGGCTTCCCGTAAGGAAAGTCTCCACACCATGTACCGCAGGAGCATTGGCTCCATATCCCAGACCCCGCTGCTAGAGGAGAAGATCACCTTCTCAATCAAGGATATGCCGGGTCATGAGGACCCCTTCTGCGACGCACTGGTCATTGAGACAGTAATCGAGAACTTCACCGTAGCCCGGATCCTCATTGACAATGAGAGCTCAGTCAACGTCATCTTCAAGAAGGCATTTGACGTGATGAAGGTGGAGGCCAAGAGGGTGTTGGCCTCAGACGAACCTCTATTTGGCTTCTCGGGGGAAATGAAGGAGGTTGAAGGAGGAGTGGGACTCTATATATCTCTGGGGGAAGTCCCGCACCTGCAAGTTCGTCATCGTGGATGCCCCCAATAGCTACAATGCCATCTTCGGGAGGCCCCTCATTAACACCTTCCGCTGCATCCCCTCGTCCTTCCACCATTGCCTGAAGTTCAACGCCGAAGGCATCCAGGTCCGGGTCCGTGGAGACCCCAAGGTGGCGAGGGAGTGCTACGTCACCGCCATGAACTCCATCTATTGTGAAAGTGAAGGGATAAATACTACTCTAGAGGGGGGGTGAATAGAGTTATCAAATTTTGCACTAGACAAAACTTAATAGTCTACCCAACTCCCTTGGAGTGAAGTGCGGAATGAAAGATTATAGATATTGATTTAACCTTAAAGCCTAACACAAGTGATGTGTACAAACTCAAGCTAACTGTAATTATAGTTAAGCTTGGAAAAACCTAATCAGCAACTAGCAGCCTAGTTATATCTAATCACAGCCACAGTACAGGAATTAAACAATGGAATCCAGACGACACAAGGAAATTTATAGTGGTTCCCCAAACAACTTGGGTACGTCCACTCTTCTACCCACACGGTAGGAATCCACTCAGGTTTTTGATCAGGTGCCCTGCCACCAACAGAATCTGCTTCAGGTAGATTCAGAAACCCTTTAGACTTTTGATCAGGTGTCTAAAAACCAAGCACAGGTTTTTGATCAGGTGCCCTGCCACCAAGGGATACTTTTGAAGGGAGTAATAACCCTGTACAGGAGGGGGAAGAAGGTTAAGATGTCTTCTCTATTTTACAATAGATTAGAGAAGCACAAAAACTTGCACTGAGCTAGAATGCTCTAAAGAATCAAGGCTCCCCCTGGCTCAAAGATGTCCAGGTGAAGTCTTGCTTCAGTGCAGAAAATTCTTCAGAAGGTTCTGAAGGAAAAGCTACAGGAAGAAAATAAATAACAAAAAGAAATCTCTTCAAGCAGCTATTCTTCTTCTTCTTCTTCTTCAAAGGATCTCTGAGTTTGAACTTCCTGAAAGCAGGAGAACTCAGGTTGAAGAAGAGATGAAGATCTTAACACTTCTCAGTTAGATGGAGTTTGCTGAGATCAGGAAGCTTGAGCTTGACGAAGGCTTGAGTGCTTAAGAATATGTGTTACACTAGCTTCAATCCTTCTTCAAAGGGTCCTTTATATAATCATCAGCAAGCAACGGCTCTCTTCCATTTGAATTATTTGTCTTCTTCTGAGCCTTGAGACCTGGGCTGTAAATATCAAGAAGACAGAAACATCTCTGCAGCAAAACATTCTATAAAAGGAATAACCCTTTTTCTAAGAAGCTGCAGGACCAAATCAAATAACAAAGGACTAAATAAAGTCACATCAGAAATAATCTCTTTATAGCAAAGAAGAAGACTTTTCAGTCCAACGGCTATAAAGGGCTGTCAGCAGATAAAGTAATTTAAAGAGACAGCTAATAAGACAAACAACTTTATCTTAAAAGATTTGAACTCAGGCAAAAAGAATAGAGCAAATAATGCCTGGAAACTTTATCATACAGCTTAAAATAATGTGCCAGAAAATGTATTAATTAATTAAATATAGTAAATAAATACAAAATATAAAGGCAGGCAGAAAGCGTCGAACGACCTTCGGAGATCGTCGACCGACGCACGGAGATCGTCGATCTATCGGGCAGATAGTCGAACGATCTAGATAGTCGACCTATCGAAGAAGATAGTCGAACTACCCCGGCAGATAGTCGACCTATCAGAACAGATAGTCGAACTATCAGATAGTCGATCTATCAGGACAGATAGTCGAACTATCAGATAGTCGATCTATCAGGACAGATAGTTGAACTATCAAGCGCAAACAGATAGTCGACCTATCAAGCAGATAGTCGACCTACCTCAGAAAACAGATAGTCGACCTATCAACAGATAGTCGACCTATCAGCGCAGAACAGATAGTCGACCTATCAACAGATAGTCGAACTATCAGCGTAGAACAGATAGTCGACCTATCAATAGATAGTCGAACTATCAGCGCAGAACAGATAGTCGACCTATCAACAGATAGTCGAACTATCAGCGCAGACAAAGCGTCGACCAACTGATAGACGATCGTCGATCAGCCGATAGACGATAGACGAGCGGCGTTCGACTATAGTCGAACGAAAAACCTACTTAACCAAATTCTCAATTTGGAAAAGCGAGGACTCTACAGCTAGACTTCTAACCATTGACCATAGATATTTCTTGGGTCAAGGGGCACAAAGGAGAGGGCTAAACTCAAATCATACTAGGGTACCAACAATCTCCCCCTATTTGAGTTAAGTCTCTCAAAAACTAAAACAAACAGCTAGCTATAGAACACTAAAACATACAGGAAATAGACTAGCAGATTATCAAACAGATAAACAAATATAGCACAGCAGTTAATTAAACTATGGATCAACAGAGTCGGGCTTAGATAGAGAAGAACTAGAAACAAAAGATATTTTCCTTAAGGGATCATCTGATTCTTTCTTTGTTAGCTTTAAGTCCTGCACCCCAATGATCTTTAATTCTGTAGCTCTTGGGACTACAGCTTCCGGATGCTTTTCCATGTATTTGGAGGGGTCAAAAACCTCAGGATTCACCTGGAACTTTTCAAGCTCTTTCTTTCTGTAAACAGACATGGTAGTTAAACCTGTCGTATCTTTTCCTTCGGCTCTAGCTTTTCTAATTTGAGCTGCTCCTACTAGTTCTTGGAAACGAGTCATCCTAAAGTTAGGATCAAGCTCAGGATTTTCATAAACGGGCTCAGGAGAAGCAGCATCAGCTATTTTATCTAGATAAGATATAGAGCATACTTAGCAAAGGATTCTTGCTAGAAATTTTTAAAACAAAGTAAGCTATTTACCTTTTGACATATCTTCTTTAACTTGACTTTGAGAGCCAGAAACTGATTTGCCTTGCGAGCTTTGATAACTTTGTCTTGGCTGGGGCTGAACAGACGCAGATTTTCCAGAGGAGGCAGTAGGATGAGCTGAAAGGTTCCCAGAGGCTCCTGCACCAGGAGGAGGAGGAGGACCTCTGGGAGTCCATCTTGAGACAGGACTGTCATACCTCTTGGTTCTTTTTCTTTCTTTTTGCTGATTCTTCGAAAACCACATCCAATGCTGAAATTCCTTGGATTTAGGGTCAATGCCCTTCAAAATATAATAAGAAATATCATTATCTTTACTTGGAGGAGGAGGAGCAGGAGCTTTCCTTTTCTTTAAAGCAGCTTTCCTTTTCTTTGACTTCTCAGAAACATCAGAATCATCCTCATCATCAGAGGGAGATGATGGAAGATTTTCATATGGATCATAGGCTTCTGAAACAGCCTTATCTTTAAGCTTACGAGCAGATTTTTCTTTTTCCTCTTCCATGGCATCCAGAGCCAGAAGGGAGTCTAAATCCAATCCAGGAGAGTCATCCCAGATGGTTGACTTTTCAATTTGCAAATCTTTCTCTTTCTCTTTTAAAGATTGAACTCTTAAATCCCATGCAGCTCTTGCTTGAGCTTCTTCCATACTCAGAACTGGAGAGTCATCCTTGACTTTATCTTGATTTTCAGATTCCTCTTCTCTATCATCTAAAAATGATTCCAATTCAGGATCAACTTGAATATCAGGAATACTTGGTACAGCTTCTGAGACAATTTCTATTATCTGAGCAAATAAATTTTCTCTAATATCATCTGTAGAATTATGAATATAGATCTGCTAAATAAACGGAAATCATTCCTTCCAGGAATTCACAAACTAACAAATTAATTGATTCATCAATAAAACGAATGAATGAGTTACCTTCATATTTAACCATCTCCCATGATTCATTCAGATATGAGGTTATAATTCCTTCTAAGAATCTAGCAATCACAGGAGTGGTAAGATCTTCCAGGCATACTTTCACTGCAAATTCAGACAACATGATTCCATCTGTTATTTCCTTATCAGACAAAACTGGAGCTAATTCTATCTCAGCTGGAACAGATTCTTCCTGGGCAGTCATTACTGTATCTTTGACAACTGGAGGAGAGGCAGGATGGTCTGAGGCATCTTCATGGAACATCTCCCCCTGCCTGATTTCAGTGGGGACTGAAACCAGGCCCCTAGAGGAAGATGGCTCAGCAGACTTTGAAAGGGATTTGATGGAGGCGATTAAGAGATCAATGGAGGCTGCAAGGGGAGCGATTGCCTCGTTAATCATGGTTTTGATTGACGGGGTAATCAGCTCCACAATGCGGGAGATAAGCTCAGGAGAGATCTCAACAGATGATGGATGAGAAGTGGATGGAGCTGCAGCAGATATGGGAGAGGTGCTGGGATGAGAAATGATGTGGACAGGGGATCGAACTGGAGAAGGAGCAGGAGAGCTAATTGGGGAATGAATTGGGGAATGAACGGGAGATACAGGAGGAGTAGGAATTCTCTCTGATCCTAACAAATCGAAGCTAGGAGCAGATATCCTAGCCAGATGAGTAGGTAGAGGAGATGCTGGAGGGGAAAAAGGAACAACCGTAGTTGTTTCAGGAGCAGCAGAGAAAGAAGGTCGTACTTCAGTTGAAGTTGATGGAACTTCAACTGAGGCAGACAGCAATGCAGAGGAGGAGGAAGGAAGAGCTGAGCCAGCTTCACCATGGTGAGGAGTGACTGATACAGTCCTTGTGTCCTCATATGTTGCTGGAGCAGATTTCACAAACGTTCTCTTCCACTTTGAGAATAGATGGGGATCCATCTTCTTGCTGGCGTTGATCGTTGTTGCAGTTGAACTCAGCAGATGGGGGAATCTTTCCTTCAGGAAAATACCGATAACCCTTCCTAGGGTAACTTCCTTCTTCCCATTCTTTTTCCTTATTAAATCAAACATCACTGCTGCCCAATTGATCCTTTTCCGATTAACAATTGCACACATGAGTGCGAATTGCTGCCTTGTTATATTATCGTGGGCAGAGTGCTTGCCCAGGAGCACTTTTCCTACTATCTCAGCCAGAAACTTGATTTTGAAGGGAAAATTCACTTTGAGCAGCTTCGTGGGAATGCCCTCTGCATGTCCCAGCTCAACAAGCATTCTACCGAATTCCTGAGCATCTTGCTCATAATCCTCGTCACCAATAACTAACCCAAAAACATCAGATAAGACGGCCGGAGTCAGGATAACTTCTTCTCCGCCTATGGTACCAGTCATCGATTCGTCTGTGGAAGACGACGTGAAAGCCCATTCTTTGATTTCTGGAATGTTGATCTTAATCCTTTCAGACATTAACTTCTCTAAACCCTGATCCCTGCAAAGCTGGAGAACTTCCACGATTCCGGCATCGCAGCTACTGAATGCTTCGAAGTCCACACTGAATCCTGCATCAAACTTGACGACGGCCAGAACTGCTGGAGAGACCGCCATGGATTCGCTGGAGAAACGCGAGAAGGACGAAGAAGACGAAGGGGGACGAAGCGGCAGAAAATCGCAAGCGGGAGAGCAGAATGCGAAAAGGCACGCTCCGTCGACGATAAGACACAAGATCTTTTGACCTAGGTCGACTATCGGCTTTATATCAGACCGGATATAGTCGGTCTTTTAAAAAGATCTAGACCCGATGGTCGAACGGTCGTTCGACGATCGGCTCAGAAGCAGAGTAGTCGGACAATCGTTCGACTATTTCTGGCTTCTCAAACAACCGGCTATCGTCATCCAGAGATCGACGATGAGCCCAACCTGTTCGACGATGGTCGAACGTCGATCGACGATATTCAAACAAATAAGCTATCATTAACCAGAGGTCGACGATAGGCTTAATCCGTTCGACTATCTTCGAACGTCGTTCTACTATCTTCAAACAGATTTCAACATAGGCAGATATAGTCACACTTAGTCTCGTCCATTAATCATGCCTAGTTGAACTAAAAAGAACAGATGCTTCTGTTCATCTAAAGGCTTGGTGAATATATCACCTCTCTGAAACTCAGTGGATATGAACTCAAGACAGATCTTGTTCTTTTCCACACAATCTCTCAGGAAATGGTGCCTAATCTCAATGTGCTTCGTTCTAGAGTGGTGCACTGGATTTTGTGCAATTGAGATAGCACTGGTACTATCACACATGATCTTGGTGTTCTTGTGTGAGTAACCATAATCCACAAGCTGGTTTTGAATCCACAGGATCTGTGAACAACAACTGGCAGCTGCTATATATTCAGCCTCTGCAGTTGAAGTTGAGACAGAAGCCTGCTTCTTACAGAACCAAGAGACCAATCTCTCTCCCAGGAACTGGCAAGTTCCTGAGGTGCTCTTCCTGTCAACTCTGCAACCAGCATAATCAGAATCAGAATATCCAATTAATTCAAACTCTGACTCAGCTGGGTACCAAAGTCCTAGATCTGGACATCCCTTCAGGTATCTCAGGATTCTCTTTAGAAGAATCAGATGAGATTCCTTGGGGTTGACCTGGAATCTAGCACAAAGGCATGTAGCAAACATTATATCTGGCCTACTTGCAGTTAGATATAATAGGGAACCAACAATGGCCCTATAATTCTTTTGATCAACTGGCTTGCCGTGATCATCAGAATCAATAACTACATTAGTAGCCATGGGTGTAGGCATTGCTGAAGCATCAGCCATCCCAAATTTCTTTACCAATTCCTTGGCATATTTGGATTGGGAGATGAAGATACCATCAGCATCTTGCTTAACTTGGAGACCAAGAAAGTAAGACAGCACACCCATACTACTCATCTCAAACTTAGAGTGCATCAGGTCAGAGAACCTTTTGCAAAGTTTGGGATCAGTGGAGCCAAAAATAATATCATCTACATACACCTGAACTAACAGGATTGTGTCCTTGTGATGCTTGACGAAAAGGGTTCTATCAACTACTCCCCTAGTAAAGTTGTGCTCTAACAGGAAACTAGCTAAGGTCTCATACCAGGCCCTAGGAGCTTGCTTTAGTCCATAAAGAGCTTTCTGCAACTTAAAAACATGTGAGGGCTGAGTTGAAGAAACAAACCCTGGTGGTTGTTCAACAAACACCTCTTCCTTAAGCTCACCATTTAAGAATGCACTTTTGACATCCATTTGGAACACCTTAAACTTCATGAAGGCTGCATAGGCCAAGAAGATCCTTATTGCTTCTAGCCTTGCAACAGGAGCAAAGGTTTGGTCATAGTCTATACCTTCCTCCTGTCTGTAGCCCTGAGCTACAAGCCTAGCTTTATTCCTTACTATAATTCCATTTGCATCTAACTTGTTTCTATACACCCACTTGGTGCCTATGATCAGTTGGCCTTTAGGTCTTGGAACCAAAGTCCAAACTTTACATCTCTCAAACTGATTGAGCTCCTCTTGCATTGCAATGATCCAGTGGGGATCTAGCTCTGCATCTTTAAAGGTGAGGGGCTCAACCTGTGAGAGGAAACAAGCATGCATCACATCCTGTCTTAATTGATGTCTAGTTTGCACACCAGCTGATATGTCTCCAATCACTTGAGATGTGGGGTGATCTCTAAGTGTGACAATATCAGCAGGTGGGATGTGATCTTCAGCAACAGTTGGGATTAATTCCTCAGGAGGAATTTGATCTACTGTTGGTGGAACAGCAACAGCTTCAACAGCTTCAGCAATGTCTTCATCACTGTCTGATTCAGTGATCTGAAGAGTTGAAAGTTGAAGAATTTCTTTAGGGGCATCATGTACCTGCAAAGAACTGGAGGAAGGAGAATTTTCTTTCTCCTTGTAAAACATCTGAGACTCATCAAAAGTCACATGCACAGATTCTTCTATCTTACAGGTTGATTTGTTATAAACCCTATAAGCTTTGCTTACTTGGGAATATCCAAGCATGATTCCCATTGAAGCTTTTGCTTCAAACTTTCTAATATATTCTTTATTATTATTATGAATATAAACAATACAGCCAAAAATTCTAAAGTAATTAATTTTTGGTTTCTTTCCTTTAAGCAACTCATAAGGAGTTTTACACTTAAGTTTGTGTATCAAACTTCTATTCAAGACATAGTTGGCTGTACTAACAGCTTCTGCCCAATAGGAGAGAGGCATGTTAGCATCTGCCAACAATGTGCTAGCAGCTTCAATGAGTGTTCTGTTTTTCCTTTCAACTACCCCATTTTGTTGAGGAGTTCTAGGAACTGAGAAACTATGTTTGATACCTTCTCTCTCACAGAATTCTTGCATGAGAAGAGAGTCAAACTCAGTACCATGATCACTTCTGATCAAGGCCACATGAGTAGAGTACTCAGTCTGCACACATAATAGAAAGTCTGTAAGGGCTTTGAAGTTATCAGACTTAGATCTCAAAAAGAAAACCCAACTGAACCTAGAGAAGTCATCTACAATTACTAAAGTGTAATACTTCCCTCCTAAACTCTGTACATTTATTGGGCCAAAAAGGTCCAAATGTAATAAATACAGGATTCTAGGAGAATCACTTTTATTTACAGATTTAAAAGAATTCTTGGTTTGCTTGCCTAGCTGACAAGCCTTGCATAGGTTCTCCTTCTTGTAGGGGCAAGAAGGTAAACCTCTAACAAGGTTGTGCTTAGATAACCTAGATATATTTTTAAGGTTTACATGACTAAGCCTTTTATGCCATAGGGAATTATTATTAAGGGTTACTTCATTAAACAGGCAGATTTCAGAGTGAGATGAATTGAAATCTACTAAATAGATGTTACCTATTCTAATACCTACTAAAACAATATTATTATTTAAAGTAATGTTGCAAGAGGAGTTAGAAAATGAAACCTGGTAGCCAGCATCACATAGCTGGCTGACTGAAATCAGATTATGCTTCAGTCCATTGACATAAGCAACTCTCTTGAAAGTAACTGCTCCAATTGTGATCTTGCCATAGCCTTCTGTCTGACCACAGCTGGAGTCTCAAAGATAACCTTTGGGCCGAGCTTAGCTTTGAACTTTGACAGTAGATCTTTATTTCCTGTCATATGCTTAGAGCATCCACTATCCAAATACCACTTATTTTGAGTGATTGGATAGGCCTTCACCTGCAATACAATTATTTAGACAGAGTGGACCCAGGTAACCTTGGGTCCCTTGTTTTTCACATAAGAAAAACTAGAAATATATGAGAATGCAGGCTGAGGGTGATAACCTAGTGGGTGAGATCTCCTAGGTGGAATTCTCCATGCTGATGATGGGTCAACAAACCTAGGGTTTCTATTCTCATTTAGGTTTCTATGGAATTGATGATGATTTTGAAAATCATATTGAAATCGTCGATCGACGTTCGACGATGGGCGCTCAGATCGTCGAGCTTCGTTCGACCATGGAGCTTCCGATCGTCGAGCGGCGTTCGACGCTCTTTGCATTTCTTTAAAAAACTTCTTTCTCTTTTCTCTCTTAGCTTTATTTAAGGTTTTATTAACAAGGTTTACTTGCTCAGTGTTCTTCTTTCCACTAGCTGAAATGAAGTTCATTGGAGTTGAAAGATTATTTTTAAGAATGACTGGGGGTTCACTGGGAGAAGCTCCTAAGCCTAGTTTATCATTACCTGACCTAGTGTTAGTCATGCTGGTAATTTCTAATAACTTAAGGCTTCTACCATTAAGGGATTCTTCTAATCTCTTAGACTTAGCTAACTCTATTTTAAGAAATTTGATTTCTTCACTACAAGTAGTGAGTTCTTCCTTTATCCTAATGTTTTCAGAGGCTATTGATTCTGAGTCAGCTAACCTATTTCTAAGCTCTTTTATTTCCTTTTCTGAGCTAATTAAATCTAAGCATAAAGATTTAAATTCTACTTTAAATTCTTCTGAAGTAAAATCATAAGAAGAAAGTACCTCATCTTCAGTAGGCATTTCTTCATCAGAATCAGAACTCTCTGCAGCAGAGTGGTTGCTGCAGGCATCTATTGCCATGAGGCAAATTTCTTTTGCCTTATTCTCTTCCTCATCTTCACTGGAACTTGATGAGGAGGATTCTTCATCAGAATCACTCCAGGTTTCAGCAATGAAACCTCTCTCCTTCTTTTTGTTTTTGTAGGAGGATGGCTTGGAGTGCTTCCTGTGCTGTTCTTTATCTTTTCTCTTGTCTTTGTTCTTCTCCTCTGGACACTCAGGCAAGATGTGTCCAGGCTTCCTGCAACCATAACAGATAATTTCTTTAGCAGGAGAGCGATCATACCTTGGTTTGTCTTCATAACGTGAAGACTTCTTTCTGAACTCCTTTCTCCCCATCTTGAGAAACCTTTTGGCAAACAGTGCCATAAGTTCCTCATTAGATTGGCTGCTTTCAGAAACATCTGCAGCCTTAAGAGCTAGAGACTGCTCTTTTCTTGTTAGAGTGGGGGTCTTTGCTTCAGCTTCTGCTTCTCTGGTCTTCAGCACTTGCTCAAAAGACTTGAGCTTGCCGAGGAGAGCTTCAGTTGAGATCTCATTAGTACTTCTGGCTTCTTTGATGGGCCAGATTCTTAGATCCCATGTGCTAGGGAAGCACATAATAATCTTATCATTGACCTCTGTCAATGATATGTCCTTGTCCAGGGTCCTCAGCTCATTGATGATTGAGCTGAGCCTGGTGTACATTGCTTCAACTGATTCAGCATCAGTTTTCTTGAAGTTCTCGTACTGTGAGATCAGGTTGGACCTTCTGTCCTTCCTTTCATCAGCTGAACCAGCTACAATCTGGTTCAGTGTGTCCCACATGGCCTTAGCTGAGGAGCAGTCAGCCACCTTCTGGAACACCTCATCAGACATTGTCTGAGCCAGTATGTTCATTGCCTTAGCATCTGCAATTTTGGCCTTCTTGTATTCATCATTATAATCTGGAGGAGGCACTGCACTCATATCAGATGATGAGGCAGTGGCAGCAGCAGGTGCTCTTGGGGGACCTGACAAAATAGAAGCAAAAATACTTTCATCAATAGAATTCATATAAAGTTTGATCCTTGCCTTCCAGATGCCAAACTTAGCTAAGTTGCATGCTGGAGGTCTAGTGCTTGAATAATCCTTAGACTGGGCCATGATAGTAAATATCTATAAGCTCTTGGTATCTATCAGGATCTTGTGACTTAGGTGTTAGCCTATACAGTCAGTCAACCTCCCTCTGATACCAATTGAAAGTGAAGGGATAGATACTACTCTAGAGGGGGGGGGGTGAATAGAGTTATCAAATTTTGCACTAGACAAAACTTAATAGTCTACCCAACTCCCTTGGAGTGAAGTGCGGAATGAAAGATTATAGATATTGATTTAACCTTAAAGCCTAACACAAGTGATGTGTACAAACTCAAGCTAACTGTAATTACAGTTAAGCTTGGAAAAACCTAATCAGCAACTAGCAGCCTAGTTATATCTAATCACAGCCACAGTACAGGAATTAAACAATGGAATCCAGACGACACAAGGAAATTTATAGTGGTTCCCCAAACAACTTGGGTACGTCCACTCTTCTACCCACACGGTAGGAATCCACTCAGGTTTTTGATCAGGTGCCCTGCCACCAACAGAATCTGCTTCAGGTAGATTCAGAAACCCTTTAGACTTTTGATCAGGTGTCTAAAAACCAAGCATAGGGTTTTGATCAGGTGCCCTGCCACCAAGGGATACTTTTGAAGGGAGTAATAACCCTGTACAGGAGGGGGAAGAAGGTTAAGATGTCTTCTCTATTTTACAATAGATTAGAGAAGCACAAAAACTTGCACTGAGCTAGAATGCTCTAAAGAATCAAGGCTCCCCCTGGCTCAAAGATGTCCAGGTGAAGTCTTGCTTCAGTGCAGAAAATTCTTCAGAAGGTTCTGAAGGAAAAGCTACAGGAAGAAAATAAATAACAAAAAGAAATCTCTTCAAGCAGCTATTCTTCTTCTTCTTCTTCAAAGGATCTCTGAGTTTGAACTTCCTGAAAGCAGGAGAACTCAGGTTTAAGAAGAGATGAAGATCTTAACACTTCTCAGTTAGATGGAGTTTGCTGAGAGCAGGAAGCTTGAGCTTGACGAAGGCTTGAGTGCTTAAGAATATGTGTTACACTAACTTCAATCCTTCTTCAAAGGGTCCTTTATATAATCATCAGCAAGCAACGGCTCTCTTCCATTTGAATTATTTGTCTTCTTCTGAGCCTTGAGACCTGGGCTGTAAATATCAAGAAGACAGAAACATCTCTGCAGCAAAACATTCTATAAAAGGAATAACCCTTTTTCTAAGAAGCTGCAGGACCAAATCAAATAACAAAGGACTAAATAAAGTCACATTAGAAATAATCTCTTTATAGCAAAGAAGAAGACTTTTCAGTCCAACGGCTATAAAGGGCTGTCAGCAGATAAAGTAATTTAAAGAGACAGCTAATAAGACAAACAACTTTATCTTAAAAGATTTGAACTCAGGCAAAAAGAATAGAGCAAATAATGCCTGGAAACTTTATCATACAGCTTAAAATAATGTGCCAGAAAATGTATTAATTAATTAAATATAGTAAATAAATACAAAATATAAAGGCAGGCAGAAAGCGTCGAACGACCTTCGGAGATCGTCGACCGACGCACGGAGATCGTCGATCTATCGGGCAGATAGTCGAACGATCCAGATAGTCGACCTATCGAAGAAGATAGTCGAACTACCCCGGCAGATAGTCGACCTATCAGAACAGATAGTCGAACTATCAGATAGTCGATCTATCAGGACAGATAATCGAACTATCAGATAGTCGATCTATCAGGACAGATAGTCGAACTATCAAGCGCAAACAGATAGTCGACCTATCAAGCAGATAGTCGACCTACCTCAGAAAACAGATAGTCGACCTATCAACAGATAGTCGACCTATCAGCGCAGAACAGATAGTCGACCTATCAACAGATAGTCGAACTATCAGCGCAGAACAGATAGTCGACCTATCAACAGATAGTCGAACTATCAGCGCAGAATAGATAGTCGACCTATCAACAGATAGTCGAACTATCAGCGCAGACAAAGCGTCGACCAACTGATAGACGATCGTCGATCAGCCGATAGACGATAGACGAGCGGCGTTCGACTATAGTCGAACGAAAAACCTACTTAACCAAATTCTCAATTTGGAAAAGCGAGGACTCTACAGCTAGACTTCTAACCATTGACCATAGATATTTCTTGGGTCAAGGGGCACAAAGGAGAGGGCTAAACTCAAATCAAACTAGGGTACCAACATATTGGTAGGAGGGATCTAAAGAGATGGAGCGAAGGATGGAAGAGGCGGAGCAAGGGGCTGGCGGAGAGGAGATGGAGGTGGAGGAGAGTCGCGCTCGGGAGGAGGAAGAGGTCCAGGAGTCGACCGAGGCAATGGCCGTAGAGGAGGCTGGGGAAGAAGTCCTTGCTCCAAGAGGGGAGGACTGTTGGGTACATTGGAAAATGTGTACCTGATTTGAAGAAGTCCAACTTAGCTCAATGATATACATCAAGGTGTATTTGATGTTGTTTTAAGTTGACATGTGCAGGTGAAGAAGTATTAAAGAATGCAGAAAAATATTCTAAGTCCATATGTCGACACCTGAAGAAACAGTGTCGACACTTCAGAATATTTGTGTCGACACTTGACGGAAGCTGTGTCGACACAGAGAAAGATAGTCGACCTCGACACAGTGAAAGATAGTCGACCTCGACACAGAAGGAGATAGTCGACCACATTAATGTCGACACTGAGAAGCAGCGTCGACTCACAGAAAGATAGTCGACCACATTTGTGTCGATACTGGGAGGCTGTGTCGACACAATGAGACAGAGTCGACACACATTGGCAGAAGTCGACAATACTTGTGTCGACACCAGAAAACTAAGTCGACACATTTTGGCAGAGTCGACAATTGCTGCGTCGACACCTGAAGGCAGTGTCGACACATACTGAGTTCTGAATCTACAACAACTGTGTCGACACACAGGTCTTGTGTCGACACACTGCAGAGTCAAGACCAAGTTATTTTCTGAAGAAGCTGTGTCGTCTTAATGGCGAACTTGTCGACATCTTCAAAGACTGTGTCGACACCAAAGTCACTTGTGTTGACACATATAGACAGTTGGTCTCGACACTTTCTGACAGACTGTCTCGACACTTTGCTATCCAAGACTAAGGCACAGGATTTGTTTGAAGACTTGACAGCTGTGGGTTGCCACCGGTTAACTGATGCTGTCAGACTTGTCAGAAAACAGTTAGAAACCGGATCAGCCGGTTACCATGAAGAAGGTCTATAAATAGACAGATTCAGAAGGAAGTAAAAAAAAGGGGATAGAGATACATAAAAAAAAGGTGAAGAAGGATTACAATCCAATTGAAGTATCAATTCAAGAAAGTGCTAGGCACTAAAGAAGATCTTCATCAGAAGATCTAAGCAGATGATCTCAGGATCGATCTAAGAAGAGTTCTAATAAGAATTCAGAAGTATCATCAAAGGTGTTGGATAGAGAGGGATCCACCCATTTGAAGAAGAAGAAGGAAGCCATCAGTGGTTTCTCAAGAAGCTATTTGGAAATCAACTCAGCTAAGTTCAGATTCAAGAAGCTTTGAAGAAAGCTCAGTTTCAGTTGATTTCATCAGCTGATCAAGAATTGTCTTGTCCTCTTCTCTCTCAACAAAGGCAAGACATTAAAACTTCTTTTCTAAAATTTTATAGGATCTGTTTTACACAGATCTGAGTTGTAAGCCTGTGATATAAAGGCTGAGTGTAGGAGAGTTGATCTCTGAGTGGTAGGGCTGTTTGCCTGAGTGTAGGAGAAGGTTCTTCTCTGAGTTGTAGGCCTTGTGGCAAGGCTGAGGTAGGGCTGTTGTGCCTGAGTTGTAGGAACCTATCCAGGTTCTGAGCTGTAGGATCTGTAGATCTGAGAATAGTGGAAGTTTGGCCGAATCTAACATACTACTAGATAGGTGAAGGGGGAAAGTGGATGTACCCAAACCTTGGGGAACCACTATAAAACATTGTGCAATCTGTGATGATTAAATTTCTGTGATTGCTGTGCTGGATGTTTTAATTCTGTAATTGAATTCTGTCTAAAAGTATAAACAAACAATTAGAACCTATTCACCCCCCCTCTAGGTGTTTAGGTTGTCTTGAAAGTAAAACTATCAAGTGGTATCAGAGGGAGGTTCCTCAAAAAGGACTTAACAGTCTGAGGTAGATCTGAAAGGCAGAATCAAGATTCAAGAAGATGGGTTCTAGAGAAAATCACAAGGAGTTAGGGTCAATGAAGTTACCCATCTGTAGGAAGGAAATCTTTGGAATTTGGAAAGAAAGAATCAGATTGTTTATGGAAGCATCTGACCCAAGAATATACATCACAGTTCAGGAAGGACCCTTCATTCCAATGAAGGTATCAGTTCTTGATGCTAATATTCAAACTCCAAAGAGTTATTCTAAAATGACCAAGGATGAAATCATTTTGGCAACCATGGACAAGAGAGCTCAGAATATTATTGTGAGTGCCATAGATGATTCTACATTTCAGAATCTGATTCACTGCAAGACCTCCAAAGAAATGTGGGACACCTTGATTGTCTACATGGAGGGATCTGAAGAAGTAAGACAGGATAGGAAGTCTATGCTCAACCAGGAATATGAAAGTTTTAGACAAGGAAAAACTGATAGCATAACTGAATGCTATAAGAAATTCTATAGAATTGTGAATGAGCTAATGTCATATGGAAGAGTCTTCAGTACCTATGAACTGAATGACAAATTCTTAAGATCCTTAACAAAGGATTGGGACACAAAGATCCGTGCCATAAGAGAAGTGGCTAAATTGGTAGAGATCTCTCCTCCCACCTTATTTGGAAAGCTGCTATCCTATGAAATGCAACTTATGGTGAGGAAGGAGGAGGAAAAGAATTCAAGAGGAGAGCATAGAGAAAAGACTGTGGCATTCAATGCAGAAGCCATCAGAAAGAATAGGAGGATATCACCATCCCCTCCTAAGGAAATTGCAGAAGTCAGTTCTGAAAATTCAGATAATCAGGGTCCAGAAAGTTGTGATTCAGATGCAGACTTTGCTGCATTCACAAGGCAATTCCAGAGGTTCTTGAAGAAGAAGCCGTGGAAGTCTAAGCCCTCCACTTCACAGCAAGTTGATGACTATTATCAGAAGAAAAAGTCATCAAGGAAAGAAAAGAGCAGATCAAAGCCCAGCAAGGCTTCTACTTCAAAGATTGTCTGCTATTGTTGCAATAGACCTGGACATGTAGTGGCTGACTGTCCTGATAAGAGAAAGGAGTCTTCAGACAAGAAGAAGACTCATAAAAAGGGTAAGAAGGAGAAATCTTTTGTTGTAAAGAAGGATAAGAGCCTAACAGATCAGTCAACTTCAGAGTCAGAATCTGAAGTAGAAGCATATATTGGACTATATGCTGCATCTGAAGAAGAGGAGTTTCTGCAGTTGCTAGACTCCATCTATGATCAAGAGGATCATCAGTGCATAGGACTGATGGCAGGATCTGAAGAGGACATATGCCAGAATCAGTCTGGTCCTAATAAGGTACAATGTCCTTCTATGAAATCTGTTTGTAGTACAAGTACAGAATCAGCTACATCTGCATCAAGTGATGTAGATGCATCTGATTCTGAAGGAGATGTCTATCAATTGATAGATAAGTATGGGGACTTGTTGCAGGACCTTAAGAAAAGCAAGAACCTGGTTAAATCTCAGGCTCATGAGATTGCTAAACTAAGGGTAGCTGTAACTGAGTTAGAGAAAGTAATTGATCAGAAGTTAAATGAAATTGCCAAGCTGAAGAATATAACTATTATTCAGATGGGCACAATTAATTATACCAATGATCAAGTGAAGAGTCTGGAGGCCAGACTAAGAATTGAAAAAGATTTAGTGGCTAGTTACTCTAAGCCAAAGTCTGTCTTATCCTTGATAGATGAATTTGTGAATCAAAAGGGTAAGGCAGGATTAGGATTCAAAGGTAACTCCAGGGCTGGCCGATTCAAGAGGAAAGGCAAAGCTCCTATCAAGCCACTGAACTTTTCAGTTCCTATTAAGTTTAGAAAGGTGCAAGTGCCTTCTAACCAATATGATCATGAAAATATTCATGGTCATATTAAGACTAATGTTTTGAAAAACAAGGGTGTAAATGCCAACAGGCCTACCCATGTTCATAAACCCAATGGTTATAAAAAATCAGTGGGTGAAGCTGCTGCAGCACCAGCAATGGACAGAAATTCTTTTGTCAAGGATGTATCTAGAACTAGATTCAATAGGTTTGAATGTTGGTGCTATGGAAAAAGAGGCCATTTTGCACCAGACTGCTGGTACAACACAAGTGTTAGAAAGAACAATAGTTTAATTGTTAGAAGAGATAATGGTAGCTTTGTTTATGCTAACCTGAACCAAGGACCCAAGACTTGCTTGGGTTCTAAGGGTAAGTAAATCTGTGTTGCAGGTGAATCCAAGTAGCCATGCCCCTATATGGTACTTGGATAGTGGTTGTTCCAGGCACATGACTGGAACAAAGGGGCTGCTGAAGGAGTATTCATTTGTCAAAATGGACCTAAAGTGATCTTTGGTGGATCTGAAAAAGGAGTCATCAAAGGGTTTGGTAACATTTCTTCTAACCTAATTACTATCACCCAAGTGGCTTATGTAAAAGGTTTGAAACATAATCTAATAAGCATAAGCCAGCTGAGTGATTTAGGATATGACATTTCATTTGTTAAGGATGGATGTCATATCAAAAGGTCAAGTGATCAAGAGATCATTTTGACTGGGTATAGGAAGAGAAATGTATATTGTCTTAATTTTGTATGTGAGAATAAGGCTTCTCCCATCTGTCTTGTAGCTGATGACAATGCTTCTCATTATGTTAAGTGGCACAAGAGATTGGCTCATCTTAACTACAAGACAATTGGCCAACTCTTTAGCAAAGAGTTAGTGAGGAATGGTCCTCAAGTTAAGTGTATAAAGGAAGGGATATGCTCAGCTTGTCAAAAGGGCAAGCAGACAAAATCCTCATTTCAAAGCCTTGAAAACAAGGATTCTGTGAGGTGCTTATACCTCATGCATATGGATCTTTTTGGTCCTATGCCAGTTCATAGTCTAGGTAGGAAGGTCTACACTTTTGTGGTTGTAGATGACTATTCTAGATTTACATGGGTGTTCTTTCTGAAACAGAAATCTGAAACCCCAAGTGTCTTACTTAATTTTGTGAAGCAAATTCAGAATGAACTGAATAGTACAGTGGTCAAAATTAGAAGTGACCATGGTACTGAGTTTCAATCTGAAAGCATGACAAAGTTATGTGAAGACTTTGGGATTTTCCAAGAGTTCTCCTCACCTAGAACACCTCAGCAAAATGGAATTGCTGAAAGAAAGAATAGAACATTAATTGAAGCTGGTAGAACTCTATTGAGTGACACCTCTCTACCAGAATATTTCTGGGCTGAGACAGTAAACACTGCTTGTCATGTGATCAATAGGGCTTCTATCACCAAGAGCCACAAAAAGACTCCCTATGAGATTATGAAAGGTAGAAAACCAAATCTATCCTACTTCAGGATCTTTGGTTGCAAATGCTATATACTTAACAATGGTAAGTCATATTTGACTAAGTTTGCTGCCAAATCCCAGGATGGGATATTTGTTGGGTACAGCATAAATAGTAAGGCCTATAGAATCTTCAACTTGACTACTCAAGTTGTTGAAGAATCTGTGCATGTTGTGTTTGATGAAACAAGATTAATCAACTGTGAGTTGTCTTGTAGATCAAATGACTCAACAGGTATAACCAAAAGAATGGACAAGCTCTCCATTGCTGAAGCTTCAAGGGAAGATGGAGCATTGGAAAATGAAGGCTATTGTCCAAGGGGAGTACAAGACACAATAGAAGATGAAGAAAACCAATAGGTTCAGCATAATGAAGGAGCTGGAGATGTTCAACCAGAAGGGAATCTTCCTCCAGCTACAAGACAATTAAGAGATCATCCAGCTGATCAGATAATAGGTGATCCAAGACAGGGAGTGCAGACTAGAAGCAGAAGTCAAAGCATAGTTCTGCATTCAAGTTTCCTGTCATAAATGGAGCCTAAGAAGTTTGAAGAAGCTATCCAAGACCAGCACTGGATTGATGCTATGCAAGAGGAGCTGAATCAATTCAGAAGGTGCAATGTCTGGGAGCTTGTTCCTAGACCAAGAGGCCACAATATAATTGGGACAAAATGGATCTATAGGAACAAGTTGGATGAGAGTGGAGTAATAGTGAAGAATAAAGCAAGATTGGTTGCTAAAGGATACAGGCAGGAAGAAGGGATTGACTTTGATCAAACCTTTGCCCCAGTAGCAAGGCTGGAGGCAATCAGAATGTTCCTTGCCTATGCAGCCTATAAAGACTTCAAAGTATACCAGATGGATGTGAAGTCAGCATTTCTGAATGGTGATCTTAAAGAAGAAGTATATGTAGAGCAGCCATCAGGTTTTGTAGATCCTCTTAAACCTGATTATGTTTATAAGCTTAGAAAAGCTTTGTATGGGTTAAAGCAAGCCCCAAGGGCTTGGTATGAAACCCTGTCTACTTTCCTTAATGAGAATAAATTCTCAAGAGGAAAAATAGACAAAACTCTATTCCTTAGGGAATCCAAAGGAAAGATAATCTTAGTTCAGATCTATGTTGATGACATAATCTTTGGATCTACTGAAAACAACCTTTGTAAAAAGTTTGCCAAACTTATGCAAGGGAAGTTTGAGATGAGCAGTATGGGGGAACTTAAGTTCTTCTTGGGACTCCAAGTAAGACAGACTGATGATGGCTTGTCCATATCCCAGTCAAAGTTCACCAAAGAATTAATTAAGAAGTATGGTATGGAGTCATCCTCCATCATGAGAACTCCTATGGGAACAAGTATGCCTATATGCAAAGATGATGCAGGTAAATCTGTTGATGAGACTTTGTATAGAGGAATAGTTGGTTCTCTACTATATCTCACAGCTAGTAGACCAGATATTATGTATGCTACATGTGTCTGTGCTAGGTACCAAGCCTGCCCTAAAGAGTCTCATTATACTGCAGTCAAAAGGATTCTGAGATATCTTAAGGGCACACCTAATCTAGGACTTTGGTACCCTAGGAATAGAGATTTTCTACTAACAGGTTATTCAGATGCAGATTTTGCAGGCTGTAGAGAGGATAGGAAGAGTACTACAGGTACTTGTCAATTCCTGGGAGGAAGACTGATTTCATGGAGTAGTAAGAAGCAGACCAGTGTGGCTATATCCACAGCTGAGTCAGAGTATGTTGTTGTTGGCAGCTGCTGTGCACAACTATTGTTGATACAGCATCAGCTTAAAGATTATGGTATTCAAGTAAGTAGAACACCTCTTTTGTGTGATTCTAAGAGTGCAATTTCTATTGCTAATAATCCTGTTTCTCATAGTAGAACTAAGCATATAGAAATTAAATATCATTTTCTCAGAGAACATGTAGAAAGAGAAGACATCACATTGGAATTTGTTAAAACAGATTATCAAATAGTAGATGTATTTACTAAGCCACTGGATGAAACAAAATTCAATAAATTTAAAATTGAATTAGGCATGCTGACCATTGATTAGTTTATCAACAAACTTACAAGTAACATATTAGATTATCAAGTGGTCTCAAGTGGTATTGACAAAAATAGAAAATGGCTAAGTAAAATGGTGTCGACACATTCAGTGATAATGTGTCGACTCAGTGGAGTAATGTCGACAAGTCAGAGATATTGTGTCGACACAGAGAATATGTGTCGACACTTAAGAATCATATTGTCGACTTATCCAGGAATGTAGTGTCGACTTCACCAGAATAATGGTGTCGACACTTACAGATTTTGTGTCGACACTTATACTAAGAGTCGACACAGAATTTCTGATGCTCTACTATATATCCCAAATGTCGACATATCCACAAATTGGTGTCGACACATAGTAGACAGTCTTGATGTCGAGATAATAGAAGCTTGTGTCGACACATTCCATCTGTGTCGACACTTATAGTCTGTTTTTACCGACTTTTGATCTTCTTTCAATAGAAAGTATAAATAGGTCAAGAACTTAATCTGTCGACACGCTTACAAGGTTTTCAAGACTGAAACCCTGTGTCGACATTCTCTCTCTCTCTTCTCTCAAGCTTTCTCAACTGATCAATGGCGCCGAAGATTGAAAACAACGTCAATGAAGGTTACGAGTTGGTCCGGAATGCCTTTGCAGAAGCCCCAACAGATGTTCAACGAGTTATCACTCTTATTTCTGAATCCGGATTAGAGTTTTTAGTTTCTGAACATTCTAAGATATGGAAGAAGGAGGTGCATGAATTCTTTAACTCTACATCAGTGGATTCTGATATTCTCAAGATAAAGTCCATTGTTCATGGGTCGACAGTGAAGATTACCCCAAGGAGTTTAAGGAAGATTCTCCAATTACTAATAATTGAGAATGAAGAAGAAGTCCCTGCTTCTAAATCAAGGGAGGCTATCCAATGGTGCGGATTGGATCCCACCCTGAAGATTGGAGCTGCTTTCAACAGGAAAGGGATGAATCAGCAAGGGAAATTTTTGTCTGAAGTAGTTGGCAAGGTGATTCTGTGCAAACCAGGGGGACATGATAGGATTTCAGCCTATATGTTCTGCCTAATGACCAGAATTGTGTTTACAATTCCAACTGATTGGTCAGCTGTAATCTTTGAAAAGATCAAGGAAGGAATCAAGAAGCCAAATCTGGCTAGAATTATGAGTTTATATCTGACTGGAGTGATCTCTGAGGTAATGAAACAACTGCCAGGAACAAAGATCAATCACATGAGAAAGATGGACATGAGATTATTTTCTAGGTAGGATAGAGTGCTGTCTAAGGATGTGCCTGATGAGAGCAGGCAGGACACCCCGGTGAAATCCCCTTCTCATGCTCAAGATACTGAGCAGCTTCAAGAAGAACTAGTGAGAAAGCAGGTTGAAGATCAGCCTGAATCTACTCTAGCCCAGCAAGAAACTATACCTGCACAGATGCAGGGGGAACAAGCTCATTCTCCTGCCCAGAATGTATCTACTCCTGACCAGGTACAGTTGCAGGGGGAGCTGGTGTATTTTCCTACAAAAGACATTTCTAAAATTTCTATTTCTACACAGGTGTAGGGGGAGCAAGTGTACTCACCTGCCCAGGACATTACCAATACTGAACAAGTATAGGGGGAGAAGATGTCTGACCCAGTGCAAGAGGCAGAACAAATTGATATCTCCAAAGATTTGAATATTGAAATTCTGAATGACACATCTTCTGTTCAAACTCAGAAGGAATATACTCTAGATGAGTTATTTCCTAATGTTGATATTGCTACTGATACAGTAGAAGAGGGGCAGGATATTGAGAAGGCCCTAGACATGGAGATAGAGCAAGAAGCTGAGATCGAGCAAGAGGTTGAGAAGGAGAAAGAAATTGAGGAGGAGCAAGTGGTGGAGGGGGAGTCTGTGCATGTTGAGGCTGAACAACATGGCACTGAGACAGATATTCCTCCTCCTCCTCAAGAAAGAGTTCAAATTGATAGTTCATCTGAATCTGAGACTGAAGAAGCCAGAATGGCTAAGAAGAGAAAACTTGTTGTCTTCCAGAGAAGGAGCAAAAGTTATAAGCAAGCACTACAGACTACAACTCAACAATCCCATTCTGAATTTAATTATAACAAGTTTATGGTTGATTTGCAAGTTAAGTTGGATGAATATAGATTGGCTATTGAAAAATATATTGATGAGAGCAATAAGTCCCTTCAATTTGACTTGGCTCAAGATATAAAGTCCATTAGATTTGAAGTCAATATGCATAAGAAGGAGATGACAGATTGCTTCCATAAGGGAGGTAATGCTGTAGTATTCTTGTCAAAACAACAGCAATCAATTATTACCAAAGCAGATGATATAGCACTGAAGTAAGGCTATGTTCTTACAAATCAGATAAACATGAATGCCAATCTTGAAGACTCTCACAATGAGATTCTTAATGAGTTGAAAAAGACTACTGAAGGGTTGCCTGCAGCAAGAGGAAAGGAAATGGAAGAATTTGATAAGAAACTTCAAGATGTTATTGAATCAGTTAAAACTACTATCACTACCTCTCAAAAGGACATATCTGACAAGCTTAAAAACTTAAAACCATTTTTTAAAGACGGTGTGAATTATCTGGATGGCCAGATCAGATTTCAGAAGGAAGATCTAAGAGATCATATTACCAGAGAAGCCATAAAGGGGGAGAGGTTGTTAGTTCATGCAGGCTCAGAGCACACCAAATGGGTGACCAATAGTATTCGAGCCACATTGGGATATCCACCTTTATGTGATGATGCTATGGTGGCTGAGTCAGGAATACAAACAGGTCTACTTGAAGGCAATCAACCTGAGGTTGCCCAAGTCATTTACCCTCCTCCAGATTTTGATATGATTGATCAGCAAGTTCAAGAAATGTATAGTCCTCCAAAGGAGGTTAACAGGGTTGTTATTGAGAAAGTGGATAAGCCTGAGGCCACTTTGAAAGAACAGCAAGATGCTCTACTATCTAAGAAGAGATTTAGAGAGCAGGCTGAACTTAAGCCAGATTTTGAGCAGTGGAGCCCTACTTCAAGAAATATTATACTCACTGCATGGAAGGCTGTGAAAGACCAAGTTCATGAAAGAGGAAAGTGGTATAATGAAATGGAATGGCAAAAGCATGAAGTTAGGCAAGAGGCAATAGTACAGTTCAGAAGAAAAGCCAAGCTGGGTAGGCTGCCACCAGATGCTCAAGAGCCGAGCAAGTACTTTCCAAAGCCATATCAGTACTTTGAAAGGCAAAGGCTCAAGGAAGAAGCACAGAAGAAGGCTGATCAAAAAGGCAAGAAGCCAGCTGAAGTTGCTGAAGCTCCTGTGAAGGCTCAAATCCAATCTAGCAAAGGGATTGTAATAAGAGAGCCTGATCAGTCTTAATTTTGAGTTCTTTCAAAAGTATTTTGTAATGTTTTGATTAAATCATTCAATGTAAAAATCTGTAATCAAACATTACTAAGTTTTAAACAAAATATTGTTTGGAATCATATAATGTTCACTCTGTGATGGATTGTTCATATTTTGTTTTTTATTAAGTATTCCTGTTATGTCATATATCATCATATTATACTTTTTATAAATGGTGTATATCATTGGCTTTAAGGGTTATGACTTCTCCAAATAGGGGGAGATTGTTGGGTACATTGGAAAATGTGTACCTGATTTGAAGATATTATACTTTTTATAAATGGTGTATATCATTGGCTTTAAGGGTTATGACTTCTCCAAATAGGGGGAGATTGTTGGGTACATTGGAAAATGTGTACCTGATTTGAAGAATTCCAACTTAGCTCAATGATATACATCAAGGTGTATTTGATGTTGTTTTAAGTTGACATGTGCAGGTGAAGAAGTATTAAAGAATGCAGAAAAATATTCTAAGTCCATATGTCGTGTAACATCCCTTTTTCAAATCAGACCCCCCCTAGGTGTGGCTTTGAGCATGACTCAGTCTTGGCAAGTCCTTAGTGAGCCTAGGAGACCAAATGACTAGTTGAGGCTCACTTGGGCAGCAAATAGTAAAATCTTAAAACCCTAATTTTTGTTGGCCTGGTGAGTTCAATTTGACTCCAAGGCATTCCTAGACCTATTATGAGATCGATGGGTCACCAAGACCCATTGGGGGCAAATCTGGTGGCTAAGTTGACCCAAGTCAACTCAAGCCCTAGTTAGGCCAAGGTGACCTTCCTTTGAGACAATTCACCCTCATTATGTCAAACCTACCCTACTTAACCATACCTAGGCCTTAGGGGAGGTCAATGGGTCCCTTGGGGTCTATTGATGTTGACCCAAAAGGTCAAGTTGACCAAGTCAACCCTAAGCCCAAATCAAGTCAAACCTAGTTCAATTAGGTTAACTCAAGCTCAAGCCCTCATGTAGGCTCATGAGGTAATAGTAAGGGATAATATGGCTGCCTATAGCCTAAACCCTAGGCTAGTCAACATGGTGACTAGGAGAGAGGGTTAGGTCAATTTTTAGAAGAGTAATATAGGAGAGAGAAAGTGAGAAAAGAGGATTATTTTTTTGGTGAAAGGGAGAGCCTCCATTCTCTTTTGAATTATGAAGTATTAATATTAATTATGGGCTGCCTTTAGGCTTTTAGGGAGAAGAAATCGTGAGGGTGACTAGGAGAGAGAAAGAAGTGAGAATTTTGATATATTTAGGAGAGAGAAAAGGTGGTGGAGAGGTGAGTGGGTGTTTTGAAGTGTGAGGAGGCATGGGGTCAGCCAAAGAGGGGCCCACAGCCACCTAGTGGCTGACATCTCTCCCCCCCAACCATTTCCCGGCCACCAAGGGGTGGCTCCACCCCTCTCTCTCTCCTCCCAACCTTTTCATGAAGAGGCACTTGCCCTTTGATGAAAACCGCCCCCTCTCCCCTCTCCTCTTTATATGCTCACTTAGGAGAGAGGGGAGACCCATTTCGAAATCAGAGAAGGAGGAGAGAGCCTTGCCGGAGCCACCAAGGAGGAGAAACGCCGCCACCGCCGCCACCATGACGTCGCGCCGCTCAACCCGCATCCATGCCCGAACTCAGGTCCTCCCCCTCTCCTTCTCTTGTGTTTAGATCCTAGACTTGTTAGGGTAGAGGTCGGGCTCAGTCAAGCCGGTTGGGTGGAGTGAAAATCCAGAAAAAACACCATTTTTAATGGCTTTTGGAGCTCTCGGGTGAGGCGCCGCCGCCACCTCCGGCCGCCCCAACCGCCGGCCAACTGCTCCCCCCACCACCGTGAGGGTAAAGGAGTCAATGGTCGGTGGAGTCGCCGCCCCTAGCCGCCGGAAAACGGCCCGCAAACACCTCCATTTTCGGCCTGGTTTCGGGCTTTGAGGAAGATGAATAGTGCCATGCATATTATTAATTCCTTTTATTCTAATTTACTGGCCGGTTTTTAAAATAATTATTAAAAATACTTAGGCCCTCCTACAGAAACTATGACCAACATCAAAGTTGTAGCCCTTGATGTCTAGTTTAATTCAAAAGTTGTTTCAACCAATTTGGATTAGTGGGCTGACCCCAACAACCATTTTAGTGAGGGCTCTCTAGAATAGTGACAAATCACAAAATTAAATCCCCACTCTTCAATTCTTGTCATAATGCTTTGAATTTTGGACAGGAGCTTACTTATATCTATACCTATCTACAATAAAAATTTGGTGTCATTTGGAGTATTTTAACCTAGGTTTTTGATCTAGATCTATAAAAGCTAGGGTTAGGAAATTGAAGGGTCAAATGACCTCCATACCCTCCCAAGTTTTGGTGAGGTGTCCCTGGTGTATATATCTAGGTCTGGTTCAAATTTCAACTCATTTGGTTGAGTTTTGAACAGGAACCATTAAGCCCTAAGTTGGACCTAGGGAAGGGTAGTTTGGGAAAAAGGGGGACTTGTGGCAATTGGGTGGTCAACTCACCTCAACAGAGGTTGAAGTTGTGACCAATGGGTTAGGATGATCCTAAGAACCTTTGGGGAGCAAAGGAGATGTGTTAGGGTGGATTTACCCTAGGGCCCAGGTACAAACCCAAAGTGAGGACTTTTGGGGGTTTGTGAAGGACATAGGGGCAAATGCTCTTGTATGGCCTTGATATTTGGTGGAGAGGTGGTTAATGAATATTTAACCCTCTGGTTATAATCTTAGAGAATTTTGAGGTAGCTAGGTACCTCAAATCCTAAACCCTAGTTTTAGGGTAGAAGGGCCTTTAGGGTCAAAACAGTAATTTAACTCATCTAAAAGCTATGAAACTTGGGTAGAGTGAGTTTTAGAGTGTTCTAGACACATGGTAATTTTCCTGGAATTTTATGATTAATAAAAGTTATACTTCATGTGTTAAATGATTATTAGCCGATTTGTTGTTTTCAATTGTTTGGTGGCTTTAATTTAATTAAAATCAGTTAAAATTCTGGATTTAGATCTTGCTGATTAGAACATTGATTCCTGAATTTTTATAGAACTTTATGTTGAGAATTTGTAGAGGTTCATTCACAATCTTTTAATATGGGCTTTAGATTGTAAAAATAAATTAGGGCTTGTTAAATTGCTGGAAAATTATGAGATCTGGAATTTAAGGTTTTTAGGCTCTTGTATAGCACTGAGAATTATTTAAGAATTTTTAGGGTTGCTGTTATAGTACTTATTTCACAAAGCCGGTTAGATTATTAATTAGTAAATGATTTATTATAATTTAATTTCCAGCAAGAAAAATATGGAATTCTGTAAATGTTGTTTTTAATATCATACCAGCACCCTGTAATTATTTCAAGATTTTTGGAGGAATATTTTATATTGATGCTTCAATAAACAAGAACTAGATGATTTATTACTAAATTATATTTAGGCCCCTTGGACATCATTGTAAATTATCAAACCTTGGAAAAATAGATACTTAGGCCTACTAGTATTTACCATAGAACTTTGATGTTTTGAATCAACTAAAATGACATACCTCATGTTCAAAATGATGATATTAGGCCCTTAAGAATAAATAAATAAATTATCTGATTTATTAGGAAAATATTTAATGCTTTGGATTTAGGCAAATCCTGTTAGGATAGACCCCCGATAAATAATCTGAGGTATTTGGATGAAAAGTAAGAGTCGAGTTTTCATGAACATCATATAGTACAGGTTGGTCGGTAGATAATAACCATGAGGAAATGTGTAAACAGGGTTAGGTTGTGTTGACTTAAGGATAGGTCATGTTGGTGGATTCATAGAAGAGAATGGATCACCTAAGGAGGTTTCAAGGTCTGGTGAGAATCGAGTCAGTAAGTGTTAGAAGGTGCGCGGGTCCGACGAAAGACCGTCGTTCCCGTAGGAGCGAAGAGTCAAAAATCACCCTAGGATAGTATACTGTAATATGAAAGGAATGGGTAAGGGAAATCAACCAACCAAAAATAAGTGCCTTGCGAAAGGGAACTTTGGTCTTCATACCATCGTAGTTCCTAGTGCCTATTGAGAACCCTTCACGGGGTATAATCCGGAGGTAGTCCTGGGCTAACGTAAACCTCAAAACAAAAGAAAGAGTAATCAGTTAAGTAGGGATTCACATTTGCACACACTCAGTAGTTAGGGTCGGAAATGGTTAGGCCATCCCGATGTGTTTAAGGGATGGGGATTTGGAATCAAGCCGGACGGGTTTGTCCGGGGAGCTTTTGGCTCGGTTGATAGACCTTACGGACGGGTTTGTCCGGGGAGCCTTTGGGCTTGGTTGGTAGTGGATACGGACGGACTTGTCCGGGAGCTTTTACCTTTTTACTGCTTATACTATAATCGTTGCATGTGCATAGATAGGAAGGAAAAGGTGGTGGGTCTTCGGTATCGGGGAGATCGATTGCACCGACACCGATATCGTTGACTCGGCAAGGTGGGTAGCACCTTGCCAAAGGTTAAGTCCGGCGGACCAGTCGGCAAAGTACGCAGGAGTCCGCCTCGTGCACCAGGTGTGAGCGTACGATAGGTCAGACCGGTAGTGCTTTTACTGGTTTTGAGGTGGGGTAGGCCCGTCCCACCGCTTCCGTCTGCCACTACGGAGGTATCCTGGGAGGTAACGGCTCCGAAAGAGGGAACTATAAGGTTTGTGCACAAAGTCGGGTGTGTGAGTTGCACTGCATGTCATAACATACCCACCATATAGATGCATATCATAATCAATCAAAAACCCTTGACACCTAAAGCATAAGTGGAATGGGACGCTTATACTTTAGGACTTGCAAAACGACCCCTTGGTCTATAAGCTTGTGTGGGCAAGTTTATAAATCAAAGGTTAATTTCAATATATATATATATGCTGCTGTTTGATAACCGACACCCCAACGTATAAGTGGTATGGGACACTTTATACGATGGGAGCCTTGCAAAAGATCCCTTGGCTTATGTGTACTCACATAAGTGAAGGTTTAAATTACCTTACTTATTTTCCTTCTTGTCTGACCTATTACAACACTTATGATATATTGCTCCCCGATTACACAACTGCAAGTTAGGACCACCGTCATTTGTTTTGACTACTCTCCACCTTCATGTCCTTCCCTTTCTTCCTCTCCGCTCGGTGCCTTAGAGCATGGGGGAAGGGGTGGGGGATGATAGGGCTTAGTCTTATAGACTAACGGTTTTCGGACCACAACATTTTAGGTGTACCATATGGAAGGGTCTCGGGTTTTGCAGTTTCTGATGGAGTTGACCCCGCGACCATGTTACCATTGTCACCAGCCGGGACATACACGGGTCAAATGCCCCTTGATGGGTGGGATCCCACCAGCTCAGCAGTCAGGAGGCCGAAGACGTAGACGCAGACGTGGATTGCGAGGCGGGGACTGCAGGTCGAAAAGGAGGAAGCGCCCAGAGATGCAGCACCAGTAGATTATGGGGTCGGTGGAGATGGACCAGTCAAGCTTGGGTGCTCTTGGTTCAGTGACAGTTACAGTGACTCTTAGTTTTAGTTCAGCTTCCGTTGAGTGACCATGTAGTGAGGTGTTATTGTACCGGGCTTAAGTCCTTTTCCTTTCAGTACTTTGTTTTTACTCTGATGTTATACTGTGGACGCTCCCCTCGTGGAGTTTTTATTTAGTTGTGCTATTATATTGTGGACTGCATTTCTCTTTACTGTTCTACTTGCTACTTGATTGTGATCGAAAAGGCCGGCAGAATCGGCGCGTTGTAGTGACTACCTTCCCGGGTGCGAAGGTGTCACCGCGAAGCGGCGGTTCTGGGCATAAGACCCCGAGTTTTAAATCGAAAAAAAAAATGGGGTCTTACAAAGTGGTATCAGAGGCTAATCACGATCAAAAAAGTAGCAGTCCACAAACCCTGGGTCACCCCCGCACGAGTTTAGTTTGGGGACAAACTAAGCAGCGGAAGCAGTGGTGTGCCCATATGGTGATCACATATAAATTGTCCACTTCTTTAACAAATGGAATTCTTCTTTGTAGCTTGAGGCAAACCCTTCCCCCAACAGAGAGTACCTCCGGTTGCAAAGACCTCATCTTATAATTCCTAGGTCAATGAGTTAGACTCAACCCATTAGGACACATGACCAACCATGACGACTTATAACATTCCCTAGTTCGAAATAGACCCTGGGTATGAACTTGTTTAAGGTAAGGATGTACCCAAACAGAATAAAAGGAAGAGTTTAACGACAACCTAATAGATAAACTCAGGTGACCTTATGGTCTCTATCAAGGATTACTCAAATTAGTAGACTGCTTTAAGGAGAGTTGGGACCAATAAGCAATTAGCAGAATGGTAGAAGATAAGTGGTCTTAACCCTCGTACATGTAACAAGATTTCTCGGAGACAACCACAAGACAAACACCAAGGGTGGGATATGAATTCAAATTCAGATGATATACATTTGGGATTGGGAACATTTTGACCCAGATAAGGTTGTCAAAAATGTGTCTTAAAGAGTTTTAAGTATGGGGTATATCGACGAGTTTCAGGGTGGAACCCCAAGTCGAAGATTGAAGCCCGGGGATTGTACACCCAGCTAGGACGGATATAACATGGTAATATCAAAGATACTTAGCCCAAGGAAGATAGGGGCTTATCTTTTGTTTATTGGGGGCTTGTCTTTTGTTTATTGGGCAAATAGGATTGACTTGGGTTTTCCTTAGACCTAATTTAGGGAATGTGGCGTAACAAACATAGTGAGATTGAATTTAATATAGTTCGACGTTATTCGGATGAAGATAAGACTAAATCGCTATGTTGCATCATCGGATGAAGATAAGATTTAACGAGGCAGTTGGGGTCACCCCGACCCGAAAGAAAACTCTCGTGGGTGTTTCATAAGAATTGTGAGTAGCTGTTCGTTATCACGGGGTGCCCAAGACGATTGTGTCGGATCGGGATGGCCGGTTCACTTCCAGGGAGTGGAGATGATTGCAGGCTTACTTAGGTAGGCTCAGGTAAGGCTGATCAGAGACAGGATATTAGAGGCCCAGAGCAGACAAGCTAAGTACTATGACGCCCGACACCATCAGGTGGAGTTTCAGGTTGGGGACCGGGTGTTCTTGAAGATCCGGCCGATGCACGGGGTTTCACGAGTACGTGGTCGGCGGAAGAAGCTCAGTCCGAGATACATGGGGCCTTTCAGGATCCTGGAGCGGATCGGTCCATTAGCTTACAGACTGGAGCTATCGCAGGAGCTGTCCAGCCTACGTGATGTGTTCCACGTATCTTCTCTCAGGAGGGCTCTACTACGCCCGGAGCTACAGACTACCACCACTGATGGGCCGGTAGCTACCGATCGGTCCGTTCAGGTGGAGACGATATGGATAGACGACCAGGGGATACGGGTCTTGCGCCGCAAGAAGATCCCGCTAGTCAAGGTCTTGTGGAGGAATCATGGGCAAGAGGAGCATACTTGGGAACCCGAGGACTTGATGCGGGAGAAGTACCCAGAGTTATTTAGTCAGGTGCATCTCCTATCTCCTCAAGAGATTTTATTTGTTTTCTTTTTGTCTTACTAGTAGAATCTTCTAAAGTTAGAGGCTAGTCTTTTGTTTATTGGGGCTAGCCCTTGCGCATTAACTTTGGCTAAGCAATTCAACCAACATGGATGTTACAAGCTTAAGATAACTCGGTAGAAAAGCTTCCATAGACTTAACTTTAATTTCGGGGACGAAATTTTTGTTTTGTTTATTGGCATTTGTAACATCCCTTTTTCAAATCAGACCCCCCCTAGGTGTGGCTTTGAGCATGACTCAGTCTTGGCAAGTCCTTAGTGAGCCTAGGAGACCAAATGACTAGTTGAGGCTCACTTGGGCAGCAAATAGTAAAATCTTAAAACCCTAATTTTTGTTGGCCTGGTGAGTTCAATCTGACTCCAAGGCATTCCTAGACCTATTATGAGATCGATGGGTCACCAAGACCCATTGGGGGCAAATCTGGTGGCTAAGTTGACCCAAGTCAACTCAAGCCCTAGTTAGGCCAAGGTGACCTTCCTTTGAGACAATTCACCCTCATTATGTCAAACCTACCCTACTTAACCATACCTAGGCCTTAGGGGAGGTCAATGGGTCCCTTGGGGTCTATTGATGTTGACCCAAAAGGTCAAGTTGACCAAGTCAACCCTAAGCCCAAATCAAGTCAAACCTAGTTCAATTAGGTTAACTCAAGCTCAAGCCCTCATGTAGGCTCATGAGGTAATAGTAAGGGATAATATGGCTGCCTATAGCCTAAACCCTAGGCTAGTCAACATGGTGACTAGGAGAGAGGGTTAGGTCAATTTTTAGAAGAGTAATATAGGAGAGAGAAAGTGAGAAAAGAGGATTATTTTTTGGTGAAAGGGAGAGCCTCCATTCTCTTTTGAATTATGAAGTATTAATATTAATTATGGGCTGCCTTTAGGCTTTTAGGGAGAAGAAATCGTGAGGGTGACTAGGAGAGAGAAAGAAGTGAGAATTTTGATATATTTAGGAGAGAGAAAAGGTGGTGGAGAGGTGAGTGGGTGTTTTGAAGTGTGAGGAGGCATGGGGTCAGCCAAAGAGGGGCCCACAGCCACCTAGTGGCTGACATCTCTCCCCCCCAACCATTTCCCGGCCACCAAGGGGTGGCTCCACCCCTCTCTCTCTCCTCCCAACCTTTTCATGAAGAGGCACTTGCCCCTTGATGAAAACCGCCCCCTCTCCCCTCTCCTCTTTATATGCTCACTTAGGAGAGAGGGGAGACCCATTTCGAAATCAGAGAAGGAGGAGAGAGCCTTGCCGGAGCCACCAAGGAGGAGAAACGCCGCCACCGCCGCCACCATGACGTCGCGCCGCTCAACCCGCATCCATGCCCGAACTCAGGTCCTCCCCCTCTCCTTCTCTTGTGTTTAGATCCTAGACTTGTTAGGGTAGAGGTCGGGCTCAGTCAAGCCGGTTGGGTGGAGTGAAAATCCAGAAAAAAAACACCATTTTTAATGGCTTTTGGAGCTCTCGGGTGAGGCGCCGCCGCCACCTCCGGCCGCCCCAACCGCCGGCCAACTGCTCCCCCCACCACCGTGAGGGTAAAGGAGTCAATGGTCGGTGGAGTCGCCGCCCCTAGCCGCCGGAAAACGGCCCGCAAACACCTCCATTTTCGGCCTGGTTTCGGGCTTTGAGGAAGATGAATAGTGTCATGCATATTATTAATTCCTTTTATTCTAATTTACTGGCCGGTTTTTAAAATAATTATTAAAAATACTTAGGCCCTCCTACAGAAACTATGACCAACATCAAAGTTGTAGCCCTTGATGTCTAGTTTAATTCAAAAGTTGTTTCAACCAATTTGGATTAGTGGGCTGACCCCAACAACCATTTTAGTGAGGGCTCTCTAGAATAGTGACAAATCACAAAATTAAATCCCCACTCTTCAATTCTTGTCATAATGCTTTGAATTTTGGACAGGAGCTTACTTATATCTATACCTATCTACAATAAAAATTTGGTGTCATTTGGAGTATTTTAACCTAGGTTTTTGATCTAGATCTATAAAAGCTAGGGTTAGGAAATTGAAGGGTCAAATGACCTCCATACCCTCCCAAGTTTTGGTGAGGTGTCCCTGGTGTATATATCTAGGTCTGGTTCAAATTTCAACTCATTTGGTTGAGTTTTGAACAGGAACCATTAAGCCCTAAGTTGGACCTAGGGAAGGGTAGTTTGGGAAAAAGGGGGACTTGTGGCAATTGGGTGGTCAACTCACCTCAACAGAGGTTGAAGTTGTGACCAATGGGTTAGGATGATCCTAAGAACCTTTGGGGAGCAAAGGAGATGTGTTAGGGTGGATTTACCCTAGGGCCCAGGTACAAACCCAAAGTGAGGACTTTTGGGGGTTTGTGAAGGACATAGGGGCAAATGCTCTTGTATGGCCTTGATATTTGGTGGAGAGGTGGTTAATGAATATTTAACCCTCTGGTTATAATCTTAGAGAATTTTGAGGTAGCTAGGTACCTCAAATCCTAAACCCTAGTTTTAGGGTAGAAGGGCCTTTAGGGTCAAAACAGTAATTTAACTCATCTAAAAGCTATGAAACTTGGGTAGAGTGAGTTTTAGAGTGTTCTAGACACATGGTAATTTTCCTGGAATTTTATGATTAATAAAAGTTATACTTCATGTGTTAAATGATTATTAGCCGATTTGTTGTTTTCAATTGTTTGGTGGCTTTAATTTAATTAAAATCAGTTAAAATTCTGGATTTAGATCTTGCTGATTAGAACATTGATTCCTGAATTTTTATAGAACTTTATGTTGAGAATTTGTAGAGGTTCATTCACAATCTTTTAATATGGGCTTTAGATTGTAAAAATAAATTAGGGCTTGTTAAATTGCTGGAAAATTATGAGATCTGGAATTTAAGGTTTTTAGGCTCTTGTATAGCACTGAGAATTATTTAAGAATTTTTAGGGTTGCTGTTATAGTACTTATTTCACAAAGCCGGTTAGATTATTAATTAGTAAATGATTTATTATAATTTAATTTCCAGCAAGAAAAATATGGAATTCTGTAAATGTTGTTTTTAATATCATACCAGCACCCTGTAATTATTTCAAGATTTTTGGAGGAATATTTTATATTGATGCTTCAATAAACAAGAACTAGATGATTTATTACTAAATTATATTTAGGCCCCTTGGACATCATTGTAAATTATCAAACCTTGGAAAAATAGATACTTAGGCCTACTAGTATTTACCATAGAACTTTGATGTTTTGAATCAACTAAAATGACATACCTCATGTTCAAAATGATGATATTAGGCCCTTAAGAATAAATAAATAAATTATCTGATTTATTAGGAAAATATTTAATGCTTTGGATTTAGGCAAATCCTGTTAGGATAGACCCCCGATAAATAATCTGAGGTATTTGGATGAAAAGTAAGAGTCGAGTTTTCATGAACATCATATAGTACAGGTTGGTCGGTAGATAATAACCATGAGAAAATGTGTAAACAGGGTTAGGTTGTGTTGACTTAAGGATAGGTCATGTTGGTGGATTCATAGAAGAGAATGGATCACCTAAGGAGGTTTCAAGGTCTGGTGAGAATCGAGTCAGTAAGTGTTAGAAGGTGCGCGGGTCCGACGAAAGACCGTCGTTCCCGTAGGAGCGAAGAGTCAAAAATCACCCTAGGATAGTATACTGTAATATGAAAGGAATGGGTAAGGGAAATCAACCAACCAAAAATAAGTGCCTTGCGAAAGGGAACTTTGGTCTTCATACCATCGTAGTTCCTAGTGCCTATTGAGAACCCTTCACGGGGTATAATCCGGAGGTAGTCCTGGGCTAACGTAAACCTCAAAACAAAAGAAAGAGTAATCAGTTAAGTAGGGATTCACATTTGCACACACTCAGTAGTTAGGGTCGGAAATGGTTAGGCCATCCCGATGTGTTTAAGGGATGGGGATTTGGAATCAAGCCGGACGGGTTTGTCCGGGGAGCTTTTGGCTCGGTTGATAGACCTTACGGACGGGTTTGTCCGGGGAGCCTTTGGGCTTGGTTGGTAGTGGATACGGACGGACTTGTCCGGGAGCTTTTACCTTTTTACTGCTTATACTATAATCGTTGCATGTGCATAGATAGGAAGGAAAAGGTGGTGGGTCTTCGGTATCGGGGAGATCGATTGCACCGACACCGATATCGTTGACTCGGCAAGGTGGGTAGCACCTTGCCAAAGGTTAAGTCCGGCGGACCAGTCGGCAAAGTACGCAGGAGTCCGCCTCGTGCACCAGGTGTGAGCGTACGATAGGTCAGACCGGTAGTGCTTTTACTGGTTTTGAGGTGGGGTAGGCCCGTCCCACCGCTTCCGTCTGCCACTACGGAGGTATCCTGGGAGGTAACGGCTCCGAAAGAGGGAACTATAAGGTTTGTGCACAAAGTCGGGTGTGTGAGTTGCACTGCATGTCATAACATACCCACCATATAGATGCATATCATAATCAATCAAAAACCCTTGACACCTAAAGCATAAGTGGAATGGGACGCTTATACTTTAGGACTTGCAAAACGACCCCTTGGTCTATAAGCTTGTGTGGGCAAGTTTATAAATCAAAGGTTAATTTCAATATATATATATATGCTGCTGTTTGATAACCGACACCCCAACGTATAAGTGGTATGGGACACTTTATACGATGGGAGCCTTGCAAAAGATCCCTTGGCTTATGTGTACTCACATAAGTGAAGGTTTAAATTACCTTACTTATTTTCCTTCTTGTCTGACCTATTACAACACTTATGATATATTGCTCCCCGATTACACAACTGCAAGTTAGGACCACCGTCATTTGTTTTGACTACTCTCCACCTTCATGTCCTTCCCTTTCTTCCTCTCCGCTCGGTGCCTTAGAGCATGGGGGAAGGGGTGGGGGATGATAGGGCTTAGTCTTATAGACTAACGGTTTTCGGACCACAACATTTTAGGTGTACCATATGGAAGGGTCTCGGGTTTTGCAGTTTCTGACGGAGTTGACCCCGCGACCATGTTACCATTGTCACCAGCCGGGACATACACGGGTCAAATGCCCCTTGATGGGTGGGATCCCACCAGCTCAGCAGTCAGGAGGCCGAAGACGTAGACGCAGACGTGGATTGCGAGGCGGGGACTGCAGGTCGAAAAGGAGGAAGCGCCCAGAGATGCAGCACCAGTAGATTATGGGGTCGGTGGAGATGGACCAGTCAAGCTTGGGTGCTCTTGGTTCAGTGACAGTTACAGTGACTCTTAGTTTTAGTTCAGCTTCCGTTGAGTGACCATGTAGTGAGGTGTTATTGTACCGGGCTTAAGTCCTTTTCCATTCAGTACTTTGTTTTTACTCTGATGTTATACTGTGGACGCTCCCCTCGTGGAGTTTTTATTTAGTTGTGCTATTATATTGTGGACTGCATTTCTCTTTACTGTTCTACTTGCTACTTGATTGTGATCGAAAAGGCCGGCAGAATCAGCGCGTTGTAGTGACTACCTTCCCGGGTGCGAAGGTGTCACCGCGAAGCGGCGGTTCTGGGCATAAGACCCCGAGTTTTAAATCGAAAAAAAAAAATGGGGTCTTACATGTCGACACCTGAGGAAACAGTGTCGACACTTCAGAATATTTGTGTCGACACTTGACGGAAGCTGTGTCGACACAGAGAAAGATAGTCGACCTCGACACAGCGAAAGATAGTCGAACTCGACACAGAAGGAGATAGTCGACCACATTAATGTCGACACTGAGAAGCAGCGTCGACTCACAGAAAGATAGTCGACCACATTTGTGTCGACACTGGGAGGCTGTGTCGACACAATGAGACAGAGTCGACACACATTGGCAGAAGTCGACAATACTTGTGTCGACACCAGAAGACTAAGTCGACACATTTTGGCAGAGTCGACAATTGCTGTGTCGACACCTGAAGGCAGTGTCGACACATACTGAGTTCTGAATCTACAACAACTGTGTCGACACACAGGACTTGTGTCGACACACTACAGAGTCAAGACCAAGTTATTTTCTGAAGAAGCTGTGTCGACTTAATGGCGAACTTGTCGACATCTTCAAAGACGGTGTCGACACCAAAGTCACTTGTGTCGACACATATAGACAGTTGGTCTCGACACTTTCTGACAGACTGTCTCGACACTTTGCTGTCCAAGACTAAGGCACAGGATTTGTTTGAAGACTTGACAGCTGTGGGTTGCCACCGGTTAACTAATGTTGTCAGACTTGTCAGAAAATAGTTAGAAACCGGATCTGCCGGTTACCATAAAGAAAGTCTATAAATAGACAGATTCAGAAGGAAGTAAAAAAAAGGGATAGAGATACATAAAAAAAAAGGTGAAGAAGGATTACAATCCAATTGAAGTATCAATTCAAGAAAGTGCTAGGCACTAAAGAAGATCTTCATCAGAAGATCTAAGCAGACGATCTCAGGATCGATCTAAGAAGAGTTCTAACAAGAATTCAGAAGTATCATCAAAGGTGTTGGATATAGAGGGATCCACCTATTTGAAGAAGAAGAAGGAAGCCATCAGTGGTTTCTCAAGAAGCTGTTTGGAAATCAACTCAGCTAAGTTTAGATTCAAGAAGCTTTGAAGAAAGCTCAGTTTCAGCTGATTTCATCAGCTGATCAAGAATTGTCTTGTCCTCTTCTCTCTCAACAAAGGCAAGACATTAAAACTTCTTTTCTAAAATTCTGTAGCATCTGTTTTACACAGATCTGAGTTGTAAGCCTGTGATATAAAGGCTGAGTGTAGGAGAGTTGATCTCTGAGTGGTAGGACTGTTTGCCTGAGTGTAGGAGAAGGTTCTTCTCTGAGTTGTAGGCCTTGTGGCAAGGCTGAGGTAGGGCTGTTGTGCCTGAGTTGTAGGAACCTATCCAGGTTCTGAGCTGTAGGATCTGTAGATCTGAGAATAGTGGAAGTTTGGCCGAATCTAGCATACTGCTAGATAGGTGAAGGGGGAAAGTGGATGTACCCAAACCTTGGGGAACCACTATAAAACATTGTGCAATCTGTGATGATTAAATTTCTGTGATTGCTGTGCTGGATGTTTTAATTCTGTAATTGAATTCTGCCTAAAAGTATAAACAAGCAATTAGAACCTATTCACCCCCCCCCTCTAGGTGTTTAGGTTGTCTTGAAAGTAAAACTATCAAGGACATTAAAGAATGGGGGAGCAGTCCCGTCTGGAAGCAGTAGAGGAGGTGGTGGAGAAGGTTCGTGTCAGCGGGGGGCTGACCTCGGAGTCCCAGGGCAGGGTGCTGGACTGCATCCAGAAGAATGTGGACATCTTTTCCTAGAGCACCGTGGAGATGTCAGGGATCGATGCTGACGTGGCCTTCCATCGCCTCAACCTGGACCCGGAAGCCCACCCCGTCCAGCAAAAGAAGAGATCCACCGCAAACAGGCTGGCCAAGCCGATCAGGGAGGAGGTAACCAAGCTTCTCAAGGCTGGTTTTGTATCCAAAATACAATACCCCAGCTGGGTCTCCAATGTAGTAATGGTTAAAAAAGGAGACGACCGGTGGTGCATGTGTGTTGATTTTTCTTTGCTTAATAAATCATGTCTCAAGGATTGTTACCCCTTGCCTCAGATCGACGCGCTGGTTGATTCAGCCGTCAGTTTCCCTATAATGAGTTTTCTAGATGTATTTTCAAGTTATCATCAGATCAAGATGCACCCTCCCAACATCAGAGATGTCTCCTTCATCACGGGGGATGAGTACTACTACTATAAAATGATGCCCTTTGGGCTGAAGAATGCAGGAGCGACCTACCAGAAGATGATAGACAGGGTCTTCCGAGAGCAGAGGGGGAGGAACTTGGAGGTGTATGTGGATGACCTCATGATCAAGAGCTGAGATGTGGACTCCCACCTTCGGGACCTAGAGGAGACCTTCGTCACCCTACGCGAGTACAAGATGAGGCTGAACCCCCTGAAGTGTGTCTTCAGGGCCAGCAGGGGAAAGTTCCTGGGCCACCTTCTCACCCCCGCGGGGGTAGAGCCAAATCCTGATAAGGTCTGAGCAATCATGGAGCTGGGATCACCTCGAAATGCAAAAGAGGTGCAGCGGTTGACGGGGAAGCTGGCTGGATTGAGCAGGTTCCTCTCCTAAGCTAGGGAGAAGTGCTCCCCCTTATTCAAAACTTTGAGGGGAGGTCAGAAGTTCGAGCAGACTTAGGAATGCGAGGATGCATTCCAAGCCTTGAAGAAGTAGTTGGACCAGGCCCCCCCCCTGCTCTAAGGGCCAAGGGAAGGGGAGGACCTGTCTTTGTATCTAGGGGTGGGGGCAGAGGCCTTGAGCTCCGTCCTAGTTCGGGGAGAGGGGAAGAAGCAACTCCCCATATACTATGTAAGTCGGGTGTTGAGGAAGGCCGAGCACCGCTATCCCATCTTGGAAAAGTTGGCCTTCGCTCTAGTCATCTCAGCCCGGAGGCTCCGACCTTACTTCCAAGCGCATTTGATCCGGGTGGTGACCGACCACCCCCTCCGCAACATATTCGAGGGGGTGGAGCATTCGGGGAGATTGGCTAAGTGGTCGGTAGAGCTGAGCGAGTTCGATATCTCCTTTATCCCCCGCCTCTCGATCAAGGCCCAAGCCATGGCCGATTTCCTGTCAGACTATGTGGTCGAGGTGGCGGAGGTGGAACTCACTCACCCTACTCCCTAGAAGGTGATGGTAGATGGCGCGTCAGGGAGGCATTCCTTGGGGGTGGGGGTGATCTTGGAAAGCCCTCAGGGAACGAGGATCGAGCAAACGGTGGTGGTGTACTTTCCCATCACCAACAACCAGACCGAGTACGAGGCAGTGATCGCAAGGCTATGCCTAGCCAGGGAGCTGGGGGGTGCATGATGTGGAGGTCCTCAATGACTCCATGGTGACGGCTTCCCAAATCAACGGAGAGTTTGAGGCAAGGGATCCTACTTTGCAGCTATACTTGGCGAAGGTGAAGGGGGTCATCGGTATGTTACAGACTTTCTCCATCCGGCACGTGCCCAGGGAGGAGAACGAGCAGGTAGATCAACTTGCAAAGCATGGTCCCCGGGTGGGGGGTTCCATCACCGACCTGTTCTGCCCTTCCATCGAGGAGGGAGAGCTGATGGAGGTGGATCAAAACCCCTCGTGGATGGACCCATTCATAGCCTTCCTTTCCATAGAGGAGTATCCAGAGGGGATGGACAAGAAAAATTCAAGTACAAGTCGGCATATTATCTCATGTGAGACGGGAAGCTATACCGGAAGACCCTCTCAGAGATGTTGGCGCATTACGTGGCTGAGAGGGAGGTCCCGAGGATCTTGGAGGAAGTCCACTCTGGAGAGTGTGGGAGCCACTCTGGGAGTCAGACCCTAGAAGGAAGAATCATCAGACAAGGGTACTTTTGGCCGACCTTGATCTATGACGCCACAGAGTTCGCAAGGAAGTATAGCAAGTGCCAGTTATTCACCCCCCTCCAACTATAGCTAGCTCAGCGCCTCAGGAGCATCACAGCCCCCTTGCCCTTTGTAATCTAGGGAATGAATCGGGTAGGGCCTTTCCCCCAGGCCAGTGGCCAGTGGACAACGGGCCTAAGTTCGCTAGCACCGAATTCATTAGCTTTTGTAGGCAACTTGGGATAGATCTCAGATTTGCTTCGGTTCATCACCCCAGGAGCAACGGGCAGGTGGAGACGGCAAACAAGATCATCATCAACCTCCTCAAGAAAAAGGTGGAGAACTTGAGGGGCAGCTGGGTGGAGCAACTCCCTTCGGTCCTCTAGGCTCTTAGGACTACACCTAACACAGCCACAGGAGAGACTCCCTTCAAACTCTCCCACGGGTGCGAGGCAGTACTCCCAATAAAGTTTGAAGTCCGGACGCCTCGGGTGGTCGAGGCAGGGGAAGATAGGGAGGAATGGGGAGCCATGAATGAGGAGGAGCTACGGCTCTCCCTCGATATAGTTGAAGAGTTATGCGACCTCTCTGCCATCCGACAAGAAGAGGTGAAAAGAAGGATGGCTAAGTACTTTGACAAGCATGTCAGGATCAAGCAGTTCATGGAAGAGGACTTGGTCTTGAGAAAGGTGGACGTCGTAGGGAGGTCAGCCGCCGTGGGGTACTCAACCCCAACTGGGAAGGCCCATACATAGTACAGGAAGCGTTGAAATCAGGAGGGTACCGCCTCCGGAATTTGGAGGGCGAGACCCTAAGTCTCACCTGGAGTGGTGACGACTTAAAAAGTTTTTTCACCTGAGTCATGTAAGTGGTGTTCCATTTTCTAATAAAGCTTATTTTTGATGTACTTGTGCCCTTGCCATGAATCGTGCAAGTGTTAGTCTACCCAAACCCCGAGCAGATCCCACTGTCAGGCTCCCACCAAGCTGACAAGGCTGGATGTCACTCAGCAGAGTCTATCCAGACCCTGAGCAAATCCCGCTGCAGGGCTCCCACCAAGCTGGCAGGGTTGGATGTCACTCGACGGAGTCTACCTAGACACTGAGCAGATCCCGCTGCCAGGCTCCCACCAAGCTGGCAGGGCTGGATGTCACTCGACAGAGTCAACCCAGACCCCGAGAAGATCCCGCTGCCAGTCTCCCACTAAGCTGGCAGGGCTAGATGTCACTCAGCGGAGTCTACCCTGACCCCGAGCAGATCCTGCTGTCAGGCTCCCACCAAGCTGGCAGGGTTGGATGTCACTCGGTAGAGTTTACCCGGACCCCGAGCAGATCCCGATGCCAGGCTCCCACCAAGCTAGCAGGGCTGGATGTCACTCGATGGAGTCTACCCAGACCCCGAGAAGATCCCACTATCAGGCTCTCACCCAGCTGGCAGGGATGGATGTCACTCAAAGGAGTCTACCCAGATCCCGAGCAGATCCCGCTGCCAGGCTCCAACCAAGCTGGCAGGGCTGGATATCACTCCGGGAATCCACCCGAGCTCCCAACCGTCCAACGGGATGGAAGTCTGGGAGAATGCGACGCCTAAAGTGGTGACCCGAGCACTCAGAGTACGGAGGCAAAGGTAGTAGGGCCTCCGGGATGACTTTAATGGGTCGGCAAGCCAGGAATGCCAACCCGAGTCTATGGTTCGGTGAACTCTCAGAAAGAAACCAAGACGGCGAGGACTCAGACTGCGTCGAGACTCCCGGGGCCCGGATCACGTAAAGCTAGGCGGCTTGGGTACGATCTGGGTCGGCTCATCCGTTCAGCACCGTAAATGGCGTGGCGAACCAGATCGAAGGACGCGGGTCGCCGCTCACGGTGCGGTTGACTGTTGTGCATATCGTTCCTAAGCCTAATCTAATCATGAATGAAGTGACTACCTAGCTTGCAAGCAGCAACCAACCAGAAGGATCGAAACGAACCGCGAGTGGAAAAAGGAAAAGACAGATTTCAATTAAAAAGGGGCGAATGCTGAGAAGAAGCTTTCGGAAATATGTTAGTTTGATCAGCACAAAAAATTATGATTACTGTTATTTACAAGTCCTAGGCCTCGGCCCGCACCCCTACTACAACAACAAAAATGTTGGGCGAGGCGCCAGCTTTCTGCGAGGCGAGCCCCCAAGCGATGAGTCCCCCTAAATGGGATGGTAGGTCCTGTCCCCTAGCTTCGGTACCGGAAGGAATAATTCCGGTACCACGTCGCTCGCAGAAAGCTTCTCGCCCTCGCTCATGATCAGGTCGGCTCGCCGTAGTGTTTGGAGAGTGTACTTTGCGGCACCAGCAGCATTCTTTTGCATCATAACTTCCAGCTCGTACTCGATGTAGTGCGTGACCTGGCAACTGCTGCTAGACGGTGGCGGAGCTGCCGCTGCGGCCTCCAACTCGCCCACCCATGCCTGCAGAGCTTGCTTTTCCTGCTCAAGGGTGGCGATCTCAATGCCTAGCTAGCTAGCCATCGCCGTGTCCTGCGATAAGAAGGCCGACTGGGATGAGCTTGAGGAAAAAGAATAGAAGATTAGTGTGAGTTGAGAAATGTACCATCCCCTAGGTACTGAGCGAGGGCAGCCTCGGCTACATCAGCTCGCTTTCTCTGGCCATCCTCCTGCTCTTGGGCAAGCTTGAGGGCTGCTTCCTTCTCATCGACCAGCTTCTTGAGCAAGGGGGCATTCTGAAAGTGAGGGGATAGATCTTAATTTACACTTGAATAATATATATTATGTAACATAAAAGGCACAACACAAAAATAAAGAAATAGAGCAAGCACACAGAAGACACAAGGATTATAGTGATTCCCCAACCTGGGTACATCCACTCTTCTACCACCCTGGTAGGAATCCACTCAAGTTTTTGATCAGGTGACTACCACCAATGAGCTTTTGATTAGGTGCTCAACAACCAAACCTCAAGTCTTTTGGAAGGAGACTTGTGAACCAGAATAATTTTTAAGGGAATTAAAACCCTGTACAGAGGTGTGTATGAGAGATGATTTTGTCTTCTCTTTCTCAAAGTACAACTGAGAAGACTTGTGTGGATTTTGATGTTAGCAAAGGCTCCCCCTGAGATATTGAATGGTTCAGGAAGTTGGAGCTTTGCTGAAGGGTGTAGGCCTTCAAACTTGATGTTACTCTCCAACAAGCTTCTAGACTGATATTGTTTTTGTTGTCTCTCAAAAGCTTGGAGCAGATGAAGAAGCTGAAGAGTTGTTCATGAAGATGTTTTTTGCCGAGAGTTCTTCTTCTTTGAGAAAAAGCCTTCTTAATTTTTTTTTTCTCTCTATCTTGTCATCTGTGAGATATAATTCTCTGTATATTTATTGTCTGGAGAATTTAAACATTTGAATTCTTTCTGTCTATGGAATGGCTGAATATATTTCCAAGAATAGAATCTGCCTTGAGAAAACAATTGGCATTTAATCTCTACAATTAACTTCATATTTAATCTGCCATCCAAACGACTATATTTGATAAGAATATATAGCATTAAATCTGAGAGCTATAAATGCCTGCAATTAAGCCTTAATAAATTCTGCCAGCTGTAAATAAATCTGTCTGAAAACTGCACAGGAATCGTTGATCTCAATTTTAAAGCTTTCTTCAAACTAGGCTTGGAGTTCGTTGATCTCAGCTTGGAGTTCGTCGAGCTCATCTCGGAGTTCGTCGAGCTGAGCTCAGAGAATATGAACTGCAAAATCGTTGAACTGAGTTTAACAGTTTTCTTTGAGCTGAACTCAGAGTTCGTTGAACTGAGCTCGAAGAATTTCTTCCAGCAATTTTTTGAACTTCAAATCTGACTTTCTCTAGAATTTATCTAAATGAGTAAACCTGGAAAACATCCTATGACTCATGACTATACATTTTGGGTCAATCTAAACATCCTAATAGTGATCCTTGCCCAAATCAAAACTTGGGTTCCAACAATCTCCCCCTAATTGGGTAAGGACACTATTCACAGAAAAACAAAACACAAAGCAAAAATAATCTTCCTTAATTATAATTTTTCAGCAGATTTACAAAGGTGCTTTGAGAAATAAAGATGACACCAAAGATTCAAGAATATGAAAAGAAATAAAGAATCTTTCTAAGGAATTGCTGACGAAAGAACTAGAGAAATTTGGTGAGAGTAAGCTCTCTGATAGTATCTTCAGCTTTCCTTTTTGCTCAGCCTTAGATCTTGATAACCTGTCAAGTTCTATACCTGAAAAGAGAGGTTAGAGGTTCTGGACCCAGATTACCTTGGGTCCTGTTTCTTTTTCATGATAATTAAAAATAAAAGAATATTCAGGTTGATCTTTGTAGCCTAGTTGGTGAAATTTCCTAGAAGGTATGAACCACTGGGTAAAAGGATTTTTGAATATTTGAGTTTGATTATAATTTTTAAAAGGATAAAAATTTCTATTTTGAAATTCTAAGTTCGACGAAAAATATTTTCGTCGACCTGTGTTCGACGAAGGGAATCGATTTCGTCGATCTCAGTTCACAGAATTATAATATCTATTTTCTGTGTTCCACGATCGTCGATCTCGGTTCGACGAAGCAAATTTCTTTCGTCGATCATAATTTCCAGACAAGTTAAAAACAATATCTCTGTTCAGAGATCGTCAACCTCGGTTCGACGAAGAGTGTAGTTTTCGTCGAGCTCCGTTCGACGAATTATATTGAACACAAATTTTCTGAAATTTTTTAATTATTTTTGATAAAAATTCAACTATATTGCCTAACTCTATTATCTTTTCTTTGTCTTTAATTGTTTCTAAAGAAACTAATTGTTCAGAAACATTTTTTAAATCTTCTTTAAGATTTTTGTTTTCAGAAGATAGATTATACACTTTCTCTCTTAGAAGTTTTATTTCCTTCTCAGTTTGAATTAAATCATTGCATAAAATTTTAAAATCTTCTTTAAAATATTCTGAAGTGAAATCAAAAGAAGAGATAACCTGATTCTCTTCTGATTCTTCTTCCGATTCTTCATCAGATTCATATTCTTCATCATAGTTGCAGCAAGATGCATTGATTGCCATCAAGCAGAATTCTCTTGCTATTATTTCTTCTTCATCCTCAGTTGTACAAGATGAAGCTTCAGAATCACTCCAAGTATCATCATCATATTTTCTCTTTTTAGCTGATCCAGCAGCCATTGTTGTGAGGGAGTCCCAAATTTCCTTTGTTGAGGTACATTCAGCAATTTCCTGAAAAATGTCATCAGACATTGATTGAGCAAGAATGTTCATTGCTTGTGCATCAGCCATCTTTAGCCTTTATGGGCTTCTGTCCATTGAGATGATGGAACAACATTCATGCTTGTTGTTTCCAATGGTTGATATGGACCTGTCAAAATGGAATTGAAAATTTCTTCATCAATAGAGTTTATAAAAAGCCTAATCCTTGCCTTCCTTAGTGCAAGCTTATTTAGATTGCACATAGGAGGTCTGGTGCTTAAAAATTCTTCATTTTGTGTCATGAAAGACTCTTAAGAAAAATAAGATATAGCAGATCGTTTTGGTTCAGGTGTTAGCATATACAACCAAAGGAACTCCCCTCTGATACCAACTGAAAGTGAGGGGATAGATCTTAATTTACACTTGAATAATATATATATTATGTAACATAAAAGGCACAACACAAAATAAAGAAATAGAGCAAGCACACAGAAGACACAAGGATTATAGTGATTCCCCAACCTGGGTACATCCACTCTTCTACCACCCTGGTAGGAATCCACTCAAGTTTTTGATCAGGTGACTGCCACTAATGAGCTTTTGATTAGGTGCTCAACAACCAAACCTCAAGTCTTTTGGAAGGAGACTTGTGAACCAGAATAATTTTTAAGGGAATTAAAACCCTGTACAGAGGTGTGTATGAGAGATGATTTTGTCTTCTCTTTCTCAAAGTACAACTGAGAAGACTTGTGTGGATTTTGATGTTAGCAAAGGCTCCCCCTGAGATATTGAATGGTTCAGGAAGTTGGAGCTTTGCTGAAGGGTGTAGGCCTTCAAACTTGATGTTACTCTCCAGCAAGCTTCTAGACTGATATTGTTTTTGTTGTCTCTCAAAAGCTTGGAGCAGATGAAGAAGCTGAAGAGTTGTTCATGAAGATGTTTTTTGCCGAGAGTTCTTCTTCTTTGAGAAAAAGCCTTCTTAATTTTTTTTTCTCTATCTTATCATCTTTGAGATATAATTCTCTGTATATTTATTGTCTGGAGAATTTAAACATTTGAATTCTTTCTGTCTATGGAATGGCTGAATATATTTCCAAGAATAGAATCTGCCTTGAGAAAACAATTGGCATTTAATCTCTACAATTAACTTCATATTTAATCTGCCATCCAAACGACTATATTTGATAAGAATATATAGCATTAAATCTGAGAGCTATAAATGCCTGCAATTAAGCCTTAATAAATTCTGCCAGCTGTAAATAAATCTGTCTGAAAACTGCACAGGAATCGTTGATCTCAATTTTAAAGCTTTCTTCAAACTAGGCTCGGAGTTCGTTGATCTCAGCTTCGAGTTCGTCAAGCTCATCTCGGAGTTCGTCGAGCTGAGCTCAGAGAATATGAACTGCAAAATCGTTGAACTGAGTTTAACAGTTTTCTTTGAGCTGAACTCAGAGTTCGTTGAACTGAGCTCGAAGAATTTCTTCCAGCAATTTTCTGAACTTCAAATCTGACTTTCTCTAGAATTTATCTAAATGAGTAAACCTGGAAAACATCCTATGACTCATGACTATACATTTTGGGTCAATCTAAACATCCTAATAGTGATCCTTGCCCAAATCAAAACTTGGGTTCCAACAATCTCCCCCTAATTGGGTGAGGACACTATTCACAGAAAAACAAAACACAAAGCAAAAATAATCTTCCTTAATTATAATTTTTCAGTAGATTTACAAAGGTGCTTTGAGAAATAAAGATGACACCAAAGATTCAAGAATATGAAAAGAAATAAAGAATCTTTCTAAGGAATTACTGACGAAAGAACTGGAGAAATTTGGTGAGAGTAAACTCTCTGATAGTATCTTCAGCTTTCCTTTTTGCTCAGCCTTAGATCTTGATAACCTGTCAAGTTCTATACCTAAAAAGAGAGGTTAGAGGTTCTGGACCCAGATTACCTTGGGTCCTGTTTCTTTTTCATGATAATTAAAAATAAAAGAATATTCAAGTTGATCTTTGTAACCTAGTGGGTGAAATTTCCTAGAAGGTATGAACCACTGGGTAAAAGGATTTTTGAATATTTGAGTTTGATTATAATTTTTTAAAGGATAAAAATTTCTGTTTTGAAATTCTAAGCTCGACGAAAAATATTTTCGTCGACCTGTGTTCGACGAAGGGAATCGATTTCGTCGATCTCAGTTCAAAGAATTATAATATCTATTTTCTGTGTTCCACGATCGTCGATCTCGGTTCGACGAAGCAAATTTCTTTCGTCGATCATAATTTTCAGACAAGTTAAAAACAAAATCTCTGTTCAGAGATCGTCAACCTCGGTTCGACGAAGAGTGTAGTTTTCGTCGAGCTCCGTTCGACGAATTATGTTGAACACAAATTTTCTGAAATTTTTTAATTATTTTTGATAAAAATTCAATTATATTGCCTAACTCTATTATCTTTTTTTTGTCTTTAATTGTTTCTAAAGAAACTAATTGTTCAGAAACATTTTTTTAATCTTCTTTAAGATTTTTGTTTTCAGAAGATAGATTATACACTTTCTCTCTTAGAAGTTTTATTTCCTTCTCAGATTGAATTAAATCATTGCATAAAATTTTAAAATCTTCTTTAAAATATTCTGAAGTGAAATCAAAAGAAGAGATAACCTGATTCTCTTCTGATTCTTCTTCCGATTCTTCATCAGATTCATATTCTTCATCATAGTTGCTGCAAGATGCATTGATTGCCATCAAGCAGAATTCTCTTGCTATTATTTCTTCTTCATCCTCAGTAGTACAAGATGAAGCTTCAGAATCACTCCAAGTATTATCATCATATTTTCTCTTTTTAGCTGATCCAGCAGCCATTATTGTGAGGGAGTCCCAAATTTCCTTTGTTGAGGTACATTCAGCAATTTCCTGAAAAATGTCATCAGACATTGATTGAGCAAGAATGTTCATTGCTTGTGCATCAGCCATCTTTAGCCTTTATGGGCTTCTGTCCATTGAGATGATGGAACAACATTCATGCTTGTTGTTTCCAATGGTTGATAAGGACCTGTCAAAATGGAATTGAAAATTTCTTCATCAATAGAGTTCATAAAGAGCCTAATCCTTGCCTTTCTTAGTGCAAGCTTATCTAGATTGCACATAGGAGGTCTGGTGCTTAAAAATTCTTCATTTTGTGTCATGAAAGACTCTTAAGAAAAATAAGATATATCAGATCGTTTTGGTTCAGGTGTTAGCATATACAACCAAAGGAACTCCCCTCTGATACCAATTGAAAGTGAGGGGATAGATCTTAATTTTACTTGAATTATATATAAGTTATGTAACATAAAAGGCACAACACAAAAATAAAGAAATAGAGCAAGCACACAGAAGACACAAGGATTATAGTGGTTCCCCAACCTGGGTATATCCACTCTTCTACCACCCTGGTAGGAATCCACTCAAGTTTTTGATCAGGTGACTGCCACCAATAAGCTTTTGATCAGGTGCTCAACAACCAAACCTCAAGTTTTTTGGAAGGAGACTTGTGAACCAGAATAATTTTGAAGGGAATTAAAACCCTGTACAGAGGTGGGGATGAGAGATGATTTTGTCTTCTCTTTCTCAAAGTACAACTGAGAAGACTTGCGTGGATTTTGATGTTAGCAAAGGCTCCCCCTGAGATATTGAATGGTTCAGGAAGTTGGATCTTTGCTGCAGGGTGTAGGCCTTCAAACTTGATGTTGCTCTCCAGCAAGCTTCTAGACTGATATTGTTTTTGTTGTCTCTCAAAAGCTTGGAGCAGATGAAGAATATGAAGAGTTGTTCATGAAGATGCTTTTTGCCGAGAGTTCTTCTTCTTTGAGAAAAAGCCATCTTAATTTTTTTCTCTCTCTATCTTGTCATCTGTGAGATATAATTCTCTGTATATTTATTTCCTGGAGAATTCAAACATTTGAATTCTTTCTGTCTATGGAATGGTTGAATCAATTTCCAAGAATAGAATCTGCCTTGAGAAAACAATTGGCATTTAATCTCTACAATTAACTCCATATTTAATCGTCCATCCAAACGACTATATTTGATAAGAATATATAGTATTAAATCTGAGAGCTATAAATGCCTGCAGTTAAGCCTTAATAAATTCTGTCAACTGTAAATAAATCTGTCTGAAAACTGCACAGGAATCGTTGATCTCAATTTTAAAGCTGTCTTCAAACTGGGCTCGGAGTTCGTTGATCTCAGCTCGAATTTCTTCCAGCAATTTTCTGAACTTCAAATCTAACTTTCTTTGGAATTTATCTAAATGAGCAAACCTGGAAAACATCATATGACCCATGACTATACATTTTGGATCAATCTAAACATTCTAATAGTGATCCTTGCCCAAATCAAAACATGGGTTCCAACACATTCTTCTCTATCCGTAGGCATCACCAACCGACCATGTGGGACAACTCAAGGCTGCGGAGCTGGGCCCGCGCGCTTTCGTGAATCAGCACCCGCGTGGCCTCCTCGTCATAGATGGCGGCATCCTCCCATGCATAAAGGCCGAATGTGAGATTATAGGCCTCTTTGTCAATGGTATCCTGCTCTAGCCAACTCGGCAGTAGTGAGGAGATGAAGACCCGGTTCGTCTCCTTGTCCCATTGTAGGAGAGGAACGCCGAGCTCATTCGAAGGCCCCTCAGCGTAGCCAAAATTACGGTGCCCTCTTGGTACCGGCTTCGCGGCGGGTTGAGCCCCTTCTTGCGGCCTCAAGGTGTCAGCCTCCCCGGTAGGAGAGCTATCGATCGGAGGGGGCGCGGGGGAGAGATCCCTAGCTGGTTGGCCCACCGGGGCCTTACCTTTCTCGCGAGCTGAGGGAGGCGCGCCACTCACTTTCTTCGGTTTCTTGGACGGTGCCGGGGGCTGAGGCTGCTCGCGACTAGATTGCTTTAGGGCAGCAGGGACAGTGATCTCGCGGTGAGCAGAGGCCTCCGCCTCAGCACGGGCGAGCTCGCTGGAAGCAAGCTGGGTGCTCTCATAAGGAGGGTGGATGAAGATGTCGCGCTCGCCTGCGAGAAGGATGAGACTTAGAACATGGAGAGGATGAATAAAAAGGCGGAAGCATGAACCGCTTACCTTCCCCGAGCGGGACGGGGATGAGATCGTCCAGGTTCCTGCAGAGGAAAGCAACTTCGAAGTTCTTCCCAGCGAAGAACTCGCACAGCTCCGCTTCATGGCCCCCAAGCTAAAGGTGGTAGCTTGCCTCGCTGAGCGTGATCAGCGAGAAAGGAATGTTGCTGAAGTCCCCTTTGACGAAGACAAATTTTTTGATCCAGTTGTGGCTCTTGTTGACAGTCTCCCATACCTTAACATGGTTGCTGGAGAAGCAGACGGTCCCGTCCTTGTTCGCCCGGAAGGAGAATAGCTTGCGGAATATCGCGAGGCTGAACTCAATCCGCTCCTCTTACAGGAAGCAAGCGAACCCGACCACCACCGCGATTGAGTTAGGAGTCATCTGCCCGGGGACGACGCCGAAGTACTTGAAGATTTGGCAGACTACCGACCATAAGGGTAGCCGGAGGCCCGCCTCAAAGTGAGCCGTAGGGAACGCGAGTTCATTTATGGAAAGGTTGTTGATCTGCTCCCCCTTCCCGGGTCGCCTCTCCACAAAACTCGGCGGCACAAAGTTGCCTACGGCGTCCAGGAACTCACGCTCAGTAATGACGGCGTGGGAGAAATCGTGCTCAAAGAAGGTCCAAGCAAACTTGCTCCTCCCATCCGCCTTGCCGCTGCCGCCACCCATCTCGCAGAGATTTTGCCGAGCGGGACAAAGAGGTTTTCGCAGGGGTTTAAGAGGGAGAGGAAGCCTTAAATGTGGTAGGTGAAAAGGAGGTCGGCAGGGCCTATTTATAGAATCGAAAAAGGCGGGAAAATATTTCGCCGGCGGGAAAAGTGCGGGTAGCAAAATTGACCCCGACGTTTCTACTTATGAACCCAACCCGGATCCTCATCAACCTGCCGATAGATCGCGAAAAGTTCTCGTCCACGAACTGCTTTCATTCGCGTCCGCATGAGAGGTGAGCGGCCGCGATGCGGGCCCACCTGGATCAGCGCACGAGTCACCCAGACATGCGATCCACGGGCGACCGGCTCGCTCCCACCGGAACTATATATGCGGGCTGGCGAGTCGGCTCGGCAATGCCAAGCCCGCTTGACGATGAGTCGGGCGAACCAGAGCATCTCGCCCGCACCCCCCAAAGAAAACGAAACATCAACACAGTATAAGAAAAGTGCAGCAAATACTCGCTCATTAGCGAGCGAGGGTGGTCCTGAATTATTACAGATATTCAAATGTCCCAAACAAAAAGTTCAACCTACTACGCTTTTCAGTTTCGGCATGCGGAGACGATCCAGGCCTCCCCGTGCCAGATCGGGACAGTATGCGAGGATAGTGATACTCGCGGACCGCCAACAGATCCCGCTGGGTCAGATCGACCTCCTCTGAGGCATGCATAAGCCGCTCCTCGGCTCGCGTGAGGCGTACACCTATAGAGGTCACCCCATACCCGTCAGTTGGATGCCTCGCCCCTTCCAAGGCCGCAAACTGCTCCTCCGCCTCGGCCTTGTCCTTGTCCACCCTGTTGAAGACCTCCTGCAGCAATAGCGAATGTTTCTGAAATAGCTGCGCCACTTGCTTCTTCATCTTCTCGACATCCAACGGGTCCCTTAGGTACTCTGAAATGTGATCCATATCAGGGGGAGGCGAGTACCCCTCGCTCATCTCGACATCAGAAGAGGAGATCGCTTTATAACCTGTAGGGATAAATCAGAAGGAGCAGGCAACGGTAAGCGGGCAAAAGTGATCAGTTCATTTGGGTTCGGCACGTCACCCGCACCGGCAGTTAGCCGAGAGGTACCCGACCGGCCCTGGAAGGGTTCTCCTCCAAGAATAACAAAAGGTTTTCCCAGACCAGGGGCATTGGCAACAGAGGCGTTGTAGTAGGGATGTGCCCCTAGGCCGAGGGGCTAGCGACCTGATCAGCCAAAAGCAGGGTAGAATGCACCGGTTCTCCCCTATCTTCTCCGTCCTCGCAAGTCATCTCCTACAGAAAGAGAAATCAGAAAGCCGAGCGGCGATTCAGATAGAAGAGTCACATACCTCAGGGGCAACCTCGGCACCGCCGACCGATCTAGATGCAGGGTCGTCACGCGCAGGAGACCGCCTGATGATCTTTCCTTTCTTTGGCTTGAAGAGCGGGTCAGGCGACCCGCACGCCAACCATGGGGTAGCACCGAGAGCCAGCTCCCGAGTACCCTCCCTCCCAGCCTCTAGGCGAGCCCGCATCTCCTCGAATATAGGCATCGTTCAGCTACAGATCGCGGAGAAGGGTAGGGAAAGGAGGAATTTTTCCAAAGGTCCGATGGTATATTTATAGCATGAGGGTGGGCCCCCACCAAAAGATTCCCTCCAGCTCAGCAGGGCATTCACCGAACACGTTGGGTTGGATGTTTCTTTCCAAGTTTTTGCAAAGATCACAAAGAGCGGGGATTATGTACAATCCCGTGGTTGCCGAGTGAACCTAGATGAGCGAGCGAGCCAAGACGATCGGCCCGCGCCAATATAGCAGGCGGGTGAATCCAGAGGGGTGGCTCGCTCTCCTCAAGACCTGGGAGGTCAGCTGGGCGAGCTAGCCCCAGCCCGCGCCTGCCTGGGCGAGCCAGCCCCCGCTCGCACCTGCATGGGCGAGCCAGCCCTAGCTCCCGTCTGCATGGGCGAGCCAGCCCCAGCTCCCGCCTGCATGGGCGAGCCAGCCCCAGCCTGAGTCTATAGGGTGGGAGCTGGCGTGCCTAGGCGATCCGGGCGCCAGCTCACTCTCGCCCAGTAGGGCGGTGAGCTGACTCAGAAGCTAAGAACCCCATCCCCGTGGCGCCTAGAGGCCAAATTACCAGGATGACCTTGAAGGGGGTGCAAATATCCTTATAGAACAGCGGAGTTCTGCTGTTAGCAGACCTAGTCGGGCTTCACATAGCTGTTCAGAACATCGGAGGTTGGATTTTAGCAGACCACTTTCAGAAATCTATAAATAGACTCAAGGGGTACCTCAGAAGGCATGCTCACTTGTCTTCAAACCTTCTAGCGCTTTCTAAGGTACCTTAGCCCGACATTTGGCTAAGGAGGGGAAGCGCTCAGTTATCTTCTGGGTGTGTGGTGGGTCCTCTGCGTCGAGCCCTTGGGTCTGTTTCATTTTCTTTCTTTCATTTTACTTGTAGGAGAGAAGTAGGTGCGCGATCACCCCTTCCCCGAGTATGAACTCCACAGAGATCGAATTTTCGGTTTCAACAATATTTACCTGAGGCATTTATTTTGCTCGAGAACACCTATATCTCTTCTCCTCCTCATAATACTACTGAGGATCATCCCATATACACCTCAATTCTTATATCTCCGCTCCATAATGTTACTCCTCCACATTCCTCAAATATTCCAATTACATCTTCATGTATACTCTCACCATCTCTTCCTAGCTTTATCAAACACTGAGTTGAGAACTCTCCTTCCTTAGTTAATTCGAGAAATGATCTCTTTTTTTCTGCTCAACTACAAGAGGTATCAACTAGTTTACATTAAAAAGTAGAAGCTCTTGATATTAAAATTAATACTTTAATCATTTCTTTTAAAGTATTATCTCAAATGGTAGAGTCATCTCCTCCCAGCAAGGTTTTTTTTAATTTTTCTCCTTGATCAAAAAGGGGGAGATGAGATCTGTTGACGAAGTGATGGGTAGGATTTTATACATATTTTTAATATATAATTTAGTTTAATATTAATTAGAAGTATTTTGTTTATTTTCCTTTATAAATCATTTCTTTTAATTTATTGTTTACTAATTTAAGTTTATTTTCATTTTGTGCAGGTTTCTAGAGTTTTTCGTCAAATTCTCAAGTACACGCCCTCGGTCACGCCCATGACCAAGGGTGTGTCAATTTAAAATCAAGTCCAGACCTGCTATCATGCTCCTGGTCCAATATAATGAAGAATTTCCACCCTTGGTCACACCCATGAATGAGGCCATGTATCCTATCATACCCATGTCTAGCCGATTGAGTTCATGTCTAGCCTATATGAAGAGCTTTCAATCAATACAATAAGTCACACCTGAGTTCCAAGTGTCAAGCCTGTATTCCTCAACATTTTCCCTAGATATGCCCAATCGTCATGCTAATATCAGGATCCTCTTCATTTCAAATGAAATGGAGGGGATCCATTTCATGGACAGGATTTGTTGCTTTAGCATCTAACGGGTTCACTTTTTCCATACCTTTTATATTTTTTTTTATTCAAAAATTTCTGAACCACTAGATTTTTTTTAGGATTTTTCTGTCCACTAGATATGAAATGGATCCCCTCCATTTCATTTGAAATGGAGAGGATCCGGATCCGTCATGCTAACTGCCACATTGAAGATTATTGCCTATGCACACACCTGTGATATTCATTTGTCACAGCCATATCTATTGATTCTGCTCCCATGAACATGCCAAAATCACTCAAACTAAATGCAATACGCCTATGACCTAGGCTATGTACTTTCTGAGACACAGAATCTCCTAGATTGATCCTCTGTTGCCTCCAAATTCATCCCCCTGCCATTATTCCCAAGTCACGCCCTATGTCACGCTCGTGACCAAGGGTGTGTAACCTTAATTTTCCATCTATAAATAGTGACTGATTCCCAGCAAATTCCCCAATCCACCTCTACCCTTTTTGGTGGCTCATTTCCTATATGTTTCATTTTAGCATAGAATTATTTACTTGTATTTTTATTTCATGCAATGTAGATTAGATTTTAATTTATGCAATATTTCTTTCTTCCTTAGTCATGCAGTTTTTTACTTTCATGTATTTAAGATTTTATGCAATGATAATATCTATGTTTAGCAATGTCATTTCTACTTCTTTCACGTAGCTTTTCATTTCTTAATGCTAAGTAGTATAATATTTAGTCTTGATTCAGACAAGTTTTGAATGGAATATTAACTTTCTCTTTAATCGTTATTTTTGTACCTTAGATTTATTCTTGATAAAAAATTTGAGTTCATATGTCGATGTGTGAACTCCTTATTTAATTTTGTACTCTAGTTAGTTGGGAGGCTCGTGAGTACGAATCAATCACTCAAGAATAAAAAGAGTTGATCACAACCCTCGAGAGAGGAGGATGTAAATCTTTTAGATTGGAGTCAAATCCAATAGCGGGATTCACTTCTTAGAGCGAGTATTAGTGGTTTTGATTATATAATGAGAGTTCAATCGATATACCTAATCTCAGATTGGTATATTCCTCGAAAGAGATGCGTTCATATTTTGGGAATATCTACAGTCAAGGCTTAGATTAAATGTGTGCGAATAGAAAAAGTAAATCGGAATTTGAAATAACATAAATTTTTATTATCCAAAAAAGGTAAGTATTACAAAGGTATGACCTCCCTTTTATAGAATGGAGGAGATTGGAGAGATTACAAATAAGCAATGTGAGACTAAATAATTACAGGTATAAGCAGCTTTACAAAAAAAGACCGAACAAGCCGCGTGGTTAGACGAATAGGCTAACCACTCGACAACCACCAGAAGGGGAGAACAAGCCGCCATAGGAAATCGCTAGACCGTCGGTCTCCAAGTCGCCTCAGACAAACCTCCAGACCGCTCCGACACCAAACAACAACAGCCCGGCTACCAAACTGCTGGGAGAAACCGTCAGACCGTGCGGTCTTCAATCCGCCCGGTCTCCATACTACAACACTCCCCCTCGAGCTAGAGCATAGATATCAATCATTCCCAGCTTGTCGCAAATTTGAAAAAAGGAAGCAGACACCGGCTTGGTGAAGATATCCGTCAACTCGTTGTCAGAAGTGACGAATGGAGTACAAATCTGTTTCTTCAAAACCTCTTCCCGAATAAAATGATAGTCGACTTCTATGTGTTTTGTTCTCTCATGAAAGACGGGATTTTTGGAGATGTATATCGCGGCCTTATTGTCGTAGAACATAGGAAGAGGGTAGTTGTAGACCTCTCCTAAGTCAAGCATGAGAGCTCGTAACCACTTTAACTCACATGTGGTCGACGGCATACTATGATATTCCGCTTCTGCACTAGACCTGGAGACAACAGACTGTTTATTGCTCTTACAGCTCACAAGATTTCCTCCAACAAACGTGCAAAAGCCCGATGTTGACTTGCGGTATCCTTTGTTATCAGCATAGCTCGAATATGAGTACGCTTCAACCCTCAAGTGACCATTCTTCTGAAAAAGCAGTTCTTTCCCTGGCGTTGCTTTAACATACTCCAATATCCTCATGGCAGACTGTAGATGACACTCTCTAGGAGCTTGCATGAATTAGCTAACCTTGCCTACAACATAGGAGATGTCGGGTCTGGTCACCGTGAGATAAATGAGTTTGCCAAACAGACGCTGGTATCTCGTAATATCAGATAGAGGAGGCGAGTCATCTGTCCAAGTTTTGTCTTCTCCAGTAGCCATAGGACATCAGGCAGGTTTAGCATCAGTCAACCCTACCTCTTTTAATAAATCAAGAGCATACTTCCATTGGGAGAGCACCAAGGAGTTGGGCTTTCGAGAGATTTCATTCCCCAGAAAGTATTTTGGGGAGCCCATATCCTTCGTGACCAGGTGTTGACAGGTGTTTCTTTGTCGAAGCTACCCCAACCTGGTCATCTCCAGTAAGAAGAATATCATCCACATATACAACAAGAACCACCAGACCCGAGGAGGTTTTGCGAATGAATAAAGAGTGATCGACAGAACTTCTTGCAAAACCGATGGCCACAATAATACCGCTAAACTTGTCAAACCAAGCCCGAGGGCTTTGATTTAGGCTATAAGTGGCCTTCTTCAGCTTGCATACTCGTGTCTCCCCCTGAGCAACATATCCAGGAGGTTGCTTCATGTAAACATCCTCCTGAAGATCACCATAGAGAAAGGCATTCTTTACATCCAGCTGGGAAATGAGTCAATCCCTGTTGATTGCCACAGAGAGAAAAACCCGAATGGTGCTGAGACGAGCAACGAGAGAGAAGGTGTTAAAGTAATCAACACCATAAGTCTAAGTAAAGCCTTCGGCGACCAGGCGGGCCTTGTATCAATCCACGCTGCCGTCCAGACAGAACTTCACAGCAAAGACCCAACGACAGTCAACCACATCAGTGCCTAAAGAGGGAGGAATAAGGGTCCATGCACCCCTTTCAGTGAGGGTAGTAATTTCCTCATCCATGACAGTCTTCCAATGAGGAACAACAAGAGCTTCCTGGTAGGTGCGGGGAGTGGAAGTGGCAGAGATAGTCAATGCAAACGCCCTGCGAAAAGGAGTTAGACGATCATAGGAAACAACAACAGCCAGTGAGTGTTGGGTACACGTCCACATCCCTTTGCAAAGAGCAATGGAAAGATCTAGTTCAGCATGTTCTTCAGTAGCCAGAGCATCCATGACAGAGAGAGCTGGCCCGGGAGCAGAGAGAGACGGTCACGGAGAGGAGGGAGACAGTAGAGGTGGAGAGAGAGGGAAGGAGGAGACGGTGGAGATAGCGATGGAGAAATCTCGATGGGAGTAGACGTGGTGGAGGGGACGGTAGAAGAAGCAGAAACATCAGGAGGAAGAGAGGAGTAAGAAGAGAAATAGGATGCATTCTCGAAGGTCACGTCCGCGAATACAAATTGCTTACGAAGAATAGGGTCAAAGCAAAAATAACCTTTCTGAGTAGTAGAGTAACCCAAAAAGACACACTTGGTGGCACGTGGGGCGAGTTTGTCACGAATGGCGGAAGGAGCGTGCACAAAAGCCATGCACCCAAAGATATGTAGAGGGAGAGGAAACAGATCCTTGCCCGAATAGAGAATGGAGAATGAGGCTTTACCGTGAAGAACCGTGGAGGGAATGTGATTGATGAGATAGCAAGAGATGAGGATAATATAGCCCCAACAGGAGCGAGGAACCTGCATCTGCGTCATCAGAGTGCGAGCGATATTGAGGAGGTGATGGTTTTTGCGTTCCGCCACCCCATTTTGTTGTGAGGTGGCTAGTTTGATGAATAATATCATATTGCATATAGAAAGAAGAGAAATCATTACAAATATATTCCTTAGCATTGTCAGAGCAAAAGATTTTAATAGACATATCAAACTGATTCTTAATCATATAATAAAATGATGTCCATACAGAAAACAGTTCGGAGCGATCCTTTAAAAGATTCACCCACATACACATAGAGAAATCATCAATAAAGGTTACAAAATATGAACTACCCCAACCTATGGTGAGGGTAGGAGCCGGACCCCATACATCAGAGTGAATGAGATCAAACGAGCGGGAAGATCCGCGGTCTTGCTTCGACGAGAAGGAGGAGTGGTGATGCTTGCCAAGCTGACATGCGTCACAGTTGGGAGGAGGACTGTGCGGAGGTAGGTGGGGAAGAAGATGGCGAAGAAGCCGGGGAGGAGGATGACCAAGGTGAAGATGCCATTGAATAAGATCTGTAGAAGAGGAGGAGAAGGCGGACAGAGCGGAAACGTTGTCGAGGAAGTAGAGGCCGCCGCTCTCAGTCCAAGTAGCAATCGTCCGTTGGGAGCCCGGATCCTGAAAAGAACAAGAAGTAGAAGTGAATGTGACGGAGCACTGAAGTTGCTTGCATAGAGAAGTAACAGATAATAAATTGCAAGGGAACTTGGGCACATAAAGAGTGTCCGCCAAGAGAAGAGATGGAGTGACTTGAACCACGCCCGTCCCATGGACCAGGGAGGGAGAGTCGTCCGCAACGAGGACCGGGGGCATCCGATCATGTGTTTCTAGGAGAGAAAAACACTGAGGATTACCAGGCATGTGATTAGTAGCTCCAGAGTCTATCATCCATTTACCTTGAGTAATCACGTGGGCACTACCTGAAGTCGTGACCACGGAGGCAAACGGACTCGAGGAGGGGGTGGAAGCGTCACCAGAGGGGCGAAGATGTGGATGTTTCATCCAGCAACAATCAACAGTGTGGCCAGTCCGGTCACAGTGAGAGCAGAGAAAACAGGAAGGACCGCGCTCGCCGGATTGGTGGACGCGGTCACCAGAGCCACTCTGCTGAGTCTGGTGAGCATAGGTGTCATATGGAGGAGAGGAGGACAACAGAGGACGTTGGAGCAGAGAGGTAACCGCGACGATGTGAGCAGTAGTGGCATCTAAGGTGGGAGAGTCCGCCTCGCCAAGAATTTGTTAACGGATCATATCATAGGACTAAGGAAGCCGCAGAAGGTAACACACAACCAGAAGCTCCTGGAAGTTCTTGTGCTGCTCGGCCAAGTCAGCAAAGAAGGGGCGAGTCTGGAGGATCTCGGCGCCGAGAGCTTGAACCTGTTGTTAAGCAACAGCATGAGACATGGAGGGATGAGCAAAGAGGTCCTCATATAGAGTATAGATACGTGATGTCTGAGCCCCCTTGGAGTATAGAGCGGCTAGGTGAAGCCAAGCTGCCTTGACCGTCTCATCATGACGGATGATGGGAAGGCATTCATCAGAAAGGTTGTTTGCCATCCAAGTGTGGACAAGCGCATCACTATCATCCCAGTCATCAAACAGATCAGACTAGGGAGGTGGAGGGTCATCGGTGAGATGATGATGCTTGTGCTGAGAACGAAGAAGAAATGTGAAGGAGACACTCCAGTCCTGATAGTTGGAACTGATAAGTTTAGAGACAGTTCCAAGGTTCCCCGAAGGAGTAGGAGGAGGAGGCGGGTGGGCCACGGGAGTCGTGGTGGTAGAGGTGTTGGAGAGAGCCATAGAAGAGAAGAGAGAAAATGGAAGTTGCGCGAGTAAAAGTAAGGCCGGGCGAATAGCAGTCAGAAGAGACCGCGCAAACTAGAAGGAGGTCGCAGCGGACAGGAGGAAGACCGCAGCCTACAAAAAAAAGGAGGAGAACTACATCGGTCACAGTGTCAACACACCAGCGGCCAGAAGAGCCATGACCAAGAAGCAAAGCAAAACAAAGGGAAAGAAGTCGGGCGAACAAAGGAGATAGCACGAAGTAAAACAAGCAAGGAGGTCGCGAGAACAAACAGAGTTCGTGCGAACAGAGAAAAAACCGTGCGAATAAAGAGAGATCGCGGGAAGAAAGGGAGAAGAAAGACCGCGATAAATAGGTCGTGAACAGAGGGAGAGGGAAAGCAAAGAGGCCGCGCACATAGAGGGCAGCGATAAAGAAGACAGGGAATACGCGCGAATAGGCCGCAAGAAGAAAGGACAAACCGCGCGGTCAGAAGAGGCTCACATAATCAGGTGGAAAAGATCGTTCCCTCTGATACCATGTGCGAACAGAAAAGGTAAATCGGAATTTGGAATAACAGAAATTTTTATTATCCAAAAAAATTAAGTATTATAAAGGTATGACCTCCCTTTTATAGAATGGAAGACATGAGAGAGATTACAAATAAGCAATGCGAGACTAAATAATTATATGTATAAGCGGATTTACAAAAAACAGACCGAACAAGCCGCGCGGTTAGACGAATAGGCTAACCGCTCGACAACCACCAGAAGGAGAGAACAAGCCGCCATAGGAAACCGTTATACTGCCGGTCTCCGAGTCGCCTGAGACAAACCGCCAGACCGCTCGGACACCAAACAACAACAACCCGGCTACCAAACCGCTGGAAGAAACCGCCAGACCGCGCGGTCTTCAATCCGCCAGAGTCAGATCCCCAGACCGCCCGGTCTCCATGCTGCAACAAAATGTTATCATTTATCTTTTTTATTTCCTTCTTAGTCAGTTTTGATCAAGTTTATTTTTTCTTATTCTGTTTTAGTTTTAATTTTCTTTTATTCTTAGTTTATTTTGATAAAATAATAGTTATTATCTCAAAATAGAATTATTCAACAGGCCCTAGGTTTTATGCGACATTAACATGTTTTCATATCTTATGTTATACTTGATAGATATACTTGCCTTAATCGAATATAGATTGGAAAACATAAGTTTTCTCTTATCATGAAGTTATTCATGCTACTAATATTACTCAAGCTAATGAGGTTGCTGATAATAATGAAGGGCTTGATGATGCTAGTGATGATGAAATAGTGTACATTAGTGGCGGAACTAGGATTCAAACTCAAACCGAACACTAAGTAAAAAAAATTAAAATTATGCTGTATGATTTTAATATTCACATGAGTAAGTAGTGAAATCATCATATCTCAAAAAAAATCAAATGTACACTTAATTAAAAAAGAAAAGTCAAAAATATTTTTAACGGGAAAAAATAGAAATTGGAAAAAAAACAAATGATCGTACCTATTGCTGGAAAATATTATGTGTGTGTGTGTCACAACATTCAATGCGAGAAAAATAATTCATTACATCGCTATCTAAACTAGTTTATATGTAAAAATTTGAGAAAATTCCTTATAAAATTAGTCAATTTTTTGAAAATATCACTTTTAATTATTGTTGATTTGAACCAAAAAATTTTAAAAAAATTTGACTAGCTTTCACGAGTCTAGTGATGATGATATTTGATCTAAATAATGAACATTTGATAATTTGTTATATAATTCTAATTTTATAATATTGATAGTCTTGACTTGTGTAATTTTTCGATACGAGTCCAACGCCACTTTCGAATTTGAATTTCGTTGAGCGGTTGAAGAGAAATCAATTATTAAAGTTTGTAAGTTCGTATAGGCAAAAAAACTATGTTTTCCCCCCAAAAATTAAGCTCAAGCACGTGTGTGCCCGTGAATAGTTCCGCCCCTAGTGCACATAAATATAATGCTTATATTAACCTATATATATAAAGTTACCCTAAACCCTAGATAAATTGAAGAAGTTGTTGATGCCATAATTTAAAATGTTCTTCATGATATAAATTTATAACTAGAGGCATTGACTCAAGGGGAGCCTCAATATCAGGGGGAGTCTCCTAAGATGTGGCATGATTCTCCTCTCTCCCTACTCTTGAGGAGAGCATGCAAGATGATACAAAACTAGATGTTCGTTTGAGTGAATTTGTTTCTCCTGCCAACAAGATTATTGTATTTTAAAGAGTAGATAATAAGGAGAGGTAGAGGAAGGGATTATGATCCTAGACCCATGTTAAAATAATAAACCAATGAATAAAGGAAGGCATACATACTAGAAAGAAATATCTTAGAATGCTCCCAATTCTTATGCAAACATTATATTGCATTCAACAGAACCATCTTATATATTGTTTATTGATTAAACATTTGAAAAAACTTTTAAAAAGCTGGATTGGGGATGGCTAACAAGCTATAGCTGAAGAAATTCTGAGCAAAAGAGCAGTTTTTATCTCTCAGCTTCAGGACAAAAAATTCAAGGAAATAGGAATTCAAGTTCCTAGTAAGCTGTTTAATATAGAGGCCAATAAATTAAAGAATTCAAGTGCAATTTTATTTTAGGCTATTGAGAGAGACAAAATTAAAATATGGGGTCTAGGGTGAGACTTGAATGCGTACATTCCTTATGTTAAGAGATTAAGGCTCCGTTTGGGAGAACTTATTCAGAGATTTTCTTGTCTACATATTCTCTATGTTTATTCCTGCACTCATCTCAAAGTTTGGGATGTTATATTTCTTTTTCAAAATCACTTAACTTATAAAATCAGATATATCAAATAGGGTGACATTTTTAGGAAAATTCCCTTTATGATTTGATGTATCATATTATCTAAGTGATATAAGAAAATGCCTTTGTTGTATATATGACATTTTATACAATATGGAATTTATAGTCATTTAGGATGGCAAAGAAGTGAACTAAAGTCCGCATAGATCTCAGAGTATGGCTGAGTAAAGGAGTTTACTCGGAGAAAAAGTTAGCTTGCATCGACAAGTGATAAAGTTGTAGAAGTCAGCGTACGTTGAGAAGAAAGCTTACCAATGTCAATATAGGTTGAGAATAGTGATGAGTCGAGCTCGATTCGAGATTGGAAAAATTTCCAAGCTCGAACTCAAGCTTGACGAGCTCATTTTATCCAAACTCGAGATTGAGCTCAATGCTCGAGTTTCGAGCTCGCAAGCTCGAGCTACCCATGAGCATTTTTGCTTATGAGCCTTATAATATATATATACATATATATATATATATTTATATTTATTAAAATAAAAATAAAAAGCTCGTGAACTGGATCACGGGCTCACGAACAATAATAAGTGAGCTCGATCTTGAGATCATCGAGCTCAAGCTTGAGATCCATAGACTCGAGCTCGAGTTGAGCTTTTTCGAGCCGGCTCATCGAGTTATCAAGTCGGCTCAACTCAACTTGCACCCCTAACAGAGAAATTTAGATTTGTACTTTGACTGCCATACTATATATAATACTTAGATCTCTAGTTCTGTAGAAGTTAATGCATAAGTATATAGTGAGATGTCCTCTTCTCTGCTCCATCCTAATATAATTTTACTTTCAAGTTAGAGTTCAAGAAGTCTTGAATTGACATTTGTTGAAACCGAAAACCGGCTTCTGTGGAGTCCGAACCCTTGGGGAGGGGTGGTCGTACACTGACTTTTCCTAGTAAGCTTTGCTGACCGAAGACTTAGAACTTGAAACTGACCCAAGGCTCCAACACGGAGTTCCTACCACACACCTGGAAGTTCTTAGAGCGCTTCCCCTCCTTAACCTATGCTGAGCTAAGGGCATCTCAGAAAGCGCTAAAAGACAAGAGAGTAAGAGAACTGGAAAGCTTGCCCTCTGAGGTACCCACTTGGGCCTATTTATAGATTTTAAAGTCTAGCCTGTCAATAACGAGGCTCCGTTGTTCTAAACGGCTATATGCAGCCAAAAGTGATCTGCCAATAGCCAAACTCCGATGTTCTTGAAGGCTATTTGCAGCTCTGCAAGGACATCCAGGTAATTTTACCTCAGGACCCTACTGGGCGTGTTACCGGTGAAAGTGCCACTCGCCTATAGGGGCGAGTGTTGGGGTAAGTCAGGCACTCGCCTTTGCGGCACCCCACTATGGACGAATGTTGTTCTGGAAGGATCTCGCTCGCCCTCTTGAGCCAAGATCAGAGGGCTCCAACAACACTTGCCTCACTCAATGATAAGTGTTGCTGTATAAACCCGGGCGGACAGGCGGCTAAGATTGGCGGTTTGGTAGCCGGGCGGTCTGCCCGGCTAATCTCTGTGTTGCTGTATAGGCCTTGGCGGACAGGCGGCTAAGTCTGGCGGTTTGGTAGCCGGGCGGTCTGCCGGTTATGCTCTGGGATCTCGGTGGTTGGCTACGTGTTCTCTGGTGGTGACTGGGCGGTTAGTGTCTACTAACCGCACGGTTTGGCGGTCTCCGGCTAGGATTGGCGGTTAGCTTTGTAGATAATGTTGTTGTGTATTTAGTCCCACATTGGGTATTTGTATTCTCTCCCCTCTCCTCCATTCTATATAAGGGAGGCTATACCTTTGTAATACTTACCTTTTTCTGATAATAAAATTTCAGTTATACCATTTCCGGCTTGTTTTAGTTCGTTTCTTACATGGTATCAGAGGACTCGGTCTACTCCTCCTGATTGCGTTTTCTTCTGTCCGTGTGACCTCTGCCTTCTCGCCGGCCTGTCTTTCAGCTCGCGCGAGCTCTCTTCTCTCGTGGATTGCGACCTGTTCTAGTCGCAGCTCCCTTCTCCTCTTCTCTAGTCGCCGCGACCTGTCTCCGCGGCCTCTTTTGCCTTGTTTGCCTTTTTTCCTCCTGATATCTTCCTCTGCTGTTCGCGCGGTCTATCGGTTAGCCGCACGACTTCTCTCCCTCTGTTGGGTCTGTGGCTTGGTCGTGGTCTTTCTGGCCGCTGGTGTATTCCATCGTGACCGCTGCAGATCTTTCTTTCTTCCTATCCGCGCGGTCTCTCTATAACCGTGCGGCTTCTCTTCTTGTGCTTGCCTGCCGCTGGTCTCCTTGTGACCACTGCGGCCTCTTCCTTCCTTTGCTCGCCCGGTCTCTTCTCTTAACCGCGCGTCCTCTCTTTCGGGATGACTCCTTCTGATGACTCCACCTCGTCTACTATCGTTGTCCCACCTCCTCCTCCTCCTCCTCCTGCTTCCGGGAATCTTGGCACCGTCTCTAAGCTTCTGGGGCCAAATTATCCCGACTGGAGTGTCTCGTTCACTTTTCTTCTCCGCTCTCAGCGCAAGCGTCATCATCTTACCGATGACCCTCCGCCAGCGGACTCTGTCCAGTTTACTGACTGGGATGCGAATGATGCGTTGGTTCGTACTTGGCTGGCGAACAGCCTATCCGATGAATGTCTTCCTGTCATCCGTCACGATGAGACGGTCAAACAGGCTTGGAATCACTTGGCCGCTCTCTACTCCAAGGGGGGGCAAACATCTCGCATCTATACGCTCTATGCGGATCTCTTTGCTCGCCAGTCCATGTCCCCTCCTGCCGCGTACCAACAGGTCCAAGCTCTTGGCGCGGAGATCCTTCAAAATCGTCCTCTCTCGGCCGATGTGGCCACTCAGCTGAAGCACTTCCAGGAACTACTCGTGGTCTGTTATCTTCTGCGGCTTCCGGACTCCTACGATATGATCCGGCAGCAAATTCTTGGCGAGGCGGAATCTCCTACCCTGGACGCTACTGCTGCTCGCATTGCCGTTGTTACCTCTCTTCTCCAACGCCCCTTGCTTGCCGCTCCTCCGGCTCCGGATGCCTATGCCCACCAGGCTCATCGTGGTGGCATTAGTGGTCGTGGTAACCACTCTGGCGGGCGTGGCCCTTCTCGCTACCTCTGTACTCATTGTGGTCGCACAGGACACTTGGTTGACCGCTGCTGGACCAAGCATCCGCATCTTCGTCCCGCTAGTGATGCTTCTCCTTCTTCCAAGCCGTCTGCCTCCGTGGCCACGACTTCAGGTAGTGCCCACGTGGTCACCCAAGGTAAATGGCTCATCGACTCTGGCGCCACTAATCATATGACGGGCAATCCTCAGTGTTTTTCTCTCCTAGAAACACATGATCGGTTGCCCCCTGTTCTCGTTGCGGATGGTTCTCCCTCCCCGGTGCATGGAACGGGCGAGGTTCAAGTTACTCCGTCCCTTCGCCTGGCGGATACTCTTTATGTGCCCAAGTTTCCGTGCAATTTATTGTCGGTTACTTCTCTGTGCAAGCAACTTCAGTGTTCAGTAACATTTACTCCTTCATCTTGTTTGTTTCAGGACCCGGACTCCAAGCGGACGATTGCTACTGGGACTGAGAGGGGCGGCCTCTACTTCCTTGATGATGTATCCGCTCTTACCGTCTTCTCTCCTGCTTCTACAGATCTTCTTCAGTGGCACCTTCGCCTGGGGCATCCTCCCGCGCGTCTCATCCACCTTCTGCTTCCTCATCTACCTCAACAAGACTCTCCTATCAACTGTGATGCCTGTCAACTGGGCAAGCATCACCGCTCCCCCTTTCCTCCTAAGCAAGGACGTGGCTCTTCCAAGCCGTTCGACCTTATTCACTCTGATGTTTGGGGACCTTCCCCTACCCTCACCATCGGGCGTGGCAGTGCCTATTTTGTAACGTTTATTGATGATTATTCTCGCTGTACGTGGGTGTATCTATTAAAGGATCGCTCCGAACTTTTTTCTGTATGGACATCGTTTTATTATATGATTAAGAATCAATTTGATGCTTCTGTCAAAATTTTTCGCTCTGATAATGCAAAAGAATATCTGAGTAGTGATTTCGCTTCTTTCTGTACGCAACATGGCATCATCCATCAAACTAGCTGCGTCTATACCTCCCAGCAAAATGGGGTGGCGGAACGTAAAAACCGCCACCTCCTTGATGTCGCCCGCACTCTCATGACGCAGATGCAGGTTCCTCGTAGCTATTGGGGCTACGCGGTCCTCATCTCCTGCTACCTCATCAATCGCATTCCTTCCACCGTCCTCAAAGGCAAAACACCGTTTTCCATCCTCTATCCCTCCAAAGACCCCTTTCCCTTACCTCTTCGCATTTTCGGGTGCACTGCTTTTGTTCATTGCCCTGCCGCGACTCGCGACAAATTGTCCCCTCGTGCTACGAAGTGTATCTTTTTGGGTTACTCCACAACTCAAAAAGGTTACTGCTGCTTTGACCCTGTTCATCGCAAGCAGTTCGTCTCGGCGGATGTGACATTCTTTGAGAATGCCGCCTACTTCTCTTCTGAACTCACACAGGTTGATGGATCGAACCTCCCTCTTCCTCCTGCCGACTCGACCTCTCCACCCATTCTCTCCACCACATCCACTCCTCTTGAGCTCCCTTCATTACCACCTCCTCCAGCCGCTCCTTCTCTTGATCAGGATCCTTCTCCCTCGTCCCCTCGGCCGTCTCTCTCGTCTCCCGGGCCAGCTATCTCCGCCACGGATGCACCGGCGCCTGAGGCACTCGTGGACCTGGAGCTGCCCATTGCCCTTCGCAAAGGGGTTCGGACATGCACCCAGCACTCGCTGGCGGCTGTTATTTCTTATGATCGGCTAACACCTTCTCGCAGGGACTTCGCCCTAGCCATCTCCGCGACTACCACACCTCGCACCTACCAGGAGGCCCTTGTCATTCCTCACTGGAAGGCCGCCATGGATGACGAGATTGCTACTCTCTCTGACCGGGGCACTTGGACCCTTGTGCCTCCTCCTTTTGGCACAGATGTGGTTGGTTGTCGCTGGGTGTTTGTCGTCAAGTTCCGTCCTGATGGCAGTGTGGACCGGTACAAAGCCCGTCTTGTTGCAAAAGGGTTTACTCAGACCTATGGTGTTGATTACTTTGATACGTTCTCGCCGGTTGCTCGCCTCAGCACCATTCGGGTCGTTTTCTCGGTGGCGGTCAACAGGGATTGGCCTATTTCGCAGTTGGACGTGAAGAATGCCTTCCTCTATGGTGACCTTCACGAGGACGTCTACATGGAGCAACCTCCTGGGTATGTTGCTCAGGGGGAGACTCAAGTATGCCGTTTGAAGAAGGCCATCTATGGCCTAAAGCAGAGTCCCAGGGCGTGGTTCGATAAGTTCAGTAGCATCGTTGGGGCTATCGGTTTCACCAGGAGTTCGGCTGATCACTCCTTGTTCACTCGCAAGACCTCTTCGGGTCTGGTTGTTCTAGCTGTTTACGTGGACGATATTCTTCTTACAGGCGACGATCAGGCTGGTGTAGCCTTGACGAAGGTCCATCTCCGCCAACACCTGGTCACGAAGGATATGGGTTCTCCAAAATACTTCTTGGGAATTGAAATCTCTCGGAAACCGGGTTCCCTGGTTCTCTCCCAACGGAAGTATGCTCTTGATTTGTTGAAAGAGGCAGGATTGACGGGTGCTAAACCTGCCCAGTGTCCCATGTCTCCTGGAGAAGACAAGACATGGACAGACGAATCACCACCTCTCTTGGATACTACGAGGTATCGGCGTCTTGTTGGCAAACTCATCTACCTTACGGTGACCAGACCAGACATCTCCTATGCAGTGGGAAAGGTCAGCCAGTTTATGCAGTCGCCTAGGGAATGTCATCTTCAGTCCGCTCTAAGGATATTGGAGTATGTGAAGTCCGCACCTGGGAAAGGTCTTCTCTTTCAGAAAAATGGTCACCTAAGAGTCAAAGCGTACTCCGACGCTAGCTATGCGGACGACAAAGGGGATCGCAAGTCGACTTCCGGATTTTGCACGTTTGTTGGAGGAAACTTGGTTAGCTGGAAGAGCAAGAAGCAGTCAGTCGTCTCCAGGTCTAGTGCGGAAGCAGAATATCGTAGTATGGCATCAACCACGTGTGAGTTAAAATGGTTGCGGGCTCTCATGCTGGATCTAGGAGAGGTCTACAACTATCCTCTTCCCATGTTCTGCGACAACAAAGCGGCGATCTACATTTCAAAAAATCCGGTCTTCCATGAGCGAACAAAGCACATAGAGGTTGATTGTCACTTCATTCGAGAAGAAGTGTTAAAGAACCAGATTTGCACTCCGTTTGTTACTTCAGAGAAAGAGCTGGCAGATATATTCACAAAACCTGTGTCCGCCTCCTTCTTCCACATTTGCAGCAAGCTAGGCATGATTGACATCTATGCTCCAGCTTGAGGGGGAGTGTTGCTGTATAAACCCGGGCGGACAGGCGGCTAAGATTGGCGGTTTGGTAGCCGGGCGGTCTGCCCGGCTAATCTCTGTGTTGCTGTATAGGCCTTGGCGGACAGGCGGCTAAGTCTGGCGGTTTGGTAGCCGGGCGGTCTGCCGGTTATGCTCTGGGATCTCGGTGGTTGGCTACGTGTTCTCTGGTGGTGACTGGGCGGTTAGTGTCTACTAACCGCACGGTTTGGCGGTCTCCGGCTAGGATTGGCGGTTAGCTTTGTAGATAATGTTGTTGTGTATTTAGTCCCACATTGGGTATTTGTATTCTCTCCCCTCTCCTCCATTCTATATAAGGGAGGCTATACCTTTGTAATACTTACCTTTTTCTGATAATAAAATTTCAGTTATACCATTTCCGGCTTGTTTTAGTTCGTTTCTTACAATAAGGAACTGAAGGCATCGATAGAGCGTGCCTCACTCAATACTAAGGAACTAAAGGCGTTGAGAGCACTCGCCTCACTCAACGCCAAGGAACTGAAGGCGCTGAGAGCACTCACCTCACTCAATGCCAAGGAACTAAAGGCGTTGACAAAGCGCGCCTCACTCAATGCCAAGGAACTTAAGGCATCGACAACACTCGCCTCACTCAACGCTAATGAGCATAAGGTGTTGAGAGCACTCTCCTCACTCAACGCCAAGGAACTGAAGGCATTGAGAGCACTCGCCTCACTCAGCGCCAAGGAACTGGAGGCATCGACAGAGCGCGCCTCACTCAACGCCAAGGAACTGAAGTCATCAACATCACTCGCCTCACTCAATGCCAAGGAGCAGAAGGCATTGAGAGCATTCGTCTCACTCAATGCCAAGGAACTGAAGGCGTTGATGCACTCGCCTCACTTAATACCAAGGAACTAGAGGCGTAGACAGAGCGCGCTTCACTCGATGCATAAGGAACTAGCTTGCGCGGCCTCCGGTTAACACTGGAAGGGTCTCACTTCAGGTCTCGAGCCTTCTCGCTCCTGGAGATCCCGCAGAGGACTGATCCTGGAGGGGGGACCCACTCATCGAATATGGGGTTGTACACAATCCCCACTCTTTGCGAGCTTGTGCGAAGTTCGGAAAGAATCATCCAACCCTTTGTATTTGATGAGTAGGTGCTGACCTGGAAGGGAATCTTTTGTGGGCCCCTCCATGGTTCTATAAATATCCAATCACGGACGTGAATTCTGCCCCGTCCAATCACCTTTCTCTCTCACTTTCTTGCCTCCATCTTGATGTCACTTTCGAAGGAAGCCAAAGATCGCCTCAATGATGTTTAGGCCGAGAACAAAGCTTCAATGGGATCATTCGCCCCTTGGCTCGCCCAAAAAGCCTCGGGCTCTTCCCAAAGAATGAAGAAGGCCAAGATGGTCAGGAGCGACCTGACTCGAGACGAGTCCATCTCGCAGACTCCCTCCCACTCCGAGATCCCTCCAGTATATTCACTTGCTTTTCATTGTTTATGGAGATAAAAACATATGTCAATGTGCTCACCTGCAGGTCCCGCAAAAGGAGAAGGGGGTTGCGGAGGCGAGTGCTGCTCCACACTCGCTTGAGGCCAGGAATGACAAAGTGGCCCCCGAGATCACCTCTCCTCATAAACCAAAAGATCTCCCGCGGGCTAATGGTAATTTCCCTTCTACCTGTTTGTTTTCTATCAATTTTCTTACCCTTATTTTTTTGCAGCTCCTACCTTTGGGACCACGTGACTAGTTGTTACAACACCCAAATCCCCTACTCGCCTGGCGCATCTAGATCCCGCCTCGGGCCAACTTCCTCTAGCAGATGTCGCGCCCAACCTCACTGCTCAGGAATATGCTCCCACTGCTAAGCCGGCAGTTCTGTGCCCCGGGCTCAGGAAGGCGCATATCTCCTTCGATACTCCCTTTGAGGGGCAGCCCAGCACTTCTCGCTGGCACTTGGGCAAGGAGCCGGACTCTGGGTCAAGTAACCAATCGCACTTGCTCTCTAAAAGGAAAGATGATCACGCGTATCTAACACCATCCATTGCAGGTTACCACGAGATCTCGTCGACCGACATCAATATTGACGAGGAGTTCTCGCCTCCCCCTTGCCTGACTCAATCACTCTCTTTTTAGGCGATCCAAAAGATGCTGAGGCATTAAAACGACCGATGGCGGAGATTCTGCAAAAGCATGCCTTGATGCTGCGCGAGCTCTACAGCCAAGTTCTCAAAAACCACAAGTCTATCGAGGAGCGGGTGCTCTGTCTGTAAAACAACTATGCGCAACTGATTGCCAAGCTAGGGGAGATGCTGGTGGCGGGAGGGACTTCCCAAGAATCCACATCGCGTGAGCAGAAGATCAACTGCGCCTTGCTCAGCAGGAGCTGCAAAAAATCCGCGCGTTGCAGTATTCGTGCTTGATCCTTAGGGCGGGAAGGGGAGGCCGGGGACGGTGGTAACGACCCCAGGTGGGCCTACCAGCTCTCGCCTTCTTTCCCTCTTCTCTCTCTCTCTTTATTATTTCTTTATCTTTGTAATAATTTGATTGTGCCGAATGTTGATGGACGAATGATTTATTATTCTTTATCATTCGCTTGATCGTTCTCGCCATTTATCCTTTGTGTTCTCGCGCATGTTTTGTTTCTAAACTTATATTTAAGGCTGCAACGTTCAACTTTTTTTTGCGGCGAGTGAGGGAGTGAGAGATCTTTGCGGCGAGTGAGGGAGTGTGAGATCTCCACAGGGTTTTAGGCTAGATCCGGGGAATTAGCTATCAACACTTTCCTTAGCTTGGATCCTTTCCCGCCCAAAAGTTTCTATAAAAAGACCCCTCACCTACCGCATTAACCATCACCTTTAAGATCTCCCAGCACTTTCCCCTTGCTTTTCTTTCCTTCGCACTCACACTTCTACACTTTCCCAATTCTCACGAGATGATAGGGGATGCCGACGGTAGGACCAAGTGAGGAGCCACATTCGCCGACTACCCCTTCATGAATTGCAACATCTCATAAGAAGAATACCATTCGCTCAACAACCTCTACATCCCGCCAGGTTTCATTGCGTAACACCTAGGGAAGGATGAGTCGATCAACCATTCCTCTCCTTATGAACTCTCCATCCCTGCCGAGCACTTTAAGGTGGGATTTCGTCTACTGATCTGGTCAGAAGTCCGCCAGGACCTGCGCTACTTCGGCGTAGTTCCCATGCAGTTCAACCCCAACTCCATCGCCTTGTCAGTAGCATTCGCTTGCTACTTGTGGGAGGAGCGGATGGAGTTCAGCCTTACTGTCTTCAGCAAGCTATTCAACTTCCGCGTCAAGAGGGACGAGATCGCGTTCTTCTCCGGCAACAACCTCAAGGCCAAGGGTCTCGCCAACAAAAACCATCACTGGATTCAGAAATTTGTTTTCGTCTCCGATGATTTCGACAACCTTTTATTATCGCCCATCCAGCAGGAAGAATCAACCTACCGCCCTCCATCTCTCGGCGGCCATGAGTCAAAGCTTCACCAGTTCCTTTTTCGAAAGGATTTCGACGTTCCCTACCTGAGGAGGAACGTCGACTCGCTCCTTCCTGTACTCGCCGGGGAAGGTAGCTCTCGTCGTCTGTCACCTTTCTTTTAAGAAAACGCAATTTTGCTAAGTTGTCGTATGTGCAGGGGAGCAGTATCTTCCCCTCAACCAACCCTTTGCGCCCGGATTGTTCTGCAGGATGTCATGACTGTTTCCACAAAGGACGCGCACATAGCCCAGCTCTAGGAGGAGAACCGGAGGCTGAAGGCCCAGAACCACCAGTGGATCGACTCTCTGCTTTCCCCTCCCCTAGCCGAGAAGAAAGATTTGATGTATACGCATCACGAGCTGGAGCTGATGATGTAGTAAAATGCCATCGCGGCAGCAAGGCACTTGCTCCAAACAAGGAAGAGAGCCGAATTCGACATTTGAGGGCTTCATCAAATACAATTCCTCAACAGATTAAAATCTTCTCTATTGAATATGATCTTCAAGGAGGATTAACTAGATGTTTAATTTTTGACGATAAAATCTGCACAATGCTTTGAAAGAACCAGGTACTCAAAGATTGTTGAAGAGGGAAATAATTATGGAGATAGATTTCTTGGATCAACTATCTTTTTAACATCAAGATTATGACAGAGTTTTAAGAATTAGTCTTCAATGGATTTAGTGGCTTTTGCTCCTACATATTAAAAGGATCTAAGAGTGTTTTTGATCCTCCATATCAAAAGGATCATGGTATGGTTGTAGCCATCTTATCAAAAGGATTGTGGTTCTTAGCCACCTTATCACAAACTATTGTTTTAAGAGACCATATCAAATAATCTTGTGATTATTGGAATCTCCTTATCAAAAGATTCGGCTGAAATTGGTTTTAAGAGTCTCCTAATCAAAATAACTCATCATTGTCTATAGTGGATAGCCTACCATAGGGTAGAAGAGTCTGTGGGTATGTTATGAATGATTAAAATTGAAATGAAATTTTAAGTACTCTATTTACCCTCTCTAGAGTAATTGTTTGCATTCTACCCTACCTTTCAATATCTCTTCAAAGATCCTCAAACGATAATAACTTGATAGAAGATGATCAAATATCAAGTTTGGAAAAGGCATGACCTCCTTTAAGATGATAAAAAATTATCTCATTAATATGAGGAAGAGGATACGTATTTTAGACTATCAATCGATTTAACTCTCAATAATTGATGCACAATCTCGAAGTTTTCCTTTTTCTTGACAAACAAAATTTGAGTGCCCCACGAAGATGGATTGGGGAGAGAAAATTCTGAGTCTACTAACTCTTGCAACTGAATCCAAAATTCAGCTAACTACTTAGGCGTCTTGCAATGTAGTGCTCTAGATACAGGTCGATCCCCTAAATCCAATTTAATCGAAAACTCGACTTCTCACTGTAGCAATAATTCAGACAAATTTTGTATAAAGACACCCTGGAATTCATTAACCATAGACTTGACATCAAGGTATGACTTTCTTTCTAGAAGACTAAATAAAACTTCAATACACCTCATCTCCATGGGTGAGTGAAATACTATAGTCAGTGTGACATACATATCTGATGGGCATTGTGTTGGGTACATTGGGAATTGTGTACCTGATTTGGAGAAGCCCTTTCAACTCAAAGATATACACAAATTTGTATTTAATGTATGTTAAGTTTATTTGTGCAGGAAAAATAAACTAAGTACAAAAGTGTCGAGACACTAGATAAGTGTTGATACCTTTGTAAAAGCTGTGCTGAGATAAGGAATCAAGTTGTGTCGACACTCAGTACTAGTATTGACGCCCTTATTCAAGTAGTGTCGAGACTGGATGCAAGCTGTGTCGACACTCAGGACTTGGGTCGACACCGTGAAACAAGAAAGCAACTATGTCTACACTAGGTTTTTACCCAAAAATTTAGAATAGTCTAAATGCAGCGCGCCTTTTCGACTTTAGGGAAGATTTGACTATAAAAGGGGTAAGAGAATAGAAGTCGATTACACTTTCTTGTTCTCTTGAACTTTTGATCCCTGAGTGTCAAGACCTAGAATTCCTTTAGTCGACACATCTCTTTCTCAATTTCTCTCATCTCCAATGGCTCCCAAGAATGTTGACAACATCTTTGAAGGCTATGAGCTTATGCGAAATGGATTCGACTCAGCGCAAGAAGAAATTAGGAAAGTTATTGACCTAATTATAGAAGCTGTAATAGAATATCTACTTTCAGAACCATCCAACATCTGGAAAAGAGAAGTTTCAGAGTTCTTCACTAATGCCAAACTAGATTTTAACTCAGAAAAGATTAAGTCTAACGTAAACGAAGCTAAAGTGAAAATTACAACAATAAAATTGTCCAAGGTCTTTCAAATTCCAATAATCGATCAGGAAGATGAAGTAGACACCACCAGGACTGCTGAGGCACTAATGTGGTGTGGATTGGCTCAAACCACTAAGATTGGAAGCACCATGAACAGAAAGGGTATGAATTCTCAAGGAAAGTTCATGTCAGAAATAATTGGGAAGGTGCTGCTATGTAAAATAACAGCACATGACAGGATATCTGCTCAGATGTTTGAGCTTATAATAAGAGTAATATTCAAACTCAAGACTAACTGGAGCAGAGTGGTGTTTGATAAAATAGCAGAAAGTATCAAGAAACCTAACATGGGGAGAATTCTTAGTCTATATCTTGTTCATGCCATTCCTGACAGCCTCAACCTAAAGCTTGGATCTAAAATTAACCATATGAGAAGAATGGACATGATGATATTAGCCAGGTATGATAGAGTCCTATCCAAAGAATCACCTGTTATTGAGAAGGAGAAAGAGAAAAAGAAGAAAGCTGTGGTGGTGGAAGAAGATTCTTCCAGTAATTCAGAAGCACGAGTTAGTTTCAGTTCAGATAAAAATGATGATGGAGAACAAGAGAATTCTCCAAAGCCCTCGCTTGGAAATGGTGATCAGGTGCAAGGGGAGACTGTATAAGAAAAGGATCCAATTGAGGGGGAAAACTTTAATGATCTGTCAGAAATTGAAATGGATACAATAGATATAATAATAATGGAAGTTGTATAAGAGCTGGAACAAACCAAGGTTCCTGAAATGGAAATGCCTAACAAAGCAATGGAGGATGAAATCCCTAAGGAGACTGAAGAAGAAATTCCTATGAATAAGGAATCTGATATCCACGAGAGTTGCAAGATATACTCCCAGAGAATCTTATTTCTGCTGACTTAGCACAACAAGAGGATGAACCCAGAATTGGTCTCAACCTTGATGAAGATAATGCAAGGGTTGAGGGGGAGAAAGAAGTTCAGACACCACATGTTGAAGGAAATCAAATGGCAACAGTTGAGGTTGCCAGTTCTTCAGAATCTAATGAGCAGGAAGATATTCTGCTCAAGAAAAGGAAATTAGAAGAAATCAAGAAAAGGAGTAGAAGCTATAAAAAGACAGTTCAATCTGGAAAAACACCTACTCCACTTATAGATTTAAGTTTAATTATATTTCAACTACAGATTATGCTTGACCAGTAAAGGACTCAACTTGAGAAATATGTAGATGAAAGGAACAAGGAGCTGCAGTTTCAACTGGCTCGGGACATTAAGTCTATCAGATTTGAAGTAAATCTACTTAAGACATATATGACTGATTTCTTCCAGAGGGGAGCAAATATTGTGGTTTATATTGCAAAACAGCAAGTAGAATCGAAGAAAACTGAAGATGAAATAGCTATAAAATAAGGTTATGTCATGGAGAATCAAACCAAAATGAATGAGAATATGATAATTATGGATGATACTACTTTGGAAGAAATAAAGAAACAAAGTACTGTTTCGGAGACAAAGATTGCTTAAACCTCTCAGGATATTGAAATCAAATTGACAGCTCATTCAACCTCATTGATTAAGGACATCAAGGATTCTGACAAGAATTTGGATGACCACTTACTGAAAGTAAAGAATTCTGTAACATCAGGAATAAATTATCTAGATGGTCAAGTAAGGTTTTATAAGAATGATTTGAGAGATCATATGGAAAGAGAAGTCATAAAGGGGGAGAGGGTTATGATAAAGGCTAGCTCTGAGCAAGTTACTTGGATTTTCAATAGCATCAAAGACACTCTTGGACATTCTCCCCTATGGTATGATGGAGACCAAACTGCTGAGTCTGATTGTCAACCAGCTCACTTTGAGGACATTAAAATCCTGGACAATTCATGTATAAACCAGCTCATTTTGAGGACATTCAGGATGCTGTCCAGACCATGTACAATCCTCCACCACAAGTTCAAAATATAGTGTGTGAAGAGGTGGAGATGACTGCATCTGCTTTGCTGAAAGAAAAATAAGCTCAGCTGTCAAAGAAAAGGTTCAAGGAACAAGCTGAAGCTAGGCCAGACTTTGAACAGTGGAGCCCAACTTCTAGATCAATTATCCTCACTACATGGAAAACAGTTAATACTAATGTTAATGATAGAGGAAAATGGTTTATAGAGCAAGAATGGGCTAAGCATTTAAAGTAGCATGAAGTCATCCAAAAATTCAGACATGATCTGAAGACATGGAAGATTCCAGCTAATTCTGTTGAGCCCAACAAATATTTCCCCAAGCATTATTACTATTTTGAGAGGCAAAGGCTCAAGGAGGAAAAGATCTCTAAATATAAGATTGACAAAGGCAAAAAAATAGCTGATGACAAAGAGCCTGAAGTTAAAGCCAAGATTCAATCAGGAAAAGGGATTGTCATCAAAGAGTCGGATCTTTCCTAGGATATTTTATCTTTTGAATATTGTGTAATTTTTGTTTTTAAAAAACAATATGAAAATTTTGATAATTGTAATCTTTTGTCAAGATATAATGAAAATTTTGGGTTGCACTGTATTCTATATGTGTTATTAATTGTGTCACTTTATATTTTGTTCAGCACTGTTGAATTTATATCTTTATCATCATATTTTGGTATCATGATGTGTTGGTACCCTAGTTTGATTTGAGTTTAGTCTTGCCTTTTTAGTCCCTTGACCCAAGAAATATCTATGGTCTTTGGTTAGTGGTCTAGCTGTAGAGTCCTCACTTTTCCAGATGAAGAATTTGGTTAAGTAGTTTTTTCGTTCGACTATAGTCGAACGCCGCTCGACTATCGTCTATCGGCTGATCGACGATCGTCTATCAGTTGGTCGACGCTCTGTCTGCGTTGATAGTTCGACTATCTGCTTGATAGGTCGACTATCTGCTTGTGCTTGATAGTTCGACTATCTGTCCTGATAGATCGACTATCTGATAGTTCGACTATCTGTTGATAGGTCGACTATCTGTTCCGCTTTGATAGGTCGACTATCTGTTGATAGGTCGACTATCTGTTGATAGGTCGACTATCTGTCGTCTTTGATAGTTCGACTATCTGTTGATAGTTCGACTATCTGGTCTGTTTTGATAGGTCGACTATCTGTTGATAGGTCGACTATCTGTTTTCTGAGGTAGGTCGACTATCTGCTCTGATAGGTCGACTATCTGCCGGGGTAGTTCGATTATCTTCTTCGATAGGTCGACTATCTGGATCGTTCGACTATCTGCCCGATAGTTCGACGATCTCTGTGCGTCGTTCGACGATCTCCGGGGGTCGTTCGACGTTTTTTGTCTGCCTTTATATTTTGTATTTATTTATTATATTTAATTAATTAATACATTTTCTGGCACGTTGTTTTAGTTGTTTTATAATAAAATTTCCAGGCAATATTTGCTCCATCCCTTTTGCCTGAGTCAAATCTTTTTAGATAAAGTTGTTTGTCTTATTAGCTGACATTATAATTTACTTTATCTGCTGTCAGCCCTTTATAGCCGTTAGACTGAAAAGTCTTCTTTTTGCTATAAAAAGTTTGTTTCTGATATGACTTTATTTAGTACTTTATTATCAAATTGCTTCCTGCAGCTTCCTAGAAAAAGGTTTATTCCTTTTATAGAATGTTTCTGCTGCAGAGATTGTTTTGTCTTCTTGATATTTACAGCCCAGGTCTCAAGTCTCAGAAGAAGACAAGTAATTCAAATTGAAGAGAGCCGTTGCTTGTTGCTGCTATAAAAAAGATCCTTTGAAGAAGGATTCAGGCTAGCTAACTAGTTACCCAGTTATTTTTCAAGCATTCAAGCCTTCATCAAGATCAAGTTTTCTGCTCTCAGCAATTTCCATCCAACTGAGAAGTGTTAAGCTCTTCTACTCTTCTTCAACCTGAGTTCTTCTGCTTCCAGGAAGTTCAAACTCAGAGCTCTTTTGAAGAAGAAGAAGAAGACTGCTGCTTGAAGATTGCTAATTTTATTATTTATTATCTTCTTGTAGTTTTTTCTTCAGATTTTTCTGAAGAGTTTTCTGCACTGAAGCAAGACTTCACCTGGACATATTTGAGCCAGGGGGAGCCTTGATTCTTTAAGAGCTCTCTAGCTCAGTGCAAGTCTTTGTGCTTCTCTAATCTTTGTAAAATAGATAAGACATCTTAACCTTCTTCCCCCTCTTGTACAGGGTTATTACTCCCTTCAAAAGTATCCCTTGGTGGCAGGGCACCTGATCAAAAACCTGTGCTTGGTTTTTAGACACCTGATCAAAAGTCTAAAGGGTTTCTGGATCTACCTGAAGCAGATCCTGTTGGTGGCAGGGCACCTGATCAAAAACCTGAGTGGATTCCTACCGTGTGGGTAGAAGAGTGGACGTACCCAAGTTGTTTGGGGAACCACTATAAATTTCCTTGTGTCGTCTGGATTCACTTGTTTAATTCCTGCATTGTGGCTGTGAATAGATATAACTAGGATTGCTAGTTGCTGATTAGGTTTTCCAAGCCTTAACTGTAATTACAGTTAGCTTGAGTTTGTGCACATCACTCGTGTTAGGCTATAGGATTAAATCTATATCTATAATCTTTTCATTCCGCACTTCACTCCAAGGGAGTTGGGTAGACCATTAAGTTCTGTCTAGTGCAAAATTTGATAACTCTATTCACCCCCCCCCCCTCTAGAGTAGTATCTATCCCTTCACTTTCAATTGGTATCAGAGGGAGGTTGACTGACTGAATAGGCTAACACCTAAGTCACAAGATCCTGATAGATACCAGAAGCTTATAGATATTCACTATCATGGCCCAGTCCAAGGATTATTCTAGCACCAGACCTCCAGCATGCAACTTAGCTAAGTTTGGCATCTGGAAGGCAAGGATAAAATTATATATGAATTCTATTGATGAAAGCATTTTTGCTTCTATTTTGTCAGGACCCCCAAGAGCACCTGCTGCTGCTACTGCCTCATCATCTGATATGAGTGCAGTGCCTCCTCCAGATTACAATGATGAGTACAAGAAGGCCAAAATAGCAGATGCCAAGGCGATGAACATACTGGCTCAGACAATGTCTGATGAGGTATTCTAGAAGGTTGCTGACTGCTCTTCAGCAAAAGCCATGTGGGATACACTGAACCAGATTGTAGCTGGTTCAGCTGATGAAAGGAAGGACAGAAGGTCCAACCTGATCTCACAGTATGAGAACTTCAAGAAAACTGATGCTGAATCAGTTGAAGCCATGTACACCAGGCTCAGCTCAATCATCAATGAGCTGAGGACCCTGGACAAGAACATATCATTGACAGAGGTCAATGATAAGATTCTTATGTGCTTCCCTAGCACATGGGATCTAAGGATCTGGCCCATCAAGGAAGCCAGAAGTACAAATGAGATTTCAACAGAGGCCCTCCTCGGCAAGCTCAAGTCTTTTGAGCAAGTGCTGAAGACAAGGGAAGCAGAAGCTGAAGCAAAGACCCCCACTCCAACAAGAAAAGAGCAATCTCTAGCTCTTAAGGCTGCTGATGCTTCTGAAGGCAGCCAATCAAATGAGGAACTAATGGCATTGTTTGCCAAGAGGTTTCTCAAGATGGGGAGAAAGGAGTTCAGAAAGAAATCTTCACGCTATGAAGACAAACCAAGGTATGATCGCTCTCCTGCTAAAGAAATTATTTGTTATGGTTGCAGGAAGCCTGGACATATCTTGCCAGAGTGTCCAGAGGAGAAAAACAAAGACAAGAGGAAAGAAAAAGAACAACACAGGAAGCACTCCAAGCCATCCTCCTACAAGAACAAGAAAAAGGAGAGAGGTTTCATTGCTGAAACCTGGAGTGATTCTAATGAAGAATCCTCCTCCTCAAGCTCCAGTGAGGATGAGGAAGAGAAGAAGGCAAAAGAAGTTTGCCTCATGGCAATAGATGCCTGCAGCAACCACTCAGCTGCAGAGAGTTCAGATTCAGATGAAGAGATGCCAACAGAAGATGAGGTACTCTCCTCTCATGATTTCACTTCAGAAGAATTTAAATTAGATTTTAAATCTTTATGCTTAGATTTGATTAGCTCAGAAAAGGAGATAAAAGAACTTAGAAATAAGTTAGCTGACTCAGAAGTAATTGCTACAGAAAATTTTAGGTTAAAGGAAGATCTCACTACTTGTAGTGAAGAAATTAAATTTCTTAAAATAGAGTTAGCTAAGTCTAAGAGGTTAGAAGAATCACTTAATGGTAGAAGCCTTAAGTTGTTAGAAATTACCAGCATGACTAACACTAGGTCAGCTAATAACAAACTAGGCTTAGGAGCTTCTCCCAGTGAACCCCCAGTTCTTCTTAAAAACAATCTTTCAACCCCAGTGAACTTCATTTCAGCTAGTGGAATGAAGAACACTGAGCAAGTAAATCTAGTTAATAAAACCTTAAATAAAGCTAAGAGAGAAAAGAGAAATTTTTTTTTTAAAGAAATGCAAAGAGCGTCGAACGCCGCTCGACGATCGGAAGCTCAATGGTCGAATGAAGCTCGACGATCTGAGCACCCATCGTCGAACGTCGATCGGCGTTTTCAATATGATTTTCAAAATCATAATCAGTACCATAGAAACCTAAATGAAAATAGAAACCCTAGGTTTGTTGACCCATCATCTGCATGGAGAATCCCACCTAGGAGATCTCACCCACTAGGTTATCACCCTCAGCCTGCATTTTCATATATTTCCAGTTTTTCTTATGTGAAAAACAAGGGACCCAAGGTTACCTGGGTCCACACTGTCTAAATAATTGTCTTGCAGGTGAAGGCCTATCCAATCACTCAAAATAAGTGGTATTTGGATAGTGAATGCTCCAAGCATCTGACAGGAAATAAAAATCATCTGTTAAAATTCAAAGCTAAGCTCGGCCCAAAGGTTATATTTGGAGATTCCAGCTGTGGTCAGACAGAAGGCTATGGCAGGATCACAATTGGAGATGTCACTTTCAAGAGAGTTGTATATGTGACAGGACTGAAGCACAATTTGATCTCAGTCAGCCAACTATGTGATGCTGGCTACCAGGTTTCATTTTCTAACTCCTCTTGCAATATTACTTTAAATAATAATATTGTTTTAGTAGGCATTAGAATAGGTAATATTTATTTAGTAGATTTCAATTCATCTCATTCTGAAATCTGCCTGTTTAATGAAGTAACACTTAATAATAATTCTTTGTGGCATAAGAGGCTTAGTCTTGTTAACCTTAAAAATATATCTAGGTTATCTAAACACAACCTTGTTAGAGGTTTACCTTCTTGCCCCTACAAGAAGGAGAGCCTATGCAAGGCTTGTCAGCTAGGCAAGCAAACCAAAAATTCTTTTAAATCAGTAAATAAAAGTGATTCTCCTAGAATCCTGTATCTATTACATTTGGACCTTTTTGGCCCAATAAATGTACAGAGTTTAGGAGGGAAGTATTACACCTTAGTAATTGTAGATGACTTCTCTAGGTTCAGTTGGGTTTTCTTCTTGAGAACTAAGTCTGATAACTTCAAAGCCCTTACAGACTTTCTACTATGTGTGCAGACTGAGTACTCTACTCATGTGGCCTTGATCAGAAGTGATCATGGTACTGAGTTTGACTCTCTTCTCATGCAAGAATTCTGTGAGAGAGAAGGCATCAAACATAGTTTCTCAGCTCCTAGAACTCCCCAACAAAATGGGGTAGTTGAAAGGAAGAATAGAACACTCATTGAAGCTGCTAGTACATTATTGGCAGATGCTAACATGCCTCTCTCCTATTGGGCAGAAGCTGTTAGTACAGCCAATTATGTCTTGAATAGAAGTTTGATACACAAGCTTAAGTGTAAAACTCCTTATGAGTTGCTTAAGGGAAAGAAACCTAAAATTAATTATTTTAGAGTTTTTGGCTGTATTGTTTATATTCATAATAATAATAAAGAATATATTAGAAAATTTGAAGCAAAAGCTTCAATGGGAATCATGCTTGGATATTCCCAAGTAAGCAAAGCTTATAGGGTTTATAACAAATCTACCTGTAAAATTGAAGAATCTGTGCATGTGTCTTTTGATGAGTCTCAGATGTTTTATAAGGAGAAGGAAAATTCTCCTTCCTCCAGTTCATTGCAGGTACCTGATGCCCCTCAAGAAATTCTTCAACTATCAACTCTTCAGATCACTGAATCAGACAGTGATGAAGACATTGCTGAAGCTGTTGTTGTACCACCAACAGTAGATCAAATTCCTCCTGAGGAATTAATCCCAACTGTTGCTGAAGATCACATCTCACCTGCTGATATTGTCACACTTAGAGATCACCCGACATCTCAAGTGATTGGAGACATATCAGCTGGTGTGCAAACAAGACATCAATTAAGACAGGATGTGATGCACGCTTGTTTCCTCTCACAGGTTGAGCCCCTCACCTTTAAAGATGCAGAGCTAGATCCCCACTGGATCATTGCAATGCAAGAGGAACTCAATCAGTTTGAGAGATGTAAAGTTTGGACTTTGGTTCCAAGACCTAAAGGCCAACTGATCATAGGCACCAAGTGGGTTTATAGAAACAAGTTGGATGCAAATAGAATTATAGTAAGGAATAAAGCTAGGCTTGTAGCTCAGGGCTACAGACAGGAGGAAGGTATAGACTATGACCAAACCTTTGCTCCTGTTGCAAGGCTAGAAGCAATAAGGATCTTCTTGGCATATGCAGCCTTCATGAAGTTTAAGGTGTTCCAAATGGATGTCAAAAGTGCATTCCTAAATGGTGAGCTTAAGGAAGAGGTGTTTGTTGAACAACCACCAGGGTTTGTTTCTTCAACTCAGCCTTCTCATGTGTTTAAGTTGCAGAAAGCTCTTTATGGACTAAAGCAAGCTCCTAGAGCCTGGTATGAGACCTTAGCTAGTTTCCTGTTAGAGCACAACTTTACTAGGGGAGTAGTTGATAGAACCCTTTTCGTCAAGCATCACAAGGACACAATCCTGTTAGTTCAGGTGTATGTAGATGATATTATTTTTGGCTCCACTGATCCCAAACTGTGAAAAAAGTTTTCCAACTTAATGCATTCCAAGTTTGAGATGAGTAGTATGGGTGTGCTGTCTTACTTTCTTGGTCTCCAAGTTAAGCAAGATGCTGATGGTATCTTCATCTCCCAATCCAAATATGCCAAGGAATTGGTAAAGAAATTTGGGATGGCTGATGCCTCAGCAATGCCTACACCCATGGCTACTAATGTAGTTATTGATTCTGATGATCACGGCAAGCCAGTTGATCAAAAGAATTATAGGGCCATTGTTGGTTCCCTATTGTATCTAACTGCAAGTAGGCCAGATATAATGTTTGCTACATGCCTTTGTTCTAGATTCCAGGTCAACCCCAAGGAATCTCATCTGATTCTTCTAAAGAGAATCCTGAGATACCTGAAGGGATGCCCAAATCTAGGACTTTGGTACCCAGCTGAGTAAGAATTTGAATTAATTGGATATTCTGATTCTGATTATGCTGGTTGCAGAGTTGACAGGAAGAGCACCTCAGGAACTTGCCAGTTCCTGGGAGAGAGATTGGTCTCTTGGTTCTGTAAGAAGTAGGCTTCTGTCTCAACCTCAACTACAGAGGCTGAATATATAGCAACTGCTAGTTGTTGTTCACAGATCTTGTGGATTCAAAACCAGCTTGTGGATTATGGTTACTCACACAAAAACACCAAAATCATGTGTGATAGTACCAGTGCTATTTCAATAGCACAAAATCCAGTGCACCACTCTAGAACGAAGCACATTGAGATTCAGCACCATTTCCTAAGAGATTGTGTGGAAAAGAACAAGATTTGTCTTGAGTTCATATCCACTGAGTTTCAGAGAGTTGATATATTCACCAAGCCTTTAGATGAACAGAAGCATCTGTTCTTTTTAGTTCAATTAGGCATGATCAATGGACGAGACTAAGTGTGACTATATCTGCCTATGTTGAAACCTGCTTGAAGATCGTCGAACGATGATCGAAGATCATCGAACGGATTAAGCCTATCGTCGACCTCTGGTTAATGGTAGCTTATCTGTTTGAAGATCGTCGACCGGCGTTCGAAGATCGTCGAACAGGTCGAGCTTATCGTCGATCTCTGAACGACGACAGCTTGTTGTTTGAGAAGCCAGAAATAGTCGAACGATGGTCCGACTACTCTGCTTCTGGACCGATCGTCGAACGACCGTTCGACCATCGGGTCTAGTATCTTTTTAATAGATCGACTATCTCCGGTCTAATATAAAGCCGATAGTCGATCTAGGTTAAAAGATATTTTGCTTTATCGTCGACGGAGCGTGACTTTTCGCATTCTGTCTTCCCGCTTGCGATTTTCTGCCGTTTCGTCTCCTTCGTCTTCTCCGTCCTTCTCGCGCTTTCTCCAGCAATAAATGGTGATTTCTCCCGCAGTGTTAGCAGTTGTAAAGTTTGATGCAGGCTTCAGCGTTGATTTTGACGCGTTCAGTTGCTGCGAAGCAGGGATCGTGGAAGTTCTTCAGTTGTGTCGGGATCAAGGACTAGAGAAATTAATGTCATCAAGGATTAAGTTAAATATACCCGAGATCAAGGAATGGGCTTTCACGTCGTCCTCCACCGACGATTCGATGACTGGCACCATCGGCGGAGAAGAGGTAATTTTAACTCTGTCCGTTCTGACTGATATTTTTGGTTTGATAAATGGTGAAGAAGATTATGATCAAGATGCTCAAGAATTTGGAAGGATGCTAACTGAGCTGGGACATGCGGAGGGCATTCCCACGAAGCTGCTCAAGGTCAATTTTCCCTTTAAGATTAAGTTTCTTGCTGAGTTGGTCAGAAAAGTGCTCCTCGGTAAGCACTCTGCTCATGACAATATAACAAGGCAACAATTTGCACTGATGTGTGCAATTGTTAATCAGAAAAAGATTGATTGGGCAGGAGTAATGTTTGATTTGATAAGGAAAAAGAATAGTAAGAAGGAAGTTACCCTCGGAAGGGTTATTGGAATTTTCCTAAAGGAAAAGTATCCCCAACTGCTGGTCTCCGCCGCAACAACAATAAATGCAAGCAAGAAGATGGATCCAAATCTGTTCTCCAAGTGGAAGAGAACCTTTGTGAAACCCACTCTCACAGGGGTTGCTCCAGCGACATCAGAGAGCACCAGGACTGATTCGGTCGCTCCTCACCCTGTTGAAGCTGGCTCAGCTCTTTCCATTCCCTCATCTTCTGCTATGCAGTCTGCTTCAGTTGAAGTTCCATCAACTTCAGCTGAAGTACGACTTTCCCCTTCTCCTGTTAGAGAAACAACCACGGTTGTTCTTCCTTCCCCTCCAGCTTCTCCTCTTCCTTCTCATATGGCTAGGATATCTGCTCCTAGCTTTGATCTGTTAGGATCTGAGAGGATTCCAACACCTCCTCAGTCCCCTATTCATTCTCCAGTTAACACTCCTGTTAACTCTCCAGCTCCATCTCCCATTCGATCTCCAGTTATCACTACAACCATCTCTGCTGCAGCTCCATCCACTACACTTCCATCATCTTTTGAGATCACCCTAACTTTCATCTCCAGCATTTTGGAGTTGATTACCCCTTCAATCAAAATTATGATTGAAGAGGCAATCGCTCCTCTTGCCTCCTCCATTGATACCTTAACCGCTACCATCAAATCACTTTCCAAATCTGCTGAGCCCTCTTCCTCAAGGGGCCTGGTTTCAGTTTCCACTGAAATCAGGCAGGGGGAGATGTTCTGTGAAGATGCCTCAGAGCCTCCTGCCTCCCTTCCAGCAGTAACAGATACTGTGATGACAGTTCAAGTAGTGTCTGCTCCAGCTGAAAAGGAATCAGCCTCTGTGTTATCGGAAAAGGAAATATCTGATGCTATTATGTTATCTGAATTTGTTGTGAAAGTTTGCTTAGAAGATCTCACCTCTCCCGTGGTTGCAAATTTCCTAGAAGGGATTATTACATCCTACCTAGATGAGTCTTGGGAGTTGGTCAAATATGAAGGTAATTCACTCATCTGCTTTATTGACGAGTCAATTAATTTGATAGCTTGTGAATACCTAGAAGGAATGATTTTTGCTTATTTAGCAGATCTGTGTTCATAATTCTACAGATTATATTAGAGAAGATTTAGCTGCTCAGATCATAGTAATTGTTTCAGAAGCTGCCCCAAATGTTCCTGATATTCAAGTAGATCCAGAACTGGATTCATTTTTAGATGATAGAGAAGATGAGTCTGAAAATCAAGATGAAATCAAAAATGACACTCCTGTTCTGAGTGTGGAAGAAGAAAAAGCAAGAGCTGCCTGGAATCAAAGAGTACAAGATTCTTTAAAAGAGAAAGAAAAAGAGTTGCAAGTTGAAAAGTCAACTATTTGGGATGATTCACCAGGGTTGGATTTAGATTTCCTTCTGGCTCAGGATGCCATAGAAGAGGAAAGAGAGAAATCTGATCTGAAGTTAAAAGAAAAGGCTGTTTCTGAAGCCTATGATCCTTATGATAATCCTCCATCATCTCACTCTGATGATGAAGATGATTCTGATTTATCTGAGAATGCTAAGAAAAAGAAAGCTGCTCAAAAGAAAAGGAAAGCAATTGCTCCTCCTCCTCCTCCCAGCCGAGACAATGATACTCCATACTATATTCTTAAAGGAATTGACCCCAAATCGAAAGAATTTCAACATTGGATGTGGTTCTCCAAGAACCAGCAGAAAGAGAGAAAAAGATCTAAGAGGTATGATAGTCCTGTTTCAAGATGGACTCCCAGAGGTCCTCCTCCTCCACCTCCCAGTGCAGGAGCCTCTGGGAACCTATCTGCTAATCCATCTGCCACTTCTGGAAAATCTGCATCTTTTCAGCCTCAGCCAAGGAAAAGCTATCAAAGTTCGCAAGGCAGATCATATTCTGGTTCTCAAAGACAAGTGAAGGAGGTTGTGTTTCAAATACCAATTTTTTCCCCTCCTCCTTCTCCAAAGAAAAGAGTTCCATCTCTAATACCAGTACAGTCTGAGAAAGTTGTTTCAAAAGGTAAGTAGTTTATTTTGTTTTAAAATTCTAACAAGAACCTTTTGCTAAGTCTGCTCTCATGTCTTATCTAGTTAATTAAGATAAAGAATCAGATGCTGCTCCTCCTGAGTCTGTTTATGAAAGTCCTGAGCTTGATCCTAACTTTAGGATGGCTCGTTTTCACGAATTGGTTGGAGCAGCTCAAATAAGAAAAGCAAAAGCAGAAGGAAAAGATACTACTGGTTTAACCACCATGTCTGCATTCAGAAAGAAAGAGTTTGAAAAGTTCCAGGTTAATCCTGATGTATTTGACCCCTCAAAGTATATGGAAAAGCACCCTGAAGCAGTTGTCCCTAGGGCTGCAGAATTGAAAATCATTGGTATGCAGGACTTGAAGCTGTCAAAGAAAGAAGCTGATGATCCTCTAAGGAAAATTTCTTTTGTTCCTAGTTCCTCTGACCCTTTGCCAGATTCTGTAGACTCTTACTAGTTTGATTGACTGCTGTGTTATATTTGTCTATTATCTATCTGTTTGATAGCTGCTAGTTAATTGTTAACTATTTCCTGTATTAATTTTATTGCTCTTTAGCTAGCTGTATATTTTTGTTTTTTGAGAGACTTAACTCAAATAGGGGGAGATTGTTGGTACCCTAGTTTGATTTGAGTTTAGTCTTGCCTTTTTAGTCCCTTGACCCAAGAAATATCTATGGTCTTTGGTTAGTGGTCTAGCTGTAGAGTCCTCACTTTTCCAGATGAAGAATTTGGTTAAGTAGTTTTTTCGTTCGACTATAGTCGAACGCCGCTCGACTATCGTCTATCGGCTGATCGACGATCGTCTATCAGTTGGTCGACGCTCTGTCTGCGTTGATAGTTCGACTATCTGCTTGATAGGTCGACTATCTGCTTGTGCTTGATAGTTCGACTATCTGTCCTGATAGATCGACTATCTGATAGTTCGACTATCTATTGATAGGTCGACTATCTGTTCCGCTTTGATAGGTCGACTATCTGTTGATAGGTCGACTATCTGTCGTCTTTGATAGTTCGACTATCTGTTGATAGTTCGACTATCTGGTCTGTTTTGATAGGTCGACTATCTGTTGATAGGTCGACTATCTGTTTTCTGAGGTAGGTCGACTATCTGCTCTGATAGGTCGACTATCTGCCGGGGTAGTTCGACTATCTTCTTCGATAGGTCGACTATCTGGATCGTTCGACTATCTGCCCGATAGTTCGATGATCTCTGTGCGTCGTTCGATGATCTCCGGGGGTCGTTCGACGTTTTCTGTCTGCCTTTATATTTTGTATTTATTTATTATATTTAATTAATTAATACATTTTCTGGCACGTTGTTTTAGTTGTTTTATGATAAAATTTCCAGGCAATATTTGCTCCATCCCTTTTGCCTGAGTCAAATCTTTTTAGATAAAGTTGTTTGTCTTATTAGCTGACATTATAATTTACTTTATCTGCTGTCAGCCCTTTATAGCCGTTAGACTGAAAAGTCTTCTTTTTGCTATAAAGAGTTTGTTTCTGATATGACTTTATTTAGTACTTTATTATCAAATTGCTTCCTGCAGCTTCCTAGAAAAAGGTTTATTCCTTTTATAGAATGTTTCTGCTACAGAGATTGTTTTGTCTTCTTGATATTTACAGCCCAGGTCTCAAGTCTCAGAAGAAGACAAGTAATTCAAATTGAAGAGAGTCGTTGCTTGTTGCTGCTATAAAAAGGATCCTTTGAAGAAGGATTCAGGCTAGCTAACTAGTTACCCAGTTATTTTTCAAGCATTCAAGCCTTCATCAAGATCAAGTTTTCTGCTCTCAGCAATTTCCATCCAACTGAGAAGTGTTAAGCTCTTCTACTCTTCTTCAACCTGAGTTCTCCTGCTTCCAGGAAGTTCAAACTCAGAGCTCTTTTGAAGAAGAAGAAGAAGAAGACTGCTGCTTGAAGATTGCTAATTTTATTATTTATTATCTTCTTGTAGTTTTTCCTTCAGATTTTTCTGAAGAGTTTTCTGCACTGAAGCAAGACTTCACCTGGACATCTTTGAGCCAGGGGGAGCCTTGATTCTTTAAGAGCTCTCTAGCTCAGTGCAAGTCTTTGTGCTTCTCTAATCTTTGTAAAATAGAGAAGACATCTTAACCTTCTTCCCCCTCCTGTACAGGGTTATTACTCCCTTCAAAAGTATCCCTTGGTGGCAGGGCACCTAATCAAAAACCTGTGCTTGGTTTTTAGACACCTGATCAAAAGTCTAAAGGGTTTCTGGATCTACCTGAAGCAGATCCTGTTGGTGGCAGGGCACCTGATCAAAAACCTGAGTGGATTCCTACCGTGTGGGTAGAAGAGTGGACGTACCCAAGTTGTTTGGGGAACCACTATAAATTTCCTTGTGTCGTCTGGATTCACTTGTTTAATTCCTGCATTGTGGCTGTGAATAGATATAACTAGGATTGCTAGTTGCTGATTAGGTTTTCCAAGCCTTAACTGTAATTACAGTTAGCTTGAGTTTATGCACATCACTCGTGTTAGGCTATAGGGTTAAATCTATATCTATAATCTTTTCATTCCGCACTTCACTCCAAGGGAGTTGGGTAGACCATTAAGTTCTGTCTAGTGCAAAATTTGATAACTCTATTCACCCCCCCCCCCTCTAGAGTAGTATCTATCCCTTCACTTTCATGATGTATATAATTGAATTGGGGTTATGACTTCTCTAAATATGGGGAGATTGTTGGGTACATTGGGAATTATGTACCTGATTTGGAGAAGCCCTTTCAACTCAAAGATATACAAAATTTGTATTTAATGTATGCTATGTTTATTTTGTGCAGGAAAAATAAATTAAGTACAAAAGTGTCGAGACACTAGACAAGTTTCGACACCTTTGTAAAAGTTGTGCTAAGACAAGGAATCAAGTTGTGTCGACACTCAGTACTAGTGTCGACACCTTTATTCAAGTAGTGTCGAGACTGGATGCAAGCTGTGTCGACATCCAAGACTTGGGTCGACACCGTGAAACAAGAAAGAAACTATATCGACACTCAGGACTAGTGTCGACAGAGTTTACACAAGTTATGTAGAGACTGAATGAAAGCTGTATCGACACCCAGGACTTGGGTCGATACCGTGAAATAATAAAGCAACTGTGTCGACACTCAGGACTAGTGTCGACACACTTTACACAAGTTATGTCGGGACTGAATGAAAGCTGTGTCGACACCCAGGACTTGGGTTGACACTATCAGACAAGAAATCAGCTGTGTCGACACTCTGGACTAGTGTCGACATATTTCACACAAGTTGTGTCGAGACAAGAAGCCAGCAGTGTCGACACACATAGATTGGTGTCGAAATCCCTATAAGAGAAGTGTCGACACCCAGGACTGGTGTCAACACAATCAAAGTACAGAAGAGTCAACACCTTCATGCAGAAGCTCTCTGGACAGAATTTCTTCTAAGTACATAATTCAAAGCCTGAAGTTCTAACAGCTGTCAGAACTGTCAGATGTCAGTGGATTAACCGAGGCAGCCGATCACCTTTGCCAAAGCCTATATAAGGAGATCAACTTGACAGAAACATAGTAATAACTCTCATTCTTCTCATCAAGGCAGTCAGAATAATTCTATAGAATTCTGAAGGTGGAAAGAAGGCAGATCGAGGATCAACTTCTAACTTCTCCACCAAAGTTCAACCCTAACTTCTCCTCTAAGAAGCTTTGAAAAAGCTAAGAAGGGTTGGATCATTTTCTTTACAGCAAAGATTAAGGGAGAAGTTTACACATCAAGATCTGATCAAGAAGAAGTCACTAATCTCTTTCTTTCTGGGTGACATTTCAAAACACAAAATACCTTTTGATATTATAATTTTGTAAGATCTATTTGTAGATCTGAGGGTAGGAGTTTAATTTCTCTGAGTTGTAAGCCTATATTATAAAGGCTGAGGTAGGGATGTGTGCCTGAGGTAGGAGAAGGGGCAATTTCTCTGAGCTGTTGGAACTGGAAGGTTTTGAGGTTGTAGGGTAAGGGTTTGACTGAGGAGTAGGAGTGGAGGTGCACTCTAAGGTAGGATTCTTGGAGAGGAATCTGAGTTGTAGGATCTTGAAGATCTGAGGTAGGATATTGCTTTGTCTGAGTTGTAAGAACCAGCTGGGTTCTGAGGTGTAAGATCTGAGGATCTGAGGAAAAGAAAGAAGAAGTTTTGTCGAATCTAGTTCATTAATAGATAGGCGAAGGGGGAAAGTGGTTGTACCCATAAATTGGGAAACCACTATAAAATTACTGTGTGATGTGCTGTGAATTGTGCTGTGAATGCTTATTTAGATATGTGTTGTAATCAGTAGATCATTTGTATGATTGTATGTTGTGGCTGTATTGATAAACATACTAAGAAATTTCTGTGACTTAAAGTAATCAAGATTTGAATTGGACTTATTCACCCCCCTCTAAGTCATTTTCTATCCTAAACAAACACTTTACACATTACATCCCAATGAGTAAAGATTGAACACAATCAGGCCACTCCTCAATTTGGGTTGTAATCTCGGTTCCTTTGAAGATAGGGGTGAAGAACCCCTAAAGATTCTCAAACAATTACAATGGGGGGCTGTTGAATAAGTAGATATTTGATTTAGAGAAATCTTGAATGTCTCGAGAATGACTTAAAGTGTTTGACCCAACTCTGTCTGGTAAAACAGAGTAGGCTGCTCAGTAGGCAAAGGAGGAACATTCTTAGTAGGTAAAGGAGTATGAGGTACTTTTGGCATAATTGGAAGGTGTTAAACATAATTTTCTTGGATAGTGTATTCCAGAACCTATGGATAGAGAAGAGGGATTAGGTTATAAAAATGGGCTTCTAGATGAAAATTTTGCATAATAATTGGATCAAAATGTATTGAATTGATGAAACTAACTCATGGATCCACAATCTTCCGTGAAGTTCATCCTCGAACTCTTACGATTTGGAGAAGCCTATGAGTATGATACTATCTTTCATATATGGAGATCGGTAGTTTGATGCCAATTATAAGATCCATCTCCCATAGGAGGAGAGATAACCTATGTCTAGTGTAACTTTTTCACGATTATGTCATCACTCATGGCAACCACCACCATGTGATGTTTATCCTGCTAGCTAAATAATCACCACATCGACGTATACATTCAATATATATCAAAATAAAAATTGTGGATGCCCACTAGAATATAAATAATGTCACCAAGTAATACAAATCAACTCAAAGGTAAATGTAGGAAATAGGGGAAATAAGGGAAACCACACACCTTGCTCAATACAACAAGTCATAAGCATAATAATTCTATAATAGTAACTTCAATGAGGCTCACATCCACTAGATCATCTGACAAATCTATAGACAAGTCTGGAGCATGAGGTGGTGTGGGAGTCATCTTGATATCACATATTCCACCTCGATATAGGTGGCACCTCAACGGCCGCTCACAACAGGAGTCTATCGATTCCTACTTATGGGGAGGTAAAAATTAAATAATTAGTCATCAATGAACTATCAACATCCTCTCTCCCTGGATGCTCTGTAAGGAACGAGGCAAATAGGGTCAACAACTTTTAAAGAACATTAGGTTATATTACTAATTTAACATCAATTTTTGTGAGAGAATGTATTCATCATTACTCAACAACGTTGGTAAAATAACTTATTATATAAGAACACCATTCAAAAAAAATATAATAAGGGTCCATGACATAATTTAGGAATAAACAAGCAACTTATCCAGCGCCAGTACACTCTATAAGATACTGGCCCAAGTAATTATAGTAATAAGTAAACAGAACTAACCATACTTTAACCAGATAATCACAACTACATAAATATTAAGCATGTTCCATGTACAATGCCTACTTCAACTCTACACACTTGAAAATCTTATGTCGACCTAATTAACCTATTTAACTAAGTAGCTATCCTATGAGCCTCTTCATAGTGGCAAGACGATGACATCCATATGGTTACTATCGCCTCTAGAAAAGTAATACATAACTCATTCTGCACCCTCATGTGCATGCCTTGCATGCACTGTAATAGAGTAAATGACTAATTCATGTGCACATACTAAGAGTATCTCCAACAGATTGACATTCTCTAGGAATGCCGATCTATTTTGCTCCAATCGATCTCTAAAAGCCCCTCTATTTTTTCCGATGCCCTCTTCTCTCCTCTAAATTTAGAGGAGGGAGAGAGAAATTGCAGCCACTCTATAATTTATTTTAATATTATTTTAAATTTTAATTATTTAAATGTTTTTTATTAAACTCGTTGCATAATTTATAACTCAAGTAATTGTTAATATACCTACAAAACAAGACAATTATTGAATACATTTTAATAATTATTTATCATTATTATTTAAAAATTATTTTATTAGATATAATATTTCTTACTAATGGGGACAAATATGTTTTATCATACAAAGACTAATGGTTTTTTTTACTAATAGTTAATTTTATTTTTCAGATTTATCATATAATATATATTTGTGACATAATATATAAATATATGAATAAACATATTTATGTTCTTTAAATATGAAGAATAAGGTTGGAGATCACAACATCTTCAATGGGGATCTCTATATACAATATTCTTCAAATATGAAGAACATGATAGGAGCAACTCCAAACATGTTTTCCATATTTGAAGAACATGATACTTATATATATATATATTTATATATTTATATTTATATATTTATAATGAACATAAAATATATTTATATATTTATATGCATACATAAATATATATAATAATTATAATGATAAATTTTAGCGGCTACAAATATTATATATTAATATTAAAGTTTTTTAAATAAATAAATTAAGTAATAAAAAAATAATAATAAAAAAATAATGTTGGGCTATATTTCCTCCCTCCCTCTAAATTTAGAGGAGAGAGAGGATCTGTATTTATGCAACACAATCGGAGATGCTCTGAACAATCAAAATATTCTTCATATTTAGATAACCTAATGCAATAGGAATCTCCTTAAAGATGCTCTAAGAAAGACTCCTAATTATCATGAAAGCAAGGCCTACCGAGGTAGATAGCCCTAGAAGAATCTAAGGCTTCTGTCAAGAGTCACATCATAAGCAAGTTATTAGTCTAAACCATACTATACTTCACTGCTGTTATATATTTGTATGAAATGGTATAATTGAAAAGGAAAAATATATCTAATGCTAATAATTGAAAAGATAGTTTAAGGCTCACTTTGGCACGGTGGTGGCGATCATAAATAGCAATCACCTAATAAATATCATCCCTTTGAACATAAAATGGATGAAGTTCCTTAGATGGGCATTAATGAATGACAATTTAACCCCTATGTTCATGACTGTCACTACTATGCCAGCCTAAATTTCAAATTAGTCTAATTTATAAATTTTACAAAATTAAAAAAAAACTGTTCCGTACAGATATTAATCTGGAATGTTTAATATGAAAAAGAAAAGAAAATTCAAAAGGAATTTTAATACTTACATTGATATGTCATTCACCATCCCCACTAGTCCTCGCCTTTTTCTCAGGAGGACAAGTCCTCTCAAAAGAAAAGCTTCTGAGATGATGAAGCTGAGGAAATACTGCGTTTTTTTTAGCAGGTCACGTCATTATTCTTTAGTTTTATTCTGGTACGGAACTGAAGAGCATTTATTTATTTGTTACGTTGTAAAAATTTCTGAAACTGGAGCTAAAGAGCTTGCAGGAACATTCGATCGCAACTAAAGTCAAGTAAAAAAATAGCAACAACAGTAGCATCAGGGTTTTCCAATTGAAATTAACTTTTATTACAGAGCGAGGTATATATTGAAAGACATGAATTTACAATGTAACACAGGGAATCAAAAATAGCAATAAGAAGTAAACCGCACGAACTGATTTCAGTAACCGCACAAACCGCCTACTTGCCAGCTGAGTCCGACGAGACCGCCTAACCACGGCTAACCGCGCGGATTGCTGTCATTGCAAATGCTGAAGGAGCCTGAACAGAACCCGCTGATTGACCGGGCGAACTGCTCCACTTATCCGCAACTCCGAGGAAGAGGACTAATCGTTGAGACCGCGACTAGCTGCTAACCGCAGACTGTATTCACGAACTGTTCCACACCAACGTTCCCGCTAGTCGCCTAGCCGCCTGGTGTTAGACGCACAACCTACACAGAACCAACTTCCTTAGTCGCAGCGGTTAGAAACTCGTAACCGCAAAATCAAGCGCGAGCTCGTTCTTACTGTTCACTACTTAATAACGAGCCGAGGGGTCCTATTTATAGATGTAAGGAGAAGTGTCGTCACCACCTACACCGATAGGATAACCACCCATCAAACCTGACGGCTAACACACTGTATCCGCACAATGCGAAAACCAAACCAGCTCGCCAGGTCGCGCCAAACAAGCATTGTCGGACAGACGACCAGTTTGCCTAACCCCGCGAACACTGCTAAAAGCTCGCGCATCCCACACCCGTGACTTGGACAATCCGTCCGGTCAATACTACCGAACTCGGCGAGAACCAAAGCAATCCGCACCAGCGAACTCGACAAATACCGAGCAGTCTGCACCAAGGCGAACTCGACGAATAGGCAACTAACTGGACTTAGTCTCCCCCCAGACCAAGTCCTCCAAACTCCTTAGTCACTAAACTTAACCGCGCCACCTGATACCAAGATCACGCCCTACTGAAAAACATCAGTCCGTCACCATGCGGATTGTGTTGAATTTTTTGATGTGAAAGTGGGTGACCTAGGCGGTCTGTCTGTGCGGCCTGTACAGTCTGTCCGCGCAGCCTGTGCGGACAGAGGGTGGCAGCCTAGCAGGTTGGCCTTGTTGTGGCTGGCGGTCTGTTCCCTATGGAAGCCGGGCGGATAAGATGTTTATCTGCAGAGTTGTCGGGTTGGCCGGTGTTGCGGACTTGGTCTGGATCTGCATCATGTCCAAGGTAGCTGTCTGGGAAGTCACGCGGTTTGCGTGGACTGATGTATTTTTCTGTCGAGTTCGGTAGCTATTTGCCTTATGCACCTCGGCTGCGAGCTCAGAGTTTGCGGTCTGTATTGTGTCCACTAGTGGGCGGACTGGAGCGTATTCACAGAGCCCGTTTGTTTTGTGATCAAGTTTGGCTAGGATTTGGCGACTTGGTAGAGGCTTGGTATCCGGCCTAGGTGGTGCAACCATGGCGAACTCGCTCTTGTATAGTCGCAATGGTCTGTTGTGTATCCGCATCTTAGTGGATACACTTGGTGCTCGCACAGGATAGGGCGACTATCCTATCATCTAGGGCGGTGATCACACTCTTCTCCACGCCTATAAATAGGACTCCCTGTCACATCAGAATACACTGAGTGAACAGTAAGTGAACTCGCGGGAGGTTGCTGCGGTTAGGGTTTTCTATCTGCGCAGTTCTAAGAGATTGACCGTTTTGTTTTGTGCAGGTTGTGCGGATAGTGCTGGAAAACCAGAGACTTGGTTCTGACTGCGATCAGGGACAGTGCAGACTTTGCGGGTAGCAACCAGCAGTTAGCAGCAGGTCGCGGCTTACGACCAGACAGTCTTTTCTTCTGCAACTTGTTTCCCAGTTCAATAAGTTGTCTGCCTCTGGGCGGCTTGTTAAGTTCGGTGGCAGCAGTCCGCGTGATCCGGCGGCTAGGCGACCACGAGGTCAGGCAACTTACAGTTCAGTGGACAGAGTTCCTTTCAGCACTAGAATAACGAGCAGTCCGCGCGACTTGTTGCGTTCTTGCGACCAGACGGCTTCAGCGGACTCCATAGCGGTTAGCAGCAGGGCCGGCGGTTACTCCTTGAGTATGCGCGGCTTGTTTTTTGCTTTGTATTTTTCCTGCTTCCATCAGATACATTGGCAATCATGTCTCACCATATATGCCTTACTCTGTAAAGATCTTTGATAAGTATAATATTCTTGCTCTTCTGGTTGTTTTTGGTTTGCTTGGGCTTAGTGGGGTTGAGTGTTCCTGCACCTGGTGCATGTCCCATTTTCCACTATCACAGATTTTTACAGATTGCTCCATCAGTCTGCGCGACCTCCAGGCAACCTGTTCCGCGCAACTGTGCTTACACAACGATCCATCACCCAGACCGCAAGCACAGATCCGAGCCTGACATCAATAAGCTCCAAAGAGCCCGCAACAATAACCCAGAGATCTCTGATCTTCCTCGCCCGAGAAGACACCAGTGACCTGACGACAAACTACCCCAGTCCGCTATATCCGACTGCTTTCTTGCGAATTAGAGAACCTGTCGAACATGACGAACTCCAAAGGAGTCCGCCACTAACCGCGAATACCAAACCTATCCGTCCGGTTAGACCACAAGATAGCTTGTTGGTCTAGACCGCCAGAGAAGAACCACAGCCGAAACTGGCTGCCCAACTAGGCTTTCCGTCAATGCTATCTGCCTAGTCCACACGGTCTGTGTGGACACTCCAATGTATCCGCCCAAATTCCCTAACTTTACACTTCAACAATTTCAATACTCCCCCTTGAAGTGAGAAGTGGAAACCAACCCGAGCAACTCCCGAAACCGAATGAATGGCCCCTTCGGCAACGGCTTGGTAAAAATATCCTCCATGTTATCCTGACTCCGAGCGTAGTCAACCATCAAAGATCCTCCAACACCTTCTCTCGTATGAAGTGATGCCCGATCTCGATGTGCTTTGTCCGTGCGTGACAAACTGGATTATTCACTAGTTTGAGAGCACTCTCATTATCACCACGAATCATAGTAGGACGTTGCACCTTCTCATGGATATCATCGGCCACTAACCTCCTAAGCCAAATGACTTCCTGAGCAGCCAAGGCCGAGGTCTTCTACTCCACTTCAGTAGTGGAGATGGACACTGAGACTCGCTTCTTACTGCACCATGAAACTGTCGATGATCCCGTGAAGAAGAAATAGTCAGATGTCGACTTCCGATCATTTGTATCTCCCCAATAATCAGCATTTGTGTATCCATGCATACAAAAGCCCATGTCCCTCTTATACAAGAGACCCAACTCCAAGGTGGACTTGACGTACTTCAAGATACCTTTAGCCGCCACCAGATCAGATTTTCGTGGCTCCGGCATATACCGACTCACCCGACCAACTGCATAAGCAATATCCGGCCTAGTAATAGTCAGGAGTCAGGTATATAAGACTCCCCACAAGAGCCCGGAACACCAAGGGGTCTGGAAGAACCATTTCCTCATCCCGCCGAATCTTCAATCCAACCTCCAGAGGAATAGAACTACTCTTCCTATCCCGCATGCTGAATTGCTTAATGATCCGCTCCGCATAGCTCTTATGGGAAATGAGCATGTCATTCTTCTGCCTCTCCACCTCGAGCCCAAGTAAATGTTGAAGCTCACCCCAATCCTTCATCTCGAACTAGATAGCTAGCTCAGGTCGGAGCCTAGCCACCTCCTCCTTCGAGTTCCCCTTGACGATCATATCATCAACGTACAACAGAATGATGACCTAAAGCTCCCCTACTTCTTAACGAATAGACTGGAATCTGAGTCAAAAGCAAAGTACCCGCAGAACTAGAGAAATTCTGCAATCTTCCCATACCACGCCTGAGGCGCTTGCTTCACACCATAGAGGGCCTTCTTCAGCTTGCAGACATGTCTTGGAAATTCCGTAGATATGTAACCCGGCGGCTGCACCATGGAGATATTCTTATCAATCTCGCCATAAAGAAAAGAATTCTTCACATCGAGCTGCCATATCTTCCACCCTTGGCAAGCCAATAAGGAGACCACCACCCGTACTGAAGTCATCTTGGCCACAGGGCTAAACGTATCCTCATAATCCTCCTCGAACTGTTGAGAGAACCCCCGAGCTATAAAGCGAGCCTCATACCGCTTGATACTCCCGTCAGCCTTCTTCTTAAGCTTATACACCCACTTGCATGTCACAGGAGTGATACCTTTAACTTTGTGCATAAGAACCCAAGTCTCATTCTTCCTAAGAGCGGTCATCTCCTCGTTCATAGCATCCTCCCACTCCTTGACACTAGTGGCATTTTCAAAGCATGAAGGCTCACGTTCATCTAAGGGACTTGCGAAGAAACGTGAGACAGAACTCACTATGTTTCCATCCCTATATCGAGCTGGTGGAATAATAGACCTCTTAGACCTCCGCAGGGCTTGTCCCTGATCCACCACTCTTGCTACTTCTTTTGTGCTAGCTCTGATCCCGGTCACACCAGGAGCATCGCTCCCCTTGCTTCCAGATCCAGAAGCCTCCGCCCAAGATCTAGTTGCCGCCGGAGCACCTGGCGATACAGACAACTCCACCAGAAGATCCTTAGAAGCTTCTCCTTGCCCTCTATCAGACTTTCTCTCATATAGCTCCACAAATAAGCTACCCTGGTATGATGTTAACTCCTCAAATACCACATACCGGAAGATAACAAACTTACGTGTATTTATATCCATGCACTTCCATCACTTCTTTCGCTCATCATATCCAACGAAGACTAACCTCCTTACTTTCGCATCTAGCTTCGTCCTGAGTGAGTCTAGAACGAACACATAGCAAGTCGACCCGAACACCCGAAGATGTTTCATGATGGACTTATCCTTGAATACCAACTCATGAGGTGATCTCATGTTGTTAGGACTGAAGGGCATCCTGTTGATGACATATGCCACATAGGCCATTCCCTCTGCCTAGATGGTCTGGGAATGCCTTTGGCATGAAGCCAACTTTTGCTAGTTTCCGTCAATTGACAGATCTTCCGCTCTGTAATCTCATTCTGTTGTGGATTGTGAGTACAAGTAAGCCCTTATTAGATGTCGAACTTTCTACAGAAGTTAGAGAAATCAAGCGAAGTAAACTCCCTGCCATTATCCGTTATCAACTTCTTAACCCACAGACCGAGCCAACCTTCCACAAGTTCTTTGAACTCTACAAACTTTCCAAACTCTTCTACCTTCTCCTTCATAAAGTTTACCCATATATACCTAGAATAGTCATTAACAAGGACAAGCATATACCTGCTTCCGCCGAGACTGGGCGTGACGATAGGCCTCGTTAGATCACCGTGGATGCATTCCAACGGTGCTCTACACCTAGTATACGATATGTTAAATGGATGGTGATGTGCCTTTCCATACTAACAACCGACACAAACATGACCGTCGTCGTAGGAAGAAAGATTAGGCAGGTCATACACCAGGCCTTTCACCGTCATAGCCTTCTGCATGTCCATCCCTGCATGCCCCAACCTCTTGTGGCAGATAGCAGCGCTATCATTCGCCATCATCTTATCAACATAAGAACGTGTCGCCAAAATAAACAAGTCTTTCACCCTCTTCCCAATATGAGTAACATCAACTTTCATAGCTGATATGTTCCAGATAAACTTCACTTCTGTTTGGCCGAATAGAACGTGATACCTAACATCTACCGCATTTGTCACCGAGAAGATATTTTTCTTCATCCCGGGCACGTGATACATACTCTGCAAAGTGAGTGGCACCTTATTACTGCCTAAAGAAACTGATCCCTCCTGCTCCACCGTATGCATAGTATCATCAGCCGTAATAATAGAAGCATTACCTATATACTCCTGCAGAGACGAGAACTTGGACACGTCTCCGGTGAGGTGATGACCGCACCCGGAATCCACGATCCAGTCCTCCTAATAATCAATGGAGGAAAGTGCCCTGACACAAGTTCCCGTCATGAAAGAACTTCCACATCCTTCCTCCTCAGGCTTGGACTTAGCTTCCATTGCTATCAACTGAATCACTTGAGCTTCAATAAAGGTATAACAACCTTAGATCAGTGAACTGCTACTCTTAAACACCCCTCTGATAACATGTAAAAAATTTCTAAAGCGGGACCTAACGAGGCTGCAGGAACACTCAACCACAACCAAAGTCAAGTAAAAAACAACAGCAACAGTAACACATGAGTTTTCCGATTGAAATTAACTTCTATTACAGAGCGAGGTATACATTGCAAGACATGATTTTATATTGTAAATCAGGGAACAAAAACAGCAATAAGAAGTTAACTGTGCAGACTGATTCCAGTAATTGCACAAATCGCCTACTCACCAGTTGAGCCTGCCGAGACCGCCGAAGCCGCCTAACCATGGCTAACCGTGCGGATTGCTGTTATTATAAATGCTGAAAGTGCCAAAAAAGAACCCGTTGATTGACCGGGCAAAATGCTCCACTTATCCGCAACTCCGAGGAAGAGGACTAGTCGCTGAGACGCGACTAGTTGCTAACCGCTGACTGTATCTGCGAACTGTTCCACACCAACATTCCCGCTAGTCGCCTAGCTGCCTGGTGTTAGCCGCACAATCTGCACAGAACCAACTTCCTTAGTTACAACGGTTAGAAAACTGTAACAACAAAATCAAGCGCGAGCTCGTTATTACTGTTCACTACTTAATGTCGAGCCGAGGGGTCCTATTTATAGATATGAGGAGGAGTGTCGTCACCAACTACACCGATAGGATAACCGCCCATCAAACCCGTCGGCTAACACACTGTATCCGCATAATGCGGACACCAAACCAATTCTCCAGGTCACGCCAAACAATTATTGCTTGATCGATGACCAATCCGCCTAACCTAGCAGACACTGCTACAAGCTCGCGCATCCCGCAACCCGTGACATGGACAATCTGTCCAGTAAATACTGCTGAACTCATTGAGAACCAGAGTAGTCCGCACCAGCAAACTTGGCGAATACCGAGCAGACCGTACCAAGGTGAACTCGGCGAATAGGCAACTAACTTGACTTAGTCTCCCGCAGACCAATTCCTCCAAACTCCGCGGTCACTAAACTAAACCGCACCACTAGATACCAAGATCGCACCCTACTGAATAATATCAGTCCGCCACTATGTAGATTGCTCCATCAGTCTGTGTGACCTCCAGGCAACCTGTTCTGCGCAACTGTGCTTACACCACAATCCATCACCCAGACCGCAAGCACAGTTTCGAGCTGGACACCAACGAGCTCCAAAGAGTCTGCAGCAACAACCCAGAGATATCTGATCTTCCTCGTCCGAGAAGACACCAGCGACCTGGAGGCAAACTACCCCAGTCCGCTATATCTGGTTGCCCTCGTGCGAATTAGAGAACCTGCCAAACACGGCGACCTCCAAAGGAGTCCACCACTAATCGCGGATACCAAACCTATCCGCCCGGTTGAACCACCAGAGAGCTTGCTGGTCCAGACCGCTAGAGAAGAACCATAGACAAAATTGGTTGCCCAGCTAGGCTATCTGCCAATGTTATCTGCATTGTCCACGCAGTCTTTGTGGTCTGTGCTGACACTCCAACCTGTCTGCCCGACTTCCCCAACTTCACACTTCAACAATTTCAACACTCTTCCTTAAAGTGAGAAGTGGAAACCAGTCCGAGCAACTCCTGTAACCGAATGCAACGGCTTGGTAAAAAATATCTGCCACGTTGTGAAGATGTCGTACAAGGCTAAGACCTAGAGATCAAACAAATGGATGTCAAGACCCCCTTTTTGCATGGTGATATTGAGGAGGAGCTTTTTATGGAGCAGTATTGGGTATTGTATCCATATTAACCCTGATTTGAAGAAGGGTCCAGTTAAGCTAAAATGAATTGTGACTGTATTTGATAGTGTATTTTTAGTTATGTACTTGTAGGTTTACAATGCTAAGTACACACCAATGTCAAGTTACAGTGGGTCAGTAAGCATGGAACTATACAATGTAATCCTTCATTGTATATGCCATTGTGTTGACTCACATGTAATCTCTCTATTAGAGTGTACTTCTATTCCAAGTACATGAGGAGGTTTAAGGAAGAAGAAGATCTCAACTTTCAATAGAATAGAATTTTACCCAAGTAAAATTCGTCGAGTATCATAAGAGATATTCGTCGAATTCATCGAGTATCATCGATATTCGTCAAATTCGTCGTATATACTTACTATCACTTGTCGAATTCATCTTATATACTTGTGGTGAAATATCTGGAAAGATTGGAAAAACGGTTAAGTAAAATTCATCGAGTATCATCAAGTATACTCGTCGAATTTGTCGAATGTATCTAACGATACTCGCCGAATTCGTCGAATATACATGACGATACATGCTGAATCGACGCCACTTCTCTGATTTTTCTTAAGTAAAATTCGTCGAGTGCATCTTGGCATCGAGAGTGTCGAGTTCATCTTGGCGTAGAGAGTGTCGAGTGCATCTTGACGTCTAAAGTGTTGAGTGAGTCGACAATGTCGAGAGCATTGAGTCTGCTAGCCTATACTCGACAAATTGTTCGAGTATACTAGCTGATACTCGATGAATTAGTCGAGTATGATTCAAGCCTTGGAGTTGAGTGGCTTGCAAGTTTGAGCTTGATTTCTCTAAGTCCAATTCATCATATATCAATGACTATTCGGCGAGTATGCTAGCGATACTCAAAGATACTCGACGAATATGAATTAGGTCATTTTTTCGATAATTTTTTTCAGGCTCGGGTTGCGGCGGCCATGCACAGTAACTTTCATAAGTTTTTTTTTGGAATTTCTTTTATAGCCATTGCATTTGATGTTGCCTATAAGTACTTAGGTTCGATTTTTCTTCAACCATAATCTTGCAAATTGTTCTAATTTTCAAATCAAGAAACTTTCCAAAAAGAACGATCTGTCGGCCTCCTGTGTGATACGCGAACTCCGATCGGCCGACCACATCGAACTTTGTATGATTCAATCTTCATCGACCAGTACGACTGGATTGCTACTCTCTGAAAATCTCTATTTCTCCATATCTAGTCGATTGAAGATTCAAGATTCAAGGTCTTCAAAGATTTCTATTTTCCGAGTTCTCTAAAATTTCAAGATCTACATAATCGAAGAACGTCAGAGTGAAGACTTGTAATCTTCATTATATTGTAATATTACTTTTCATTTGTAGGAGATTTTTATCCGAGTTGTAGATCTGTTTGTTTATCGAGTTATAGATCTGTTTGTAGATCGAGTCGTAGATCCGTTTGTGGATCGAGTTGTAGGAGAGGTTGTTCTTCGAGTGGTAGGAGCGTCATCTCCGAGTTGTAAGATTTGCGGCTCCGAGGTTTAAGATGTGTAGAAATCTGAGTTTGGTGAAGTAGACGAATCTAGACCTTCGTGGTAGTTAGGAGAGGTGGGAAAGTGGACATACCCAACTCGGGGAACAACTATAAATTTTGGTATTTGTGTGCTTAATTTTGTAAGTAGTTTTATTCCGCCAAAAGACACAGACATCACTTATTCACCCCCCTCTAGGTGATTTAGGTAGATGTTAGATACTTTCAATTGGTATCAAAGGGGAGTTTTGTTCGATATAAGGTTAACACCTTAAACATGATCCCAGATCTAGCGTCAAGAGATTCCTCTTAGTATCCATGGACAGAAGCAAGGATATGTCTTCGATGAAGTTACTAGTGTGCACCAAAGAGAACTTTCCCATATGGAAAGAACGAGTTTTGTTCTTCATGGAAACAGCAGATCCGAGAATTTTTCAGATTGTGGAAGAATGACCGCTTATACCTACACAAGCCTCAGCTCTGAATCCAGCTATCATGATTCCCAAGAAGATGATGAATCTCACTAAATATGAAATTGCCCTAGTCTCCTTGGACAAAATGGCAAAGAACATTAAAACCAGTGTAGTGGACGATTCGATGTTACAAAATTTATTCCACTGCAAATCTGTCAAGGAGATATGGGACTGCCTTATAATTTTGGTGGAAGGAATAGAGGAAGTTAGAGATGATCGCAGATCGTTGCTGAATTAAGAGTATGAAGCATTCAAGTAGGGACCAAATAATACCATTGCAGACAACTTCAAGAAATTCTTCAAGATTGTCAATGGTCTTAGAAACTATGGCCGCACCTTCACTAATGGTGAATTGAATGACAAATTCTTTAGATCCTTGACAAAGGACTGGGATACTAGAGTTGTAGCCATTAGGGAGTTTGGGAAGCAGATTGAGATTGAACCTCAGAACCTATTTGGAAAGCTGCTCTCCTACGAGATTCAAATGAACACAAGAAAGATGGAGGAGCAAAGCAGCAGGACTTCAAGTAGAGCAAAGTCAGTTGCCCTAAAGGCTGAAGGTTTGAGGAAGTCTAAAGTCGTGTTACTAGTAAGGAAACGTGCTCCAGACACCCTAGAAGACTCTGAGCCAAGCACATCAGGCTTTGAGCTATCTGATGAGGAGTTATCCCTCATCTCTAAGCAGTTCAAGAAACTGCTCAGCAAGATGAGACAGATGAAGAATCAATCATCCTCCACTAACTTCAGAAGATTACATCGTGATGGTGATCACTCTAAGAAAGCTACAACAAGGACGACATGTATAAATCTAAACCAAGTAAACAGTTTTCCTCTGACGTTGTTTGCTACTATTGTAATAAGCCAGGACACATGATTACGGAGTGTCCCTACAAGAAGAAGGAAGGATCCAAGAGAGAGGAGAAGAGATCCTTCAAAGGTAAAAAGAAGGAAGAGAAAAACTTCGTCGCCAAGAAGTCCAAGACTCTTAGTGACAGCGACTCCAGTGAATCCAGTTCAGATGACAAAGAAGCTTACTTCGGGCTTATGGCTCAATAAGACGAGGAATTTGGCAACTCAGAGTATCACGTGAAGGTAAACTTGCACACGATATTCTCAGAATTAGAAATGTCAACTAATGGTCATGAAGACTATTCTTCTTAGGAAGAGCATTTTGAATTAATGGTTCAACATGAGAATCTTTTGAAAGCATTTGACAAGTGCCGCAAGGTAGTTAAAATGCAATTGAAAGAGACTGCCTCCCTCAAGGAAGTGGAAACCAATCTGGAGGAGGAAATTGCAAAATTACTTCCTCTTAGAGAGGAAGTACACTCCTTGAAAGAGGAACTCAAATGCTCTGCTAAAATATTGATTCTGAAGGAGAAATACCTTGATGAGCTAGTGAAAAAGCTCTTGGTGGAGAGAAAACTTGTGGAAAGTTACTCCAAGCCGAAGACTATTCTTCCCCTCATCGATGAGTTTTCAGCTCCGAAGAAGGGTAGTGGTCTTGGCCACATAGCTGGTAAAGGTAAGGCTGCCAAGAAAGCCAGTGCCAAAGAAAAAGGGAAGGCACCTAGGTCAACCCTCATTTAAGAAGGTAATCTTCCCGACAAACAAGTTTGACCTTGAGTCGTCCTACGATCATCTTGCTAGGCCTACTTATGTAGAGCCCAAGAAGTGATACCAGGGATGGAGCCATCCTCGAGACTATGGTGCCAGTGTTTTAAAAGAACCTTATAAAGAGATTCAACTTCAGAATTATGGTCCATATGTTCATGGATAAAACTATAAGAAGAAACCAAAAGACAAGACTTTTGTACCTAAGGTAAAGGAGATGGAGAAGTCATGTGTCTGTTGCAATCATTAGGATTCCACCTCCAAGTATGGTTCCCCTGATAGACCTCATATTCAAAGGGTAAAGTAGGAGTACAAGAGAATATACAACAGGTTTGACTGTTGGTGCTGCGATAAAATTGGTCATTTTGGCGCAGATTGTTGGTTTAACCTTATAAATTTTGAAACTCCACGAGTTAACCGTGCGAGACCGACCACTTGCCAAGTTAATTCTCCTAGTGGTAGTAAGCTGACAAGGAACCAAGGACCCAAATATGTTTGGGTTCCTAAGGTAAAATGATTTATGGTTGCAGGTATGTCCAAAGGCCAACAAAACTCCGATATGGTATTTGGACAGTGGATGCTCTCGGCATATGATCGGGACAAGAAGCCTATTGCTTGATTATACCACAGTTAAAGACGGACCAAAATTCATCTTTGTAGGTTTAGACAGGGGAACTACTAAAGGCTACGGTATGATTTCCAATGACATAGTTTCTTTCACAGATGTGGCTTATGTTGAAGGATTATAGCATAATCTGATAAGCATAAGTTAACTATGTGACAAAGGCTATATCATTGAGTTCTACAAGGACAAGTGTCTGATACAGTCATCTGCTAATTTAGAGAGGATCTTAATAGGCACTCAGAGTAGAAATATATTTTGCCTAAATTTTTCGTGTTTAGACAATTCTATAGCAGTGTGTTTTTTTGGCTAAAAGTAGTGCGTTTCTTCGTGACCAATGACACAAAAGATTAGCACATATTAATTTCAAACCAATAAATATGTTATTTTCTCATAACCTAGTGCGCGATGCCCCTAGAATTAAGTGTCTTAAAGAGAGTCCATGTCACTCATGGCAAATGGGTAAGCAGACAAGGGCTTCCTTCAAGGGTATTGCTGAAAAAGATTCCTTGAGAAGTTTATATTTATTTCATATGGACTTATTCGGTCCTATGTCAATTCACAGTTTGGAGGTATGGTCTACATTTTAGTAATTGTTCATGACTACTCTCGTTTTACTTGGGTGTTCTTTTTGAATCACAAGTCAGACACCTTCAACACATTCACTAATTTTGTTTGGCAAATTCAAAATGAATTGAATTGTTCAGTGGTCAAAATCAGAAGTGATCACGGAACAGAATTTGAGTATGATGCCATGACAGAATTCTGTGGAAGTCAAGGTAACTTTCATGAGTTTTCCTCCCCGCGTACTCCACATCAAAATGAAGTTACTGAGATAAGGAATATAACTTTGATTGAAGCATGTACAACTATGTTGAACGATGCTTCACTTCCGGAGTACTTCTGGGCTGAAGCAGTCAACACAGCTTGCCACGTGCAAAACAGAGCACTAATCAACAAAAGCTATCGTATGACCCCCTATGAACTATTGAAGGGCAGAAAATTGATTGTGTCCTACTTTAGAATCTTCGAAAGCAAATGTTTCGTACTTAATAATGAGAAGTATTACCGCACAAAGTTTAGTGAAAAATATTTTGAAGGTATTTTTGTTGGTTGTATTAGTCATAGTAAGACATATAGGATTTTTAATAAGAAAATCCTTGTGGTAGAAGAGTCTATTCATGTTATATTTGATGAGACAAGCATTCTCCAAAGCAGCTCGTCTAGTGTTATTGGTGCAGATGCAGGTACCAGGTTCAAGGAACTAAGCTTGGATGAAGCAGTCAAAGAAAAGGCTCCAAGATCAGTCAAGGTCGTCAATCCAGGCTTGGTGGATGAAGAACTTCTAAAGGTAGAATTGCTTCAACCTATAGAGGATACACCAGATGTTACAGAATCTGCTGGAGGGAGAGCAAGAAACCTAGTGTTCAGACACCTAAGAGATCACCCAGCTGATCAAATTATTGGAGATCTAGGCTACGAAGTAAGAACCAGATGAGGTATAGCTAACGAGTTATTGCATCTTAGTTTTTTTGCCTCAGGTTGAGCCGAAAAAGTTTGAAGAAGCAAATAAGGATTTCTATTGGATCATGACAATGCAAGAGGAGCTCAACCAGTTCGAATGATGCAAAGTCTGGGAGTTGGTGTCCAGACCCAAGGGATAGAATGTGATCTGCACCAAGTGGGTTTTCAGAAACAAGCTGGACGAGAATGACGTAATCATAAAGAACAAAGCCCGGCTTGTTGCTCAAGGCTATAGACAATAAGAAGGGATCGACTTTGACCAGACCTTTGCTCCAGTGGCCAGGCTTGAGGCAATCAGGTTGTTTCATGCGTATGCTACCCTCAAAGGCTTCACAGTCTATCAAATGGACATGAAGTTAGCATTCCTCAATGAGAATCTGAAAGAGGAAGTATACGTAGCGCAACCCACAGGTTTTGTCAACTCCACGAGCTTGGTATGAGACATTATCTAGCTTTCTTCTTGAGAACAAGTTCACAAGAGGAAAGATAGATAAAGATATTATTTCTTAGGAAAGTAGAAGGCAAGATTCTGCTAGTGCAAATCTATGTCGACGACATTATATTTGGCTCTACGGAAGATAACCTTTGCAAGAAGTTTTCTAAACTTATGCAAGAGAATTTTGAAATGAGCAGCATGAGAGAGCTGAAGTATTTCTTAGGACTTTAGGTGAAGCAATATGAATATGGAATTTCCATCTCTCAGACGAAGTACACCAAGGAGCTTCTTAAGAAATTCGGAATGGAGAATGCAACCTCGATGAGGACTCCAATGGGTTCAACTATGTCTCTAGACAAGGATGAGAATGTGAAACCTTTTGATGAAACCAAGTACAGAAGTATAATTGGATCCTTGCTCTACATCACTGCTAGTAGACCCGACATAATGTTCTCAATATGCATCTGCGCTAGATTTCAGGTGAACTCAAAGGAATCTCATTACGTTGCTGCAAAACGAATTTTAAGATACCTTAATGGTACACCAAATCTTGGCTTATGGTACCCGAGAAGAATGATGTCGAGCTAATTGTTTTTTCAGATGCAAATTTTGCAGGAAGTAGGGATGATAGGAAAAGCACTTTCAGGACATGTCAATTCCTTGGAAGACGACTTATTTCATGGAGCAGCAAGAAGCAGAATTGTGTGGCAACCTCTACTGCCAAGTCAGAGTATATCTCTGTGGGTAGTTGTTGTGCACAGCTTCTATTGATCAGGAATCAGCTTGAAGACTAAAACCTAAAGTTCAAAGAGATTCTCATGTATTGCGACTCATCCAACGCAATAGCGATCACGCATAATCAAGTCTCTCACAGCCGGACAAAGCACATTGAAGTGCGATATCACTTCATTCGGGAGTATGTGGAGAACAAAGATATAGCCCTCAGCTATGTACCGACGGATAAGCAGGTCGTAGATATTTTCACGAAGCCGCTGGACGAGGCCAAGTTCTTATTTTTCAAAACGGAACTAGGCATGATGAAAAAAGACTCATGAAGAAGGCCAAGAAGACAGGAACTCTCTCGGGAAATTCATCAAGGAATTAAATTTTCTCGAGGGAAATTCATCGAATATCGGACGAAAATTTTGGCAATTCGTTGGAAATACACGTCTATACTCGACGAATCCAAACTTGCATTCGGTGAAACTCGCCGAATTTAACTTAGGTCAAAATTTCTCTTTCTATATTGGATTCGAAGAGCCGCCAAATATCAGGTACGCGCCTTTCTAGGTCAAATTTAAAATTATATATATATAAATAATCAAGAGTCCGACAACCGTGGCACATTTCGTCGAAACCATAATAACGAAATTCACCAAACTATCCTCTCGACCCTTCGGATCCAACGCAAGGTTTGTCATCTCCATCCCGTGGCCCTGCTCCTATTCTCTTCGATTAGGTCAGAGCAAGTGATTCCAGCAAAGCTTTTCGATTTCCAAAAGCATTCCGACGGCGTGTTCTCGCCGACTCCTTCCATGACAACAATCTTAGTCCAGAGCCTTTTTTGAATTTCTGCAAATTTCTGATTCTACATGGCCCCTCGCAGCACAAGTGGTTTGCTAGGAGGATGAGAACTAGTTCATACAGGTGTTGCTTCAACCCTGATGAATTCAGGAATGTGATCCTGATGCTTGAAACAGCCGGCCTCTCCTTTACTCTCAAACACCCTTGCAAGGTGATGGACAAAGATGTCCTTGAATTCTTCCAGAATGCAAAACTTAGACGTGAAGATACATTCATCAAAAGCAAGGTTCGTAAGACTTCAGTTAAAGTGAAGGCCTCTAAACTCAACCGACTCTTGAGGCTTCCAGCCCGTAAAGAAGCAGATCACCTCGAAGAGGAAGACTTCTCAAGAGCATTGATGTTCTATGGATTGCCAAGGGGCACTAAGTCTATTAAAAGGAAAGAGATGAACAATGAAGGGAAGCTACTATCAGACATTATTTACAAAGTGTCATTATGCAAGGCAGGATCCCATGACTATCTGTCATCAGAATTGTTCAAGATTCTAGTAACGATCATCTGCAGAAAGAGAATGGACTGGGGTGCGATGCTGTTTGAGAAAATCAAGGACAGTCTCCGCAAACCCAACTTTGAAAGGATTATCAGCTTGTACCTGAATCAAATGGACGGTGCCAAGTTCGATATGACCAAAGGTGTGCTTATCCATCACCTGAAGAAGAACGACTCAACTATCTTCTCAAGGTGGGATAGGAGGATCTTTAGGCAAGGGGAGCCCTAAATTTGCCAGTGGAGGAAGAAGATAGAGCTACTGAGGATAGGATTTCTACTCCACCCCCCAGTGAGATTCCTAAAAGCTTGAGTGCAGGAATGGAGGGGGAGCTAACTGATACACAAGTGGCCACTCAAAGAGTGCCCTTGAGTGTTTTTTTGAGTCAGTGCAAGATGTTCCAGCTGCTCTTATTGTGTAGAGGTTGCTGAGGTTGAGGATGATGTTGATGCTGATGATGAGGTTCAAACTCCTTCTGAATAAGAGATTGATGATGCTACTGCTGATGATGATTTGTGTTAGGTCCATTGGTCCCAATGCCCTAGATTTGTAAGAAGTAAAACAATTCAATGGTATATACATAGTTGTATTTGATGTATGTTTAAGTTCACGAATGCAGATTAGTCTATGTCATATTTATTGGACAGGTGGTTCAAGTGACATTGACAGGTGGACTCAAAGAAGTTATCTGGAAAGGCAGGAATTTGCCTATGTCTACAGGCGTTGAGTGAGCCAAGCTCACTCAACGCCAAACATCAAGGCTATTGCTCGAGAAGAAAAAAAATGACTAAGTCCACAGGCGTTGAGTGAGGCTTATACACTCAACGCCATACATCTAATAGTGTTGAGTGAAGTCAGGAAAGTCAAAACAAAAAATGACTAAGTACAAAAGTGTCGACACACTTCAAAACTATGTCGACACCATTGTAGGAGAAGTGTCGACAGATCAAGTCAGCTGTGTCGAGACAATTTAGTTATCTTAACACCTTGAAGATTAAAGATAGTAGTGTCGAGACAAGTTAGTTATCTTGACACCTTAAAGGATCAAGTCAGTTGTGTCGAGATAATTCAGTTATCTCGACACCATGAAGATTCAAGACAGCAGTATCGAGACAAGTCAGTTATCTCGACACCTTGAAGGATCAAGTCAGCTGTGTCGAGACAATTCAGTTATCTCTACGCCTTGAAGATTAAGGCAGCAGTGTCGAGACAAGTCAAATATCTTGACACCGTAAAACTCAGGACAGTAGTGTCGAGACAATACAACTGTCTCAACACAATGAAGAACTGAAGTGAAGACTCAAAGATGTCAACACCATCAGGCGGAACAGAATTATTCTAAGTCCAAAATCGTTGAGTGAAGTAAACACACTAAATGCCATCAGGCCAGAATCGTTGAGTGAAGTCAACACACTCAACGTCATCAGGCTGAACAGAATTATTCTAAGTCCAGAATCGTTGAGTGAAGCCAGTTCACTCAACGCTCTCAACGCTAAGGTAGCTGAAAAACAGGAGACTGAGCTAAGTCTAAAAGCATTGAGTGAAGGCCATTCACTCAACACCACTCAATGCCTAGCAGAGCTGAAAAATTTCTAAGTCTAGATTCGTTGAGTATTGCTCATTCACTCAACGCCACTCAATGCTTGAGTGGATTATGAGAATTTGGCCAAGTCCACAAAGGGGCGACGTCAGCAAAGTCAACAAGTCAACGAATTTCAACTTCATTATGAAAGTGCTACAAATTATCTCTAACGTCGCTGTCAGTCTACTGTTTATCCCAATCTGTAAAGCTAAGGATATAATCAGTCGTTAAATCAGCGACACATGTCAATCAACTCGTCAGATAACGTGATTATAAATAGAAGCTGAGATCTGGATCGAAATAACGTTTTGACAGATCAATTCATTTTGAAAAAGAATAGCGAGAGTTTGTCGTCTTCGCCCTCCATTGTTTCGGAAACAAAAGCTCCAATTCGAAGAATCTGATGTTTTTTGAGATAGTTAAAGCAATCGACATCCGCTTCAGCAAGTACAGAGGATTACTCTCAGGAAGAGGAATTAGTCAGGTAAGCCCTAACTGAAAGTTGCTTCTCGATTCAATCTGAGCCAAATCTGAAGATCATTCTCTGAATCAAAGAAGAAGAAGATATCTGTTACGAATTCTCTCTGGACAGAAGGGAAGGCAGAGTAATTGTTATCTTCCTTACAGGTTAGCTGATTAAAGATCATTTTCCCCCTCTTTCATCAGCAAGATCAAAATCAATATTCTGAAGAACTTCCAGCACAAGCCGTACATCATTGAAGATATTCTTTCTTGTTGCTGTGGAGAAGATATGGCTGAAATTCTCTCAGCTCTGGAAGCAATTGAATCAAAGATTACTTTCTCGAGTCAAATCATCATCCAACTCAATTTATGGTGGATCTATTCAAAGATCTGTGTATAATCCTAGGTTAAATAGGCTGTGTAGGATCTGTGTTAGATCTGTGTTATAAGGCCTAAATTATAAAGGCTGTGTGTGGATCTAGTGTTAGATCTGTATGGGGCTGATCTTCCAGCCTGTGTTGAGGGAATTTGTTCCTCTGTTAGGAGATCAAGTGATTATTGTGTGGTGGGATGAGTGCCTGTGTTGTAAGTCACGGTGGAGACTGAGTGATCTGGTGGGATCGTGCTGTAATCTCTGAGGAGTCAAAGTTATTGGAGAAGTGCATTGTCTAACATACTTTTAGAAAGGTGGAGAGGGACAGTGGATGTACCCATACACCGGGGAACCACTATAAATATCTGGTGTGTTGTGTATTACTTTCTTGAAAGCATAACTAAGCAAACACAGTAGGGCTTAAATCAGTTAAAGATTTCAAAGAAATTAAAAAAGGCTGTTATAACCTATTCACCCCCCTCTTGGTGATTAACTACCCTTGGATTTAAAGACTTTCAAGTTGTATCAGAGGGAGGTTGCTCAAGAAAGGCTTAACAGTCTGAGTAGATCTCCAGGGTAGCTGATAGTTAGCTCAGATGGGTTCAGGAAAGAATCACAAAGAGATAGAATCCATGAAACTTCCTCTCTACAGGAAGGAGAATTTTGGCATGTGGAAGGAAAGAGTCAGATTGTTCATGGAGGCATTTGATCCTAGGATCTATATTACAGTTCTAGAAGGACCCTTTATCCCTATGAAGATATCTGTCCTTGATGCCAACATTTAGATTTCAAATAAGTATACAGAAATGACTAAGGATGAAGTCATTCTTGCTACTATGGATAAGATGATACAAAATATTATAGTAAGTGTCATAGATGACTCTACCTTTCAAAACCTAGTACACTGCAAGACCTTAAAAAAATGTGGGACACTTTAGTAGTGTACATGGAAGGTACTGAGGAAGTTAAAGATGATAGAAAGTCAATGCTCAATCAAGAGTATGAAGCTTTCAGACAGATCAGGGAGGAGACCATCGTGTTGGGTTTCTCTATGAGGTTAGCACAACACTTGTGCACGCAGCGGAAGTAATAAAATCTAGAACAACCCAAAAGAGATTGGATCGGGCCATGCATGTTGAATCAAGAAGTTAACAAAAATTAGGCAAAAATTACCTTGATGGCGTTGAGTCACAACTCAACGAAGATGCTCCAAATGAGATTCCTTATCGGTGGCGAGTTCCATGTAGAATAATATCTACGTCTCTGCAGAAATCCACACGAGCGGGAGAACACCAAGCTTCCGTCACACAGATGATCGAAAAGAGATCGACTGCACCTTACACTTCCACGGACTGCTAGGTCCGCTCCAGGAAGCGCAGCACCGGCGACTATCGTCGGAGAGGAGGAGGTCGGCGGAGCGAATGCGGCGGCAGAACGCTTCCGGCCGGCGGGATTCGGGATTCGGCAAATCGGTAGAACAGCGGAACTCTTTCCGTCGGGTTCTATTCGGCCGCAAGAAAATCGCATCATTTTCCCAAAACCCTAAGTCCCTATTTATACTAAAAGTATAAACAGACTTAAAAGTATCGCTATCCGCAGACCACACAGTATGGGGTCACAGAATCATTCGTTGAGAATGAGTTCCAGGTTCGGCGAGAATCAGATCCAGAATCGACGAGAATCAAGGACAACTCTCGACGAATCAGCCTTAGTCATCGAGTCATACTCGATGGCTCTCGACGATTCTCGTCGATCGGCGGTCGACGATAATCGTCGAACGACGATCAACGATATTCGTCAAACGGCGGTCGACGATAATCGTCGAACGGCGGTTGATGACATTCGTCGACCCGCGTTCGACGACAATCGTCTAGCGGCGGTCGACGATAATCGTCGAGCCGCGTTCGACGACAATCGTCGAATGACGGTCGACGATATTCGTCGACCCAGCCACAGTCGTCGAGTCATACTCGACGACTCTCGCCGAAACAACCTTAGTCGTCGAGTCATACTCGATGACTCTCGTCGAAACAGTCTTAGTCGTCGAGTCATACTCGACGACTCTCGACTAACCATTCTCAATGAACTTTCTTGGCAACGATTGTCGGACCCCATACTTTATGGTGATTGGTAACCTTTACCAACACAGTCAATCTTCCAACTTCTCCACGGCTCTTATGTGCGACCCTGCAGGCTCATATCGCGTTGGCAGTGAGATTACATGTTTGATCACTTCTAGATCACCATGGTAACTCCAACAGTCTCCCACTTGATCTTGAAAGTATCAAACCAAAAATCTCACAAACAATGAGCAGCATCTAGCAATGCATCATTGCTCCCCAAGCAATAAGAGTTCATAACTCATAAGCCTTCATGACCAATGTTCCAGCGTTGTCTTTGTCCCTTTGTCCCTTACATCCGGAAAGAACTATAGGCATTGACCGTGTCACCCTCATAATAGCTCAATCCAAGTTTCTTGATCTAAAACGGACTTCTAGAGAATGGTGATTCCAATATCACATACTGACTCAACTAAGCATGACCATGCATTTCTCAGTCCAGTTCCATCAAGGGGCCCATGGATGCAACTCTTGTCATATAGGAGGACAAATCCCATATCTGCTCACACAACACCCAAATGATTCGTAACGTACCCAACAACCACCCTTATCATCAACCTTTCTCAAGGAAGACTTTAGATGGCATCAAAGTACGCTCTTCCTCACTTGATGAATGCTGTGACGTCAGGTCAAAGGACCACAACACCATTGCCAATAGAGACCTACTTGTGACACGATTAGACAACAATCCACAAAGTAGTCTCAGCATGGGTCTGTCCAGTACAACTTGTTCATTAACAAGTACCCACGTGATGACTTGATATCACAATATCATGACCTGTGAGAACTGGTCATCAGTCAACGCACGTGCTAGTCTTAAGGTATCATCGTCACCCTTAGCTTCTATGATGATACAACAACCAGGGACCTTTTAAGAATGAAGCTTCAAATAAATCATAGGCTCTCACATTCAAGTCACGTACTTGATGTCCTATAGAAGCGAACACTCTAAGGGTATTTATTATGTTACAATTTAACTATCACATAGAAAAATCACAATAAAAGAACTTGCCATTAATTGTAAAAAGAAACATTTGGTACATAATTCATCATATGAATGAACAAAAACAGCCAACAGAATATATGTTTACATGCAACCCACAAGACTCCCACTAGAGTTGATCACTTAGGTATCGCATACCCATTGATCTAGTATGATCATCATGCTTTCTCTGTGCGAGAGGCTTTGTCAGTGGATCCGCAATATTCTCCTCAGTCGGCACTCTGCAAATGTTCACACCTCCTCGTTCGACAATCTCACGAATAAGATGGAACCGCCGAAGTATGTGCTTGGAGCGCTGATGGGATCTAGGTTCCTTAGATTGTGCAATTGCACCATTGTTATCACAGTAGAGAACTACGGGACCAATAATGCTAGGAACTACATCAAGCTCGCCGATGAATTTCCTAATCCATACAGCCTCCTTCGCTGCGTTAGCTGCAGCGATATACTCGGCCTCTGTTGTAGAATCAGCAACTATCTCTTGCTTGGAACTCTTCCAGCTCACAGCTCCTCCATTAAGGCAAAACACAAAACCTAACTGAGACTTTGAGTCGTCCCTATCAGTTTGGAAGCTAGCATCCGTGTAACCACTTACAACGAGCTCTTCCTCTCCACCATACACCAAGAACACATCCTTAGTCCTTCTCAAGTACTTTAGGATATTCTTGACTGTAATCCAGTGACATTCACCGGGGTCTAACTGATACCTGCTAGTCATGCTCAAAGCAAAGGAGATATCGGGTCGAGTACATAACATTGCATACATGATTGATCCAATTGTCGAAGCATATGGAATCAACTTCATGCGGTCCTTATCTTCACAAGATTTTGGACACTGGTCCTTAGAGAGATTCACACCATGAGATATGGGTAAAAATCCTTTCTTGGACTCAAGCATGTTGAACCGCTTCAACACCTTTTCAATGTATGTACTCTGGGTCAAACCCAGCAACTTCTTCGATCTATCTCTATAGATCTTAATACCGAGTATGTAAGTCGCTTCACCCAAGTCCTTCATAGAAAAGCAGTTTCCTAGGTTGTTCTTAACAACCTTCAGGGTAGAAATGTCATTCCCAATCAAAAGTATGTCATCTACATACAATATCAGGAAGACAACAATGCTCCCACTGATTCGCTTGTAAACACAAGGCTCATCTTCATTCTTGATGAAACCAACTCTTTGATTTTCTCATCAAAACGAAGATTCCAACTTCGAAAGGCCTGTTTCAGTTCATAGATGGACTTATTCAGCTTGCATATTTTAGTGGCTTCATTTGGAGATACAAAACCCTCGGGTTGTGTCATGTACACTTCCTCAAGGAGGTTTCCATTAAGGAAAGCCATTTTGACATCCATCTGCCAGATCTCGTAGTCATAATACGCAGCAATAGCAAGCAATATCCTTATGGACTTTACCATGGCAACAGGGGAAAAGGTCTCATCAAAGTCAATACCATGAATTTGCTTGAAACCCTTAGCCACCAGTCGCCCTTTGAATGTCTGTACATTCCCATCCATGTCGGTCTTCTTCTTGAAGACCCATTTGCACCCTATGGGTCGTACCCCTTCAGGTGGTTCTACCAAGTTCCAAACTTGGTTTACATACATGGAGTCCATCTCGGATTTCATAGCCTCAAGCCATTTGTCGGAGTCCGGTCCATTCATAGCCTCTTGGTAGGTTGCTGGTTCATCATTATGATCCATAAGCAACACATTACCTATTTGAGACATGAGAAATCCATATCTCTCAGGCTCAAACCTCGGTCTACCAGATCTACGTAGGACTTGTGTTTCTTGAGCAGGTTCTCTAGCTACAACATCTTGTAGTCCTGTCTCAGAATCCAATTCCGGTTCATTCACTACTTGTGGTTCTTGAACTTCTTCAAGTTCTACCTTTTTCAGTCTTTCTTGATAAGAACTCTTTCTCCAAGAAGACGCCAGTCCTTGCAACAAACACTTTGCCCTCGGACGGTAGGTAAAAGTAATACCCTTTCGTTTCCTTAGGATATCCCACCAGATAACATTTATCCGATTTGGGTTCCAGCTTGTCAGGCATTTGACGTCGCACGTATGCCTCACAGCCCCAAATTTTAATGAACGACATACTAGGACACTTCCCAGTCCATATCTCATATGGTGTCTTCAGAACCGTTTTCATCGGAGCGCAATTCAGTGCCATTACAGCAGTATCTAAAGCAAAACCCAAAAGGAAACAGACAAGTCTGCATGACTCGTCATCGAACGTACCATGTCTAACAAAGTACGATTTCTCCTCTCAGACACACCATTATGTTGTGGTGTTCTAGGTGGAGTGATTTGTGATACAATACCACACTCTTTCAGATGATCACGGAACTCATGACTCAGGTATTAGCCACCTCGATCAGATCTGAGTGCTTTAACCCTTTTACCCAACTGGTTTTCTACTTCATTCTTGAACTCTTTGAAATTTTCAAAGGTCTCGGATTTGCACTTCATAAGATACACATATCCGTATCTACTGAAATCATCAGTAAATGTAACGAAGTAGAAATACCCACCTCTAGCCATGGAACTCATGGGTCCGCATACATCACTATGTACAACACCCAAGAGATCCTCAACCCTCTAAGTATAACCAGTGAAAGGGGCCTTAGTCATCTTGGCTAACAAACAAGATTTGCATCGCTCAAATGATTCATAATCAAATGAGTCAAAAAGTCCATCTTTATGGAGCTTGGATATGCGCTTCTCGTTTATATGGCCCAAACGACAATGCCAGAGATATGTAGGGTTTGAGTCATTTGTTCTTAGTCTTTTATTATTTTCTACATTATAGATCTGATGGTCCAAGTTCAAAACATAAAGACCATTAAACAATTGGGCTACATCATAACAAACATCATTTTTAAATATAGAACAACAATTATTCTTAATCATAAAAGAAAATCCAATCATGTCCAAGCATGAAATGGATATAATGTTTCTAGTTATTGCCAGAACAAAATAACAGCTATCTAGTTCTATTACAAGCCCACTGGACAAAGAAAGACGGTAAACCCCTACGGCTACAGCAGCAACTCTTGCTCCATTGCCGACGCACAGGTCCACCTCCCCTTTACTCACCAATCTTCTCCTTCCCAGTTCCTGCACATTTGTACAAATGTGAGAACCACATCCGGTATCCAATACCCAAGATGAAGGAGCAGAAAGGTTTATGTCTATAACGTAAATACTTGAAGCGGAAGTCATACCTCCCTTCATTTTCTGCAGACCCTCAATGTACGAAGGACAGTTCCTCCTCCAATGACCAGCCTTGCCACAGTGGTGGCATTTCCCCTCCTTCACCGTGCTCTTCTTCTTCATCAGTGTAGAAGACTTGGGCTCAAGATGTGACTTAGGTACCACCTTCATCTTCTTGAAGCCCTTGGCCTTGCCCTTGCCCTTATGCACCATCAGTATGGGGCTGGCAGGCTTGACCTTCTTTATATTGATCTCGGCAGTTCTCAACATGCCTAGGAGCTCGGGCAGTGTCTTGTCTATCTCATTCATGTTGTAGTTTAAGACAAACTGCTCGTAACTGTCCGACAACGATTGCAGGATCAGATCTGTGGCCAACTCTTGACCCAGAGGAAAACCCAGTCTTTCAAGGTTCTCTATATACCCAATCATCTTGAGTACATGAGTCCCTACTGAGTCTCGAACTCTCATCTTGCACTGAAACAACGCTTTGGTGACGTCAAACCTCTCTTGACGAGCTTGCCCTTGAAACATTTTCTTGAGATGCTCGTCAATCTCCTTGCACCCCATGTTCTCATGTTGCTTCTGAAGCTCAGAGTTCATGGTGGCAAGCATAAGTCATTCGACGTCCAAGGCGTCATCAGTATACTTCTTATAAGTATCTTTATCAGCACGGGAAGAATTCCCGGTCGGCACCTCGGGGGCTTCTTCTTCCAAGACGTAGAGCTTTCGCTCTTGCCTGAGAACAATTCTCAGGATCCTGTACCAGTCCATGTAATTAGTCCCGCTGAGCTTATCCTTCTCAATGATGGCTCTCAGAGACAGAGTGGAGTGCGAACCACTTGCCATGGAATTCTACAAGAATTTATGCAGAATAAAATCAGTACCAAAATTTCAAAATATAATTATTTTTCTTAATTTGGACTTCAACTAAAAATCCCACTATTTTTTTCGAAATAATAGCCCTCACACTATCAATTCGAAGAGTTCATGCGAGCTACTCTCTTAGTGGACAAGATCCGTATTTCACCAACACAATGAGTCAGCTTTGGCTTTCCTCTCACAATGTGGTTATTTAGGTAGGCAACGCTTGCCAATTGCATCCTCATGCAATTCTTGTATGGTTGGTGAATAACTCCTTATTCGCATCCATCATATGGTGCATGCCAACCCCATGCCTCTAGGCACTCAACTTTTGAGGTCACCTAGTTAAAATGGACCCGATGTCAACAGTGGGATATCACAATTATCCGCTCGCACCCTTACCAAGATAGATTAATGCACCTTGCTTTGGCAAGCCCACACTTCATCGATCGAGGCAGGAAGAGTGTCATCCATCGGAAGGCATCCGAACACTTAATATTTGATGAAGGGATTTTTTTATTATATGTTAACAATTAACCATGATCAACATTTGATCAATGTGCACATCCAAAGAAAAACACTTCACTAAAATCCACATGCATCCCTTATGTACACAACAGAACACTATCAACATTTTATAGAAGAAAAGGGGTAAATCTGAACATCTGGACACTTCCAAATCTTCAGGTTTACATGCATTGGACAAGGGACAAAGACAACTCAACTTAGAGCAGTAGACAAGCTCATCTCTCCTTGTTGGATTCAAAATCCAAAACAAAATCGAGGGATGGTTACTGCTAAGGAGACAGTAATTCCTAACGATTAGAAATTACTACAAGATTCCAGACGTTCCCGGCGGAGTGCCAAGATTAAATCTAGACATTTAGAACACTTCTAAATCCATAGGTTTAAACGTACTGGAATAACCTAACTTCCAATACAACAAACATGGTCGTAACCTCCCTCTGATACCACTATTTGGTTTCTCTATGAGGTTGGCACAACACTTGTGCACGCAGCGGAAGTAATAAAATCTAGAACAACCCAAAAGAGATTAGATCGGGCCATGCATGTTGGATCAAGAAGTTAACAAAAATTAGGCAAAAATTACCTTGATGGCATTGAGTCACAACTCAACGAAGATGCTCCAAATGAGATTCCTTATCGGTGGCGAGTTCCACGTAGAATAATATCTACGTCTCTGCAGAAATCCATACGAGCGGGAGAACACCAAGCTTCCATCACACGGATGATCGGAAAGAGATCGACCGCACCTTACACTTCCACGGACTGCTAGGTCCGCTCCAGGAAGCGCAGCACCGGCGACAATCGTCTGAGAGGAGGAGGTCGGCGGAGCGAATACGGCGGCGGTATGCTTCCGGCCGGCGGGATTCGGGATTCGACGAATCGGTAGAACAGCGGAACTCTTTTCGTCGGGTTCTATTCGGCCGCAAGAAAATTGCATCATTTTCCCAAAACCCTAAGTCCCTATTTATACTAAACGTATAAACAGACTTAAAAGTATCGCTATCCGCAGACCACACAGTATAGGGTCACAGAATCATTCGTTGAGAATGAGTTCCAGGTTCGGCGAGAATCAGATCCAGAATCGACGAGAATCAAGGACAACTCTCGACGAATCAGCCTTAGTCGTCGAGTCATACTCGACGGCTCTCGACGATTCTCGTCGATCGGCGGTCGACAACAATCGTCGAACGGCGATCGACGATATTCATCGAATGGCGGTCGACGATAATCGTCGAACGACGGTCGACGACATTCGTCGACCCGCGTTCGACGAGAATCGTCGAGCGGCGGTCGAAGATAATCATCGAGCCGCGTTCGACGACAATCGTCGAACGGCGGTCGACGATATTCGTCGACCCAGCCACAGTCGTCGAGTCATACTCGACGACTCTCGCCGAAACAACCTTAGTCGATGAAACAAACTTACTCGACGACTCTCGTCGAAACAGTCTTAGTCGTCGAGTCATACTCGACGACTCTCGACTAACCATTCTCAATGAACTTTCTTGGCAACGATTGTCGGACCCCATACTTTATGGTGATTAGTAACCTTTACCAACACAGTCAATCTTCTAACTTCTCCACGGCTCTTATATGCGACCCTGCAGGCTCATATCGCGTTGGCAGTGAGATTACATATTTGATCACTTCTAGATCACCATGGTAACTCCAACACATCGCTAGCTGCTATGAGAGGTTTTTCAGAATAGTTAATGAACTAAGGACCTGTGGCCGGGTCTTTAGTAACTATGAGCTGAATGATAAGTTTCTTAGGTCTCTTACTAGAGACTGGGATATAAAAATATGTGTCATTAGAGAAGTGGCTAAGCTGGCAGATACTCCACCATCTACACTATTTGGTAAGCTGTTATCATATGAGATATAGCTGACAGCAAGGAAGGAGGAAGAGATGACTAGCAGAGCCCAGACCAAAGAATCAGTTGTGGCCTTCAAGGCTGATAGCTCTAAGAGGAGCAAGGAGAAGAATCCTTCTCCACCTAGAAGGCCAGCTGAGTCAGAAAGTTCAGATCAAGAGACATCAGGCTGTAATATGTTTGATGAAGAATTTGCTGCTTTCTCAAGACAGTTTCTGAAGATGATGAAGAAGAAGGGGTGGAGGAGCATGCCTACCTCTTTCTTTCAACACAATGAGGACTATTACAGAACCAAGAAGAAACCATCCAAGGAGGGCATGTATGACCCAAAACCCGGTAAACATGTTTCTAATAAGGTTATTTGTTTTTGCTGCAGCAAGCCAGGGCATGTTGTGGTTGAATGTCCTGTGAAGAAGGAGATTGATGAGAAAAATCACCACCATAAGAAGGGCAAGAAGGTGAAAACCTTCATTGCTAAGAAGGAGAAAAGCTGGACTGACTCATCCTCCTCAGAGTCAGATGATGAAGATGAAGCCTACAATGGGATGATGGCTAGATTAGATGAGGAATCTTGCCAGGATCAGCCTGGACCATCTAAGGTAAACTCTCCATCCAACTCTTCATTTAAGTCTAATTATAATACTGGTCCTAGTTCAGAAGCATCTCAATCCTGTGATGAAGACGGGTCTGAGTCAGAGGAAGATGGCAATTCAGTTATTGAAAAGTATGGATTCTTGCTGAATGCTTTCAAGAAAAGCAGGATGTTAGCCAAGAAGCAGGCTAAGGAAAAATCCTCCCTTCAGCTTGCTACTTCCCAGCATGCAGAAATGCTGGATCTGAAATAGAAAGAAATTAGTGAACTAGAAACCATTTCCTTCATTTAGATAGGCACTATTGAGTGTCAGGAGAACCAAATAAGGGATCTGGAAGAATTGCTTGGAAGGAAGAGGAGGATAGTGGCTAGCTACTCCAAGCCAAGTTCAGTCCTGCCTTTGATAGACTCTTTCTCATTCCAAAAGGGTAAGAAGGGGTTGAGTTTCAAAGGAAGCATAAAATTTTCCAATCTCAAAGGAAAGGGCAAAGCACTAGTGCAGCCATTAGCCTCCAAGCCTCCTATTCCTTTCAAGAGAGTGGTACTACCCTCTAACAGGTATGACCATGGGAGCATCCATGGCCACTGGATGAATGGTAGGCCCACTAGTGAGAACAGAGGTGGTTTCCACTATGGTGGAAGATATAGTAGAGGGGCAAGTTCCTTCAAGGCTCCCCATGAGAAATGTCAAATGGCCCCTTCTGGACCATTTGTTTTTTGTACACCACCCCACCACACTTAAAGGTAAAGCTGTAACCTATTCTCAGAATATTCCAACCCATTCTAAGACCAAGGGCAAGTTTGTTAATAGACCAGACTTAGGCATCTCAGAGGCCATCAAGAGTATGCTTTCTGAAAAGAAGCAGCTGCTGGTTGGGCTCAAGATATCTCAAGCACTTCTACTGCCAGACCCATCTTTATTTAGACTAGGGCTGGGAAACAAAAGAATAGGACTACTGCTACACCTTCTAAACTGTGAGCTGATGTCAACACTGCCAATAGGCTAGCTTAGAAAAGAAGGTATGACCTTCATGAGTGCTGGTGTTGTGACAAGATAGACCACTATATCATTGATTGCTGGCACAACCAGAGTGTGTCCAGAGCTAAAGTTAGTCTACCAATTAGAAAATTTGTTGGTAGACATGTCCATTTTGAGACTAACATGCACCCAGGACCCAATAGATATTGGGGTCCTAAGGTAAAATAAGTATGTTTTGCAAGTTAGTCCAAGTTTCTATACCCCTATATGGTACATGGACAGTGGTTGTTCCAGGAACATGACTGGAACAAAGGGTAATCTGAAGGAATTCATTCCAGTAAAGGATGGACCCAAGGTGATATTTGGTGGATCAGACAGAGGGATCACCAAAGGTTATGGTAAAGTTATAAATGGCTTAATCACTTTCACAAAAGTGACTTATGTGGAAGGGTTACAACACAACCTTATAAGCATAAGTCAACTATGTGATTTTGGTTATGTCATATCTTTCCACAAGGATAAGTGTCATATTAGGAGATCAAGTGACCAAGAGGTCATTTTGACTGGCACTAGGAGTGAGAATGTTTATTGTCTAAATTTTCTTTGTCTAACTTCAGACTCTCCCATTTGTCTAGTTGTAAATGAGAAAGTCTCACACTGTGTCAAATGGCATAAGAGGCTAGCTCATTTGAATTATAAGACTATAGGTAAGCTCTATAGTAAAAAGTTAGTTAGGAATGGTTCAAATATGAAATGCACTAAGGAGAGCATTTGCTCTGCATGTCAAAAGGGCAAGCAGATCAAAGCTTCATTCAAAAGCATTGAGACTAAAGATTTTGTGAGGTGTTTATACCTCTTGCATATGGATTTGTTTGGTCTAATGCTAATTCAAAGTCTAGGTAGGAAAATCTATACCTTTGTGGTTATTGATGACTTTTCCAGATTTACTTGGGTTTTCTTTTTAAAGAAAAAGTCTGAAACCCATGATGTCTTCAAGACATTTGTTAAGAAAATACAGAATGAGCTGGACAGTACTATGGTCAAAATCAGAAGTGACCATGAGATTGAGTTTTAATTTGAATGCATGACAAAGTTTTGTGAAGAACTTGAGATTCAGCAAGAGTTTTCCTCTCCAAGAACATCCCAGCAAAAATGGATTGCTGAGAGGAAGAATTGGACTCTCATAGAGGCTGGTAGAATATTACAGAATGACACATCTCTCCCAGAATATTTCTGGGCTGAGGCTTTAAACACAGCTTATCATGTTCTCTACGGGGCTTCTATCACCAAGAGCCACAAAAAGACTCTCTATGAGATCTTGAAGGGCAAAAAACCAAACCATGTATATCTCAGAATCTTTGGGAGCAAGTGTTTTGTGCTCAACAATGAGAAATCCTATATAACTAAGTTTGATGTCAAGTCCTATGAGGGGATCTTTGTTGGGTACAACAATCATAGTAAGACTTATAGAATCTATAACTTGACAAGTCACGTTGTAGAAGAGTTAGTTAATGTTGTATTTGATGAGTCAAATATGATTAATAATGAGCTGTCAAGCTCTTCTTCTAGTTCTATAGGTACTGAACTAGTGTTGGATAAGCTCACTCTCAAGGAAGCTGCTCCAACAATTCAAGATAAATTTGAGGGTGTGTGCATTCCAGAGGAAGCACAAGACATATAGGAAGTGGATGAAGATATGAATCATGAAGAGCATGATGATGAAGCAATACTGCCTCCAGCGGTAAGACATTTGAAAGATCATTCAAGCCATCTGATTATTGGTGATGCAAGCCAAGGAGTAATGAATAGGAGCAAATGTCTCAACATAGCAATGTACTACAGTTTCCTGTCACAAGTGGAGCCTAAGAAATTTGAAGAGGCTAACAAAGACCAGTTCTGGATTATAGCTATGCAAGACGAATTGAACCAATTTAAAAGGTGTAAGGTTTGGAAGTTTGTTTCCAGACCTCAAGGACATAATGTCATTGGAACTAAGTGGATCTTCAGGAATAAACTTGATGAAAATGACATTATAGTTATGAACAAAGCTAAGCTGGTAGCTCAGGGGTACATACAAGAAGAAGGTATTGATTTTGATCAAACCTTTGCCCTTGTAGCAAGACTAGAATCTATCAGACTATTCCTTGCATATGCTGCATACCAATGTTTCAAAGTCTACCAGATGGATGCGAAGTCAGTCTTCCTGAATGGAGACTTGAAGGAAGAAGTCTATGTTGAACAGCCTCCAGGTTTTATTATTTCAAACCATTCTAATTATGTTTATAGACTAAGAAAAGCCCTGTATGGGATAAAGTAAGCCCCTAGAGCATGGTATGAGACATTGTATAGCTTCTCATTGAAAATTAATTCTCAATGGGGAAGATAGACAATACCATATTCCTAAGGGAATCTAAGGGCAAGATCATCATAGTCCAGATATATGTTGATGATATTATCTTTGGATCTACTGATGACAACCTTTGCCAAAAGTTTGCCAAACTTATGTAAGGGAAGTTTGAGATGAGCTGCATGGGTGAACTTAAGTTCTTCTTGGATCTCCAAGTAATACAGATTGACAATAGATTATCCATATCCCAGTCTAAGTTTACCAGGGAATTGATTAAAAAGTTTGGGATGGAGAATGCTTCCACCATGAAAACTCCCATGGGATCAAATATGTCTTTAGACAAAGATGAGGCAGGGAAACCTGTTGATCAGACTTTGTATATAGGGATAATTGGATCTCTTTTATACCTCACTGGTAGTAGGCCAGACATCATGTATATTACATGTGTCTGTGCTAGATATCAGGTTTGCCCTAAAGAGACTCATTACTCTACTACTAAGAGGATTTTGAGATATCTAAAGGGCACACAAGATCTTGGCATATGGTACCCTAGGAATAGGGATTTTGAGCTAATAGGCTATTCAGATGCAGACTTTGCAGGCTATAGAGATGACATGAAAAGTACTTCAGGTTCCTGTTAATTTTTGGGTAGAAGGATAGTGTCTTGGAGTAGCAAGAAGCAGATAAGTGTATCTATTTCTACTGTAGAATTAGAATACATAGCTGTAGAAAGCTGTTGTGCACAATTGTTGTGGATTCAGCATCAACTCTAGGACTATAACCTCCAGATAAGTAAAAGCTCTTTGTATTGTGATTCTACTAATGTTATCTCTATAGCTAAGAATCTTGTATCACATAGTAGGACTAAGCACATAGAGATTAGATATCACTTTATAAGAGAGCATATGGAATGTGAGGATATTAGTCTTAAGTTTGTCCCAACAAACAAGCAAGTGGTTGATATCTTCACCAAGCCACTAGATGAAGCAAAGTTCAACACCTTCAAGTTTTAATTGGGTATGTTGAACTTGGTATAGCTTCAGTTACTCTTCATATTATTTTTTAGCAGGAAATATTTCATCTTGTAGGTTGGATTAGACTAAAGTGACTGTCAAAAGGGTTGATAGTTAGTGCTCTTACTCAGGGTGAGCTTGTCCAGAACTAGTTGTTTATCTATACTCATAAAGAGGGAGTAGATAATCAAAGATGGCCTTTTTCTCCCTAGCTATTCATAGAAGTCAAAAAGGGGGAGAAGTAGCAAAGTAGAAGTGCAGGGGGAGCAGGTGAAGCAGCTATAGTAAGAAGCAGCTATTGCAGGGGGTGAAACCAAATGGTTTACAACTAGTATTCCCATACAAAGGTGAAAGGATGTAGCAAAGCAGGGGGAGCACAATGGAAAATGTGGTAACTCTTGTGGCTCTTAGTTTAATACATTATTGATATTATTGTTGCATATGTTAATGTATATCATTGACAAAGGTTTTTAAAGTGGTGTTTTAATATATTATTGATATTATTATTGCATATATTAGTGTATATCATTGACAAAAGTTTTTCAAGTGGTGTTTTGACTTCTTCAAATAGGGGGAGATTGTTGGGTCCATTGGTCCCAATGTCATATATTTGTAAGAAGTCAAACAAGTCAATGGTATACATATAGTTGTATTTGATGTATGTTTAAGTTCATGCATGCAGGTTGGTCTATGTCATATTTATTGGACATGTGGTTCAAGTGACATTGACAAGTGGACTCAAAGAATCTAACTGGATAGGCAGGAAATTGCCTAAGTCCACAGGCGTTGAGTGAGGCAAGCTCACTCAATGCCAAACATCAAGGCTATTGCTGGAGAAGCAAGAAAAATGACTAAGGGTCAGTTTGGCTAAGCTGTAGTGACTGCAGAAGCAGTGGTGGGAAGCAGTAGTGGAATAATCAGCTGTTTAGCAGAGTGGTGGCAGAATCTGTGAAACTATTTGGATGCACAGCTTTTGCAGAACTGTTTCAAACAGAGAAGCTGTTTAAGGCTCTGTTTGGCTGAGCTGTTTGGTAAAACAGCTGTGCGGTACACAATTTATTTTTCTAATTTTAAACACAAGCAACACTAATACAAAACGAACATGTTATCCTAATTCATTTTAAGTGTTCAATAATAATATTAAAAAGTAACAGATAGTTCTCAAAAGAGTTTTTCATTGTTAAAAAGCATAATCGTGGACCGTCCTACTGATGAAACTTGTCCCTCAATCATCACTCGTTAACTGCACATCAAGAATAAATACCAATATCAGGAAATTTGTAGCATGCTTTACAATTTTAAACGTCATTATGTAGTTTACCTGTGATATTGCGTGAGTTGATCTGTAATGTATTCCTTGATATTGGTCATTTGAGTAGCTCCTGTTCCTTCAAATGAAGATGGTGCACTGTTAGGATTTGAATCCATAGTTCTTGGACGATTGTTTGGTCGCAACTCATATGCCTCTGGATTAATGAAGCTTTCGTTTTCGTCACATACATCAAACTCTGGGTCTGATCGGGATGGATGTCTTCTGATAAAGTTATGAAGTGACATCGTAACCACCACAATGACACACTGTTTTGAGAATTCAAACTGAGGCATTTTGCTTAGTATGGCCCATTTTTTCTTCCACACACCAAAACTCCTTTCGATCACGCTGCGTAGAGAAGAGTGTGCTTTATTAAATATTTCACGTCGACCTTCAATTGGGCGATTTCCCCGAGCAAAGTCCGGTAAGTGATATCTGGTTTCCGGGTAAGGTTTCAAGAGCCCTTTTTCCATAGGATAACCAGCATCGACAAGATAATATTTACCTTCAATAAGTTATAAAAAAATTTAAACAATTGAAAAATTTATATTCTATAAATTGAACAAAATAAATAAATAAATGTGTGTATGTACCTTCTGGGGGAAATAGAAATTTACTTTGTGGGTCCCTTACAGCACGATGATATATGTGTGTGTCATGTGCAGAGCCTTCCCAACCAGGAACAACATATGTAAAGCACATATTGAAATCGCAAACCGCCATTACATTTTGAGTCGTGTTGCCATGACGACCAATATAAGGCACTTGATTTTCAACGGGTATACGTGCATCAACATGTGTACCATCAATTGCTCCAATGCAATCTTTTAAAAATGGCATATATCGTTCATCATTTTGGATGTGCCCAGGAATTGAACGAAAATGTCGGTCGGTGGGAGCAATGTTATGCATGGATAAATTAGTCAGGGCCTGTAGACCGATCATAAACAGCCGACTTAAGGTTTCAGTGGAATGCTGAAATCGTTCACCTGGTTTTTTGAAAGTTTCGTTGTGACCCAAAATGTAAATAGTTATTGCCAACACCTCGCTAGCCGGCGTCCTTTGTGTTCCTTTTAAACCATGCTCTTGTTCCAACAATGCTAGCAAATCAAAGAAGATTACTTTTGTCATTCGAAACATATTGTGAAACCTTCGTGGATGTCCTGCAAATAATTCACGAAGCCATCTATGGCCGGTTTGTGATGATGTCATGCAAGGCGTCTTATCACAAAATAACGATAGGTAGTTGTTGATGACACATACGCTCGATCTTAGGAGTGTAACAAATTGAACACAATCATGCTGACGAGTAGCACAGTGTTGTATCACCAAATCTTCATCATCATCAATATTAACATCATCATCAACATTCCCAGCAGACATTCTGGTGGCCTAAAAATATGAAAGCAGAACAATTACATAGATGCAACAGTAATTATAAAACAGTATGAGAGATATTAAATAATAATACAACAGTAATTATAACAACTGCATGAGAGATAGTAATACGAGTACAACGGATAATAATTGGCAACCATACATTAAGTTTCCAACACAAACATCAATAAGACATAATAACTGCATGCACTAATATTGCAACGATAAAAAAGTTCTACATAGGAAATCATAAACTAAAATATATTATTTTTGTGAATTCATGTAGTGCGTCTTCAGCCATTCCACCCTTCTTTCCTATGAGATACTCAAAAATGTCACTCGATTTGTCGCCGTTTGAAAATGAACCGTAGCAAAATGGTATAATTCAAACACACACACACATAAACACACACATAAACACACACATAAACACACACATAAACACATAAACATACACATAAACACATAAACACACACACACACACACACAAACACAAACACAATTCAAACACACAACCACACACATAAACACACACACACACACACACACACACACACACACACACACACATAAACACAAACACAATTCAAACACACACGCACACATAAACACACACACACACAAACATAAACACAAACACAATTCAAAAACACACATACACATAAACACACACACACACACACACACACACACACACATAAACATACACATAAAACACACACACACACACACACACACACACACACACATAAACATAAACATACGCATAAACACATAAACACACACACACACACACACACACACACACATAAACACAAACACAATTCAAACACACACATACACATAAACACACACACACACAAACATAAACACACACACACACACACAAACATAAACACACACACACACACACACACACACACACACACACACACACACACACACACACACACACATAAACACACACACACACACATAAACACACACAAACACAAACACAATTCAAACACACACACACACATAAACACACACACACAAACATAAACACAAACACAATTCAAACACACACATACACATAAACACACACAAGAAAACATACTCATACACATACACATACACATAAACATACACATAAACACATAAACACACACACACACACACACACACACACATAAACACAAACACAATTCAAACACACACACACATAAACACACACACACACATAAAAACAAACACAATTCAAACACACACACACACATAAACACACACATAAACACATAAACATACACATAAACACATAAACACACACACACACACACACACATAAACACACACATAAACACATACTCATACACATACACATATACAAACAATCCTGAAAAAATGTGCAGTGCACAATAATACACAAGCACACACATGCACAAGCACAAAAAATATGCATGGACACAAAATCCCCAAAGAATTGAGGATGGAGGAAGAAGGATGGACAAAAGAGTTATACCTTGCAATCTTTGGCTTTGTCCGAGAGAGGATGAAGAGATCGGTCAAAATTTTGGCCCTTTTCTCGATCCACAGATGGAGGAAGAAGCCCGAATTGGAGGAAGAAGACCTCCTAGCCACGGATTGGCAACGGCTCTGGAGGAGGAAGAGGGGGCGAGAAATGCCGCCGGAGTGGAGAAGAGCAGCTTCGGCCGGAGTGGAGAGGTGCGATCGGCAGATCCCTGACCGGCGATGGACGCGATCGGCGATGGACGCGATTGGCAGATCCCTGGCCGGCGATGGCGGCGGAGCCGGGGTTAGGGCAGAGGAGCGATTGTGTGTGTCGGAGCGGAGCAGCGATTGCAAAGGCGGAGCGGGGGTTAGGGCAAAGCAGCGCAGCGATTGCAAAGGCGGATCGTGAGAATTTTTCGCGATCCTAAATCGCTATTTTTCCACGATTATAGGGCAGCAGCGATTGCAAAATCCTTTCCCTTTTTTCTGTTTGGAGGGGCGGCACGAAAATCTACGGTGGACTGGAGCTGTAACGTGCAGCCAAACAAAGCCTAAGTCCACAAGCGTTGAGTGAGGCTTATACACTCAATGCCATACAGCTAATAGTGCTGAGTGAAGTTGGGACAGTTAAAGAAAAAAATGACTAAGTATAAAAAGTTTCGACACACTTTACAACTATGTCGACACCTTTGTAGGAGAAGTGTCGACAGATCAAGTCAGCTGTGTTGAGATAATTTAGTTATCTCGACACCTTGAAGATTGAAGACAACAGTGTCGAGGCAAGTCAGTTATATCGACACCTTGAAGGATCAAGTCAGCTGTGTCGAGACAATTCAGTTATCTCGACACCTTAAAAATTCAAGACAGCAATGTCGAGACAAGTCAGTTATCTCGACACCTTGAAGGATCAAGTCAGTAATGTCGAGACAATTTAGTTATCTCGACTCCTTGAAGATTAAGTCAGCAGTGTCGAGACAAGTCAAATATCTCAACACCTTAAAGCTCAGGAAGATAATGTCGAGACAATACAAATGTCTCGACACAATGAAGAACTGAAGTGAAGACTCAAAGATGTCAACACCATCAGGCAGAGCAGAATTATTCTAAGTCTAAAATCGTTGAGTGAAGTCAACACACTCAACGCCACCATGCCAGAATCGTTGAGTGAAGTCAACACACTCAACGTCATCAAACAAGACAAAATTATTCTAAGTCCAGAATAGTTGAGTGAAGCTAGTTCACTCAACGCTCTCAACGTCAAGGGTGTTGAAGAAGCATAAGACTAAGCTAAGTCTAAATGCATTGAGTGAATGTCATTCACTCAACACCACTCAACGCCTAGCAGAGTTGAAAAGTTTCTAAGTCCAGATTCGTTGAGTATTGCTCATTCACTCAACGCCACTCAACTCTTGAGTGGATTCTGAGAATTTGGCTAAGTCCACAAAGGGGTGGTGTCAGAAAAGTCAACAATTCAACAAATTTCAACTTCATTATGAAAGTGCTGCAAATCATCTCTAACGTCGTCGTCAGTCTGCTATTTATCCCAATCTGTAAAGCGAAGGATATAATCAGTCGTTAAGTCAGCGACGCATGTCAATCAACTCGTCATATGATGAGATTATAAATAGAAGCTGAGATCTTGATCAAAACAACTTTTTGACAGATCAATTCATTTAGAAAAAGTGAAGCGGGAGTTCATCGTCTTTGCCCGCCATTGTTGTAGAAATAAAAGCTTCAATTCAAAGAATCTGAAGGTTTCTGAGATAGCTAAAGCAATCGACATCCACTTCAACAAGTACAGAGGATTACTCTGAGGAAGAGGAATCAGTTAGGCAAGCCCTAACTGAAAGTTGCTTCTCGATTCAATCTGAGCCAAATTTGAAGATCATTCTCTGAATCAAAGAAGAAGAAGATATCTGTTCTGAATTCTCTCTAGATAGAAGGGAAGGTAGAGGAATTACTATCTGTCTTACATGTTAGCTGATTAAAGATCATTTTCCCCTCTTTCATCAGCAAGATAAGAATCAAGATTCTAAAGAACTTCCAGCACAAGCCGCAGATCATTGAAGATATCCTTTCTTGTTATTGTGGAGAAGATATGGCTGAAATTCTCTGCTCTGGAAGCAATTGACTCAGAGATTAATTTCTCATGAGTCAAATCATCATCTAACTCAATTTATAGTGGATCTATTCAAAGATCTGTGTATAGACCTAGGTTAAATATGCTGTGTAGGATCTATGTTAGATCTGTGTTGTAAGGCCTAAATTATAAAGGTTGTGTGTGGATCCAGTGTTGGATCTGTGTAGGGCTGATCTCCCAACCTGTGTTGAGGGAATTTGTGCATGTGTTAGGTGATCAAGTGATTACTGTGTGGTGAGCTGAGTTCCTATGTTGTAAGTCTCGGTGGAGACTGAGTGATCCGATGAGATCGTGCTGTAATATCTGAGGAGCCAAAGTTATTGGAGAAGTGTCTTGTCTAACATACTGTTAAAAGGCAGAGAGGGATAGTGGATGTACCCATACACTAGGGAACCACTATAAATATCTAGTGTGTTGTGTGTTACTTTCTTGAAAGCATAACTAAGCAAACACAGTTGGGCTTAAATCAGTTAAAGATTTCAAAGAAATTATAAAAGATTGTTATAACCTATTCACCCCTCTCTAGGTGATTAACTACCCTTGGATTTAAAGACTTTCAGTTTGACTGTGGATGATTATGAGATAGCTTGTGATGAGGTTATGGTCATTGCTGATGAGACCAGAGTTGCTGATAATGCAACTGATGGTTCTGAGCAAGTTTCAGTAGAGAACCTGAATGTCCCTCTCCCAGAAATTGTTCATGCCTCATCTTCTGAGGGGGAGGTGACTCAGTCTATGATATCAGTTGCTACTGAGGTCAACAGGTTTATCCGAGAACTTGAGAAAAGAGTTGCCAAGGCGACAGGTACTCCTCCAGTTATTCCAGAGGAGGTAGTTGAGATTTCTGATGAGGAAGGAGATGTAGAGGAGCATCCTCCTGTCCTAGCTGCTGCATAGTATTTGCTGATTTCCAAAGCTAGATTATCTCCAATCTATGAGTCTCCCAATGAAGATCTGCCCTCTCTCCTAAGTATTCCTTCTGAAGATATTGCCATCTCTAGTGCTGATAGATCCATTTTGAAGACAATAGAGGTTATGTTGGCAAGACAACAAGCACAATTTGAAGCCTGCATGTAGAAGGTTCTGGACAAGGTCAAGGAAACTGAACAAGATGTTAACAACGACCTTACCGAAGTTAAAATTCAGATTTATAAGCTTGATACCAATCTTGATGCATTGTATGCCGAGGGTGGAAAAGCTATCACGCTTAACATGCAAGGACTCAAGTATGTTTCAGAAGTTCTTGGTAATGTTGATAAGAATGCCATGACACTGATTAATGCCCACAACAGATCAATGGCTCACTTTGACAACACTATTCCTGCTTATTCTAATGCTGTCATTGATGAAGTCAGAAAGGAGGAGGCTATGAAAGCTAAGGTTGTTACAGTTGAAGCCGCTATGGTAGAAAATTTCAAAAAGTCAAATGACTACTGCTATAACAATTTTATGTGGTTGCATGGTCCGATGTTTAGCTCTCAAGTACCTAATGTGCCCGTTCATGTTGAACTTTATCCTGATGAGGATTACTCTCAACATTGTACAGACACACAAGAATTCTTTCAGGACACTACTGTTGCTGTTGCTGAAGTTCAAGTGCTTGAAGACATTCCTCCTGCTCCAGTCTACAAGAGAAGAAAGTATGGTGAAGGACCTTCTACTACAAGATCAGACCCTGTCAGAGAACTGCCTGCTAGAGATAGAGAAATTAGTGAAGTGTGGAGTCCTACTTCTAGAGGATTTATACAAGACACCTTCACCCTAGTTGATCTTGGAAATGAGAACAGATGGAACCATTACGATAAAGAAGAATGACATAAGTATGATTTGGCCTATGCTAAGAGAAGAATACATTTAAGAAATCACAACAATGACGAGTCTGCGCCTCCAGCTCCTCCAAAGTATTATCCTAAGCCATGGGCTTATTTTGTTAGGCAGCGTCAGAAGGAACAAGGCAGGCAGACCTGATGTTCATGTTTTTTTGGTGGGATTGAGATGTGGTTGCCCTGAAAACTTTGAACTCTTATTAATATATATTTATGATTTATATGCCTTGGCTGGAATGTGCATTGTTATTTTAATTTTTAATTTACTTATCTTGTTAATTTTAAGCTTTGTGATTATTTTTGTTATGTGCAATTCACCTTAGCTTATAGGATTCAGACTTCTTCAAATAGGGAGAGATTGTTGGGTATTGTATCCACAATAATCTTGATTTGAAGAAGGGTCCAGTTAAGCTAAGATGAATTGTGACTGTATTTGATAGTGTATTTTTAGTTATGTACTTGCGGGTTTACAATGCTAAGTACACACCAATGTCAGGTTACAATGGGTCAGTAAACACGAGACTATGCAATGTAATCTTTCATTGTATATGTCATTGTATTGACTCACATGTAATCTCTCTATTGGAGTGTACTTTTTTTCCAAGTACATGAGGAGGTTCAAGGAAGAAGAAGATCTCAAAATTCAATAGAACACAATTTTACCCAAGTAAAATTCATTGAGTATCGTAAGGGATATTCGTCGAATTCGTCGAGTATCATTGATATTCGTCGAATTCGTCGTATAAACTTACTGTCACTCGTTGAATTCATCTTATATACTTTTGGTGAAATATCTGTTAAGATTGGAAAAATGGTTAAAGTAAAATTTGTCGAGTATCATCAAGTATACTTGTCGAATTCGTCGAATGTATCTAACGATACTCGACGAATTCATCGAATATACATGACAATACACGTCGAATTCGTCGAATCATCTCGGCGCTACTTCTCTGATTTTTCTTAAGGCAAATTCGTCGAGTGCATCTTGGCGTCAGGAGCGCCGAGTGCATATTGGCGTCGAAAGCGTCGAGTGCATCTTTGCGTCAAGTGAGTCGATAGCGTCGAGAGCATTGAGTCTGCTAGCCTATACTCGACGAATTCATGGAGTATACTAGCTGATACTCGACGAATTCGTCGAGTATGATTCTAGCCTTAGCGTTGAGTGGCTTGCTAGCTTGAGCTGGATTTCTCTAAGTCAAATTCGTCGTATATCAATGACTATTCGGCGAGTATACTAGCGATACTCGATGATACTCGACGAATATGACTTAGGTTATTTTTCCGACAATTTTTTTTAGGCTCGGGTTGCCGCGGCCATGCACAGTAACTTTTGCAAGTTTATTTTTGGAATTTCTTTTATAGTCGTTACATTTGATGTTGCCTATAAGTACTTATGGTGGATTTTTCTTCAACCATAATCTTGTAAATTGTTCTAATTTTTCAAATCGAGAAACTTTCCAAAAAGAACGATCCGTCGGCCTCCTATGCCATACGCGAACTCCGTTCAGCTGACCACAATGAACTTTGCACGATTCAATCTTCATCAACCTGTACTACTGGATTGCTACTCTCTGAAGATCTCTATTCCTCCAGATCTAGTCGATTGAAGATTCAAGGCCTTCAAAGATTTCTATTTTCTGAGTTCTCCAAAATTTCAAGATTTACATAATCGAAGAATGCGGAGTGAAGACTTGTAATCTTTATTATATTGTAATATTCATTTTCATTTGTAGGAGATTTTTCTCTTAGTTGTAGATCCGTTTGTGGACCGAGTTGTAGATCTGTTTTTGAATCTGTTTGTCGATCGAGTCGTAGATCCGTTTGTGGATCGAGTTGTAGGAGAGGTTGTTCTCCGAGTGGTAGGAGCGTCGTCTCCGAGTTGTAGGAGTTGCGGCTCCGAGGTGTAAGATTTGTAGAAATCTAAGTTTGGTGAAGTAGCCAAATCTAGCCCTTCGTGGTAGATAAGTTAGGCGGGAAAGTGGACGTACCTAACTCGGAGAACCACTATAAATCTCGGTGTTTGTGTGTTTAATTTTTTAAGTAGTTTTATTCCGCCAAAAGACACAGACATCACATATTCACCTCCCTCTAGGTGATTTAAGTAGAAGCTAGATACTTTCAAGCAGACTGAGGGTTTTAGGGTGAAAGGGAAGGAGAGCCTAGTTTGTCGCCTGAAGAAGAGTTTGTTTGGCCTGAAGCAGGCCCCACGATAGTGGTATAAGAAGTTCGATGCTTTTATGAGGGAGATCGACTTCAGGAGGACCACCCTTGATCACTGCGTGTTTATAAAGCAGTGTGCTCTAGAGGATTTTATTATCTTACTCCTCTATGTTGACGACATATTAATAGTTGGGAGGTGCACTACAAGCATTGTCGAGCTGAAGCGGTAATTGAGCTCCATGTTTGCGATGAAGGACTTGGGAGCTGCGAAGACCATCCTAGGGATGCATATTCGAAGAGATAGAGGCTCCCAGTTATTTTGGTTATCGCAAGAGAGATACATCAGGAAGGTGCTACAGAGATTTACTATGGATTAAGCAAAGAAGGTGAGCACGCCGCTTGCAGCTCACTTCAGACTTACTGCTGACCAATGTCCAAGCACACCTGAGGATAAAGAGGAGATGCACCCGCCTTGATATAACACATGTGGTTGGAACTGTTAGTAGGTTTCTCTCTAACTCCGGGAGAGAGCATTGGAATATTGTGAAGTGGATTCTAAGGTACCTACACGGGACGTCAGACTTGATGTTAAAGTTCGGAGGTAGTGATCCAGAGCTACTGAGCTGCACTAATGCTGATATGGATGGAGATTTAGAATCCAGAAGATCGACTTCTAGGGTGAGGCTTTTTACACAGTTGCACACGTCATCAACCTATCTCCCAGTTATGCATTACAAGAGGATGCTCCTGATAAGGTTTGGTATGGGATGTAACCTTCTTATAATCACCTGAGGGTCTTTAGTTGTAGAGCCTTTGTGCACGTCCCTCAGTATGAAAGATATAAGTTGGATTACAAGACCAGACAATGCAATTTTTTGGGACATGGATGTTGTAGAGAGTTTGGCTATAGGTTCTTTGATCCAATTGAGAAGAAACTTGTACGTAGTCGTGATGCTGTATTTTGTGAGGATCAAACTATTGTTGATCCTAAGAAGACGGAGAAGGCCGATTCTCACACTAATACAGAGTCTCCTATAATTGAAAGTCATGATACTGAGACTGCAGAGCTTGAACAAATATATGACATTGAGCCACTTCCAGATCATGAGGATGATATTGATGACGAGCCTACAAAGGACATCACTAAGAATGTGCCTATACCAGCAGTTGAGCTCGCTCTACGGAGGTCTGATAGAGTCAGACACCCATCTTTGAGATACTACACTAATGAGTATATTCTGTTGACTGATGCAAGGGAGCCCGAGTACTTTAAAGAGGCGATGCAGAGTTCGGAGAAGAAATAATTGATGGTTGTTATGCAGAAAGAAATGCAGTCTCTGCCTGAGAACCACTATTATGATTTGGTGAAATTGACTAAGGGCAAGAAGACTCTGAAGAATCGGTGGATTTTCATAGTAAAATAGGGAGACCCCTCAACACCACTCAAATATAAGGCCAGATTAGTAGTGAAGGGCTTCAGTCAAAAACAAAAGAGCTGATTTTGATGAGATCTTCTCTTTTGTTGTGAAGATGTCATCTATTCTGGTTGCGCTTGGCCTTGTTATAAGGCTAGACCTAGAGATCGAACAAATTGATGTCAACACCGCCTTTCTGCATAGTGATCTTGAGGAGGAGCTTTATATGGAGCAACCTGAAGGTTTTAGGGTGAAAGGGAAGGAGAGCCTAGTCTGTCGCCTGAAGAAGAGTTTATATGGCTTTAAGCAGGCCCCGCGATAGTGGTATAAGAAGTTTGATGCTTTTATGGGGGAGATCGACTTCAGGAGGACCACCCATGATCACTGCGTGTTTATAAAGTATCGTGCTTTAGAGAATTTCATCACATTACTCCTCTATGTTGACGATATGTTGATAGTTGGGAGGAGCACTACGTGCATTGTCGAGCTGAAGCGGTAGTTGAGCTCCATGTTTTCGATGGACTTGGGAGCTGCGAAGACCATCCTAGGGATACATATTAAGAGAGATAGAGACTCCAATTTATTTTGGTTATCACAAGAGAGATACATCAGGAAGGTGTTGTAGAGATTCAGTATGGATTAAGCGAAGAAGGTGAGCACGCCGCTTGTAGCTTACTTCAAAGTTACTACTGACCAATGCCCAAGCACACCTGAGGAAAAAGAGGAGATACAGAAGGTCCCATGTTCTTCTGCAGTTGGAAGTCTTATGTACGCGATGGTGTGCACCCGCCCTTATATAATACACGTGGTTGGAACTATTAGTAGGTTTCTCTCTAACCCCGGGAGAGAGCATTGGAATACCGTGAAGTAGATTCTAAGTACCTACATAGGACGTCAGACTTGACGTTAAAGTTCAGAGGTAGTGATCCAGAGATACTGAGCTACACAAATGCTGATATGATTAAAGATTTGGACTCTAGAAGATCGACTTCTGGGTACCTGATCCTGTTTGTAGGGGGAGCTGTGTCGTGAAAGTCTAGACTGCAGAAGTGTGTTGCACTGTCTACTACGGAGGCAGAGTTTATAACAGTCACTGAGGTAGGGAAAGTGCTTCTTTGGATGAAGCGTTTAATCAAGGAGTAGGGTTTCACTCAGAAGCGTTACACACTCCTATGCGATAGTCAGAGTGCAATTCATTTGGGGAATAACCTCACCTTCCACTCGAGGTTCAAGCATATTGACACGCGGTATCATTGGATACATGATACTCTAGAGCAGAAAGAGCTGGATTTGCAGAAGGTGCATACTGATGACAATGAAGTAGATATGCTTACGAAGACCGTGTCAAAAGGGAAGTTCGAGCACTGTCTGAGGATCGCCAGCATGGCGGTTCCCTCCACATAAAGCAAATGGGACAATAAGTTGTTGGGTACAGTTCCCGCCCTTTGTGGAGAAAACTGTTGAGTTTGAGCCTCATTTTAGTTGAATTTGGTATTGCTGATCGAATATAAAGACATGTTGTTGGAGGACCTTGTGGGAGGCAAATTTGAGACTCTAGGGCAGATTGTCAGAATGACAGATTTTCTTCACTTAGTCAAAAATGAGGAGATTTGTTAAGATAATTTTCTCCTAAGTTTGAAAGAGGCTAGCTAACTTTGATCATGCTTTTCAAGCATGTGTTTCATGACAAGTGTGAAAAGGAGAAGCCGCCTTTGACCTTTAAACTAATATGTGTTTTTTCATCAAAGAAGCTTCATGAAAGCTTCATCCACATGCCATCTATCACATCTACCTCCTTGGTTTTGACCTTATAAATAGGGATGAATGAGGAGGATTAAGACATCAACTTCTCTCCAAACTCAAGCATTGAAAGATTTCTAGAGAGACCTTTGCGACATTCGTCTTAATTTAGGATAGCTTCCGGACGTCATTGTACGACGTTGACGAGGAGTTATTCGTCTACACGGATTGGACCTGGAGCAAATTTGGGCAAGGATTTAAAGAGGCATCTTGAAGAGGATTTTTGTAATCCTTCTCGTTCGCCGCTGTCAGTAACTTGCAGTTTTTCTATTACTATTTATTATATTATGTAGTGTGAAGCTGGTGAATATCTTATAAGGATCGAGGAGGGAAAACCTTGTAATTGCCTATTGTTTCATACATTTTAGTGACAGCTTTCCGGGTTGGACTCCGATCGTCCCGTGGTTTTCACCCTATTGGATTTCCACGTTAAATCTCAGTGTCACTTTTATTATTCTTCTTTTATGCTATGTTTGTGTATCGGCATACCACTAAGCGGTCGTGTAGGTACTTGATCGAACTAATTTGCAGGTGCTCTGGTCGGGCTTGCGTGCTCTCTAGCCCAACAAATAATATACACAAATTTGTATTTGATATTTCTCTGAGTTAAAATGTGCAAGTTATTAGTACTCTATTGACAAGACAGTTTGGAATTATCAGAAATTCAATAGGAGATAAGTCAACATACTCTAGAGTGAAAGATATTTGCTTAAGTACAAATGCGTCGAGTCATCTCACATCACTCAACTCTAAAGGTCTAAATGCACTGGCTGATTGTCATTCACGCAGAGATATCGCTGAGATGCATAAATCTGTCAAGGTTAAATGTGTCGAGTGAAACCCATTCACTCAACACCTCAGTAGCGAAGCAGAAATTTTATCTAAGTACAATTGCGTCGAGTGAAGGCCATTCACTCAACACCTCAATGGAGAAGTAGTAAATCTGTCCAAGTGCAAATGAGTCGAGACACAAAACATCACTCAACGCCAATGCTGAATGCACTGAGTCAATCTCAGTCACTCGACACATCTTTAGTAGTTCAAGTATTTGACGTCAATATGAATTAAGCATGACGTCAGCAGAATGTCTTGGCGCCCTTTGACTTAGAACTTCATGCTCGTTCCAAGTTCGAAGTATTATTTGGAGCTATCAGGTCCTCTGACTCGCGTGGAGGCAAGCGATTAGAGCGGTCTGCGGAGGCTAACTGCATAGTTCGCTGGGTCTGCCCAATCAGTTCGCGGAGTCCGACAGTTCTTCATAGGAGCGGACTGTGCAGTCTCATACTCCAGACCGCAACAGCCGCGGTTAGCCCAATGCTAACGTCCAGTTACCTCCCATGGTGCTAACTGATGCAGAACACAACAAATAAGAACAGAAGCCAAAAACCGGTTATCCGCCATCATTTAGCCGCCTAACCAGTTGCGGTCTGCCTAATCAGACCACTCACTTTCACGTCAACAAATTCAACAGAAACTTGAAAATTTAAAGAAAGCTTCGTCTCGTCCGCACGAGTCCACTTGTGGCAGCGATTTCTCAATCAGAGGATAAGAAACAATTACCGTCGAAAGGGTTGTTTGAGTGAAAGGATGACTCAACTACTTCTCCACAAAAATTATGATTTCCAAAGATTCTGGCTCAAGCCACAGTTAATGACAATTTTAGGAGCTTTTAGAGGAAAAAGGCAAAGGAAATGAGGTCACCACAGTCCTGAGAGGGGCAGAGCAACCCTCCTCATGCTTTCTCAACTGATGACCAGAATTAGGGGGTGATGGTGCTTCTTCACGTTAGGAAGGAGGAGACAGGCTCGGCCTTGGTTCGGGCCGACGCCAAGGGGATGTTGTGCCGGTTTTTTCATAATATTCACTCAGGGAGACTGTTTGAGAGGTCAAACAGACTCAAAATCGCATGAAATTGGGTCCATCAATTTGGCGTGCAAATCTCAATCATGATCTTGTTTTTAGACCATTCATCCGTCCAACACTCCAACGTGTCTTGGTACACAGCTCACTCCCTTTTTAGCGTAGGCAAAAGTTTAGCAAAAAAAAAAAGAAAAAAAAATAATAATAAACAAAGCCCAAAAGTGAAGCATAAAGACTATTTATGTTTCCTTCGGCGATGAGTAGTTTGTCGCTGTACTCTTCCTGCTCGCTTCGTGCCTCTCTGCTTCCACCTATCATGTTCACCATTGTCTGCAAATCCATGGTTATACTTATAGCGGCAGCTCTTCTTCAGCTTAGCTACTCCTTCCAGATGAAGACGGAGTCGTCTCATCTCTCCATTGCAGACAAGATTAGCAAGCTTCCTGGCCAACCTAATGTCACTTTTGAGCAGTTCTCGGGGTATATCACTGTGGATGAGAAGGAAAAAAGACATCTTTTCTACTATTTCGTTGAAGCAGAGCGGGATCCGTCTTCGAAGCCTTTAGTTCTCTGGTTAAATGGTGGTAAAGTTGGAAGATATATATAATAATAACCTGAAGAAAAGATGATTTCTTTTTCTCTGTGTGTGTGTGTTTTTTTACTGTTTTCATTAGCTAGCTAAGTGTTGTTCTTCATCTTTATAGGCCCCGGTTGTTCTTCAGTGGGGGTTGGCGCATTCTCCGAGAACGGACCCTTCAGACCGAGCGGCCGAGTTTTGTTGAGAAATGAGCATAGCTGGAACAAAGGTACCTTTTTGAAGGGCGTTGTTTCAATCTTCGGCTTCATGTTTCTTCAAAATCCACTGTCTTCTCTATTTTTGCAGAAGCAAATATCTTGTATTTGGAGACCCCGGCAGGAGTCGGGTTTTCCTACTCCTTGGACACTTCATTCTATGAAAGGGCGAATGATAAGCTGACATGTAATGTTTTTAGATCAATGCCTTCCTTTACTTATCAGTGTGCTTGCAAATGCTTTTGGCATCTGAATATTTGTAACTGTTGATACTATCGCCTTTAGATTCAAAGGGATTACTTTCAGTCCAGACAAGGCTCTCTCTTCATTTTTTTATAAGGAAAAGTGTATGCTCTGAAGCTTCTTTTGCTTTTTTTTTTGTTGGTTCTTAAAGCTATGGACAATTTAGTTTTCCTGCTTCGCTGGTTCTCCAAGTTCCCCCAGTATAAAGATAGAGATCTCTACATAGCAGGAGAAAGCTATGCAGGTCATACATTATCTGTCTCTCTTTCTCTCTCACACCCACATTATGTTCTCTTCTGAACTGATTTTCTTGTCACTCTTAGGGCATTATATCCCACAGCTAGCCGATCTCATTGTTCAGTACAACAAGAAAGAAAGGTTGTTCAATCTAAAAGGACTAGCTGTGAGTCAAGTTATGCTCTGTTCTTCTTTTTGTACATTTTACTGATCCAGACACAGTAATTAAGGGCAGTGTGGTTTTTCATGTTACCAAATTTGTAGCTTGGGAATCCAGTGCTCGAGTTTGCCACAGATTTCAATTCAAGAGCGGAGTATTTCTGGTCGCATGGCTTGATTTCTGACTCCACATACCATATGTTCACGACTGCCTGCAACTATTCTCGATATGTTGGTGAGTATTACAGGGGCTCACTTAGCTCAATCTGCTCAAGAGTTATGAGCCAAGTTACTCAAGAAACAAGCAGATTTGTTGACAAATACGATGTTACACTGGACGTCTGCATCTCATCAGTTCTTTCTCAGTCGAAAGTTCTCAGCCCTGAAGTAAGTGGACCTGCAGAAATTCTATAATCAACCAAAAGAAATGATATGATGGATAACTTGTTAGGGTGGGAACTCCGCTCAAGGTATTCTACTAAGGACCATCAAGTTTGGGATGACCTTATATAGTACTTTCAGCGTAGAGTCTAGCCCTAGAATGACACGAAACTCATTATACACGGCTGAGTTGGTCTCGACACGCGCGGACATATGATAAATTATCCAACATAACTATTAATGGTGACTACATTTTTGTTGCAGAAAGTCGAGGACACTTTAGATGTTTGTGTAGAGGACGAAACTCTGATTTTCTTGAATAGGAAGGATGTGCAGGACGCATTGCATGCCGAGCTTAACGGGGTGTCACGATGGACAGTTTGTAGTAGGTGAAGGTTCTCTTTCATTTCTGATAGTTTTTTTTTTCAATGAGAGCCCCCCTTATTTCTTTCTTTTCTTTTGTTGCAAGGGTGGAACACAGAATACACTTTCTCTGCAGAATTAGTTTGAATGCCCCCTTCTGTTCTTGCTTTTGTGCTTGTTTATATGTTACAATTCGTGTTAGGTGCCTTTCTCCAATCTGTAAACAGACATAAGTTTTCGTTTTGGCCCAAAATAGGTCTGAAAACTTTTCTGCAAATGAACATAAGTTTTTGTTATGTCCCAAAACAAAAACCTATGTTTTTTTCATTTTAGACCAAAACAAAAAACTTCGAATGAAAACGCTCCAAGCAAACGCAGTCTAATTGATCAAGGAAGCTGTTATTATTCGGTTGTTATTATTAGTCTAACTCAGAACAATGTCTTTGCCATCATTTCCTCTCAATAGGTTGATTTCCACCCAAGGATGAGAGCTCCATTTCTTACTAAGGCTCCGTTTGGCACGGTGGTGGTGTTCATGAACATGAGGGTTAAAATGTCATTTGTTAACGCTCACCTAAGGAACTTTATCCACTTTTATGTTCAAATGGATGATGTTTGTTAGGTGATCCTTAATGAATGACGGTTTAACCCATGTGTTTACGACCGCCACCACCATGCCAAACGGAGCCTAAATCTCACATGGAGCCAACAATACTAGTAGAAGGGCACCTATCAATCCAAAAGCTTAAGCTGATGGATAAGGGCAGAGATTAGCATTTTAGCCTGATTTCAATAAGCCTAATACAATTTTCCCCATAAAATCTCATTCTTTTTTGTGTCATTTTCTTTATTTCTTAAAGGATTCATCTCTTCACTTCCGAGCTTAACATTTCAACTCTTAGTCCTCATGTACATTTCTACACAATTTTCTCCTCTCAAATTCAAGTTATCTTCTTAATATGACCTGTAGGCTTTATAATGTACTGTTAAAGTTGGGCAATCATATGAACTAGTAAAAAAAGTGATTGTAAAAGTATTTAATATTATAGCCCAATTTCTTAGTATTGCTAATTGCGATCATGTAACATATGTGATTTAGGGTTTGTCCGGTGAGTTTTCTCCCACACCGGCGTTGTGGACTGGAGGGAGGGTGCCGGGTTCTGAGACGCTCCGTTCAGCTGTTGTTTGCTTGGGAAAATGGCAGCAAATGCCACCGGTGGTGGAAAAACAAATGCCCTTGAGCACGCCGCCTGCGGCGTTTGCTTCCGCACCAGAGCACCGCCGCCCTCCCAAACGATGCCTTGGTCATGTAAGTTTTGAGTAGGGCATGATATAATGTGGTCTAAATACGATCTGTCCAAATTTTAGTAAATGAGTTGAGACTACTAGGAACATCATCATTCCCCCAATTGTTAAATTTTCTCAAGTTGATCAACAAGGTAGCCCAAACACCAAATTAATATTTTCGGCACTACCCAGATCACAACTTGAACCGCGGAAAGAAAGAAGCAACTTAGATAACCAAACACACAGACAGAAGCAAGCAGATCAAAATTTTATTCAACTTCTTTACAAGACGAGGCATACGTGGCGAGACATGATTTCGCCAGTATGAAAAAGCAGAAAAACAAGCCGGGCGGATAGAACACTGAGACCGCCGAGACCGCTGAGCTCGCCGAGTCCTCACACCGCCAAACTGCTGAAGCCGAACAACAACAAGGAGTCCGCGAAGACCGCGAGGTCGCGCGGACAACCCGTTATTCGCCTAACTGCTGCTGAACAGAGGAACAAGCCGCCAATCCGCCGAGACCGCGAGGTCGCGCGGACAGAGAAGAAACTTGAGATAAAGCTGATGCTGATAGCCGCCAATGCAGCCTGCTAACTCCAGCGGTCAGAACCAAACTCCTGGTTTGACACTGCTAGCCGCGCCACCTGCACACAGAAACCGGTTAAGCAAACAGCCCGCGCAGATACAGAAAATCGAGTCCGCAGCCAACACTCAAGCCCAACTTACTGTTCACTCTGCTACCAAATGAGGTGCCGGGGGGGTCCTATTTATAGGCCGGGTGAGGAGTGCGGTCACCACCCTATGAGATAGAGACACCGCCCCTTGGTCGCAACTAGCAATGTCAACTCGCCGAGACCGCTCGGTAAAGGTCAGCCAACCCGCCAACCCGCAAACACCAGACCGCACCACAGGCAACCTGCCCGTTCACAGCGGAAATTGCGGAAACCAACTCCACAAGCGCAAGACAAGAAGGCGCGAGCTCGGCGGATACTAAGTCCAGTCCGCCAGCTCCGACCCCAGACCGCGGCTACCACAACATCAAAGAAGTCGTGCGGACTCCAAGCCCAGTCCGCACGGGCCGCGCACACTTCCTTGCAGAGCTCGGCCCACTGCCGGACTCAACCAGTCCGCGCAGTTCGCAAAGCCAGCCCGCAGCTAGCTACCCAGGTCGCCACCCAACTACCCGCCGGACAAGAGCCAGACCGCGCGGTCAGACCGCCCAGGTCGCCCGGACTGCCGATCACCCCCACTTCCACTTCATCAATTTCAACACTCCCCCTTGAAGTGAGAAGTGGTGATCAACCCAAGCAGACCTCGAAGCCGCTGAAAAAGCCCCTTCGACAACGACTTGGTGAAGATGTCAGCAAGGTTATCTTCACTCCGAACATGACCAACCACAAGAGATCCTTCCAACACCTTCTCCCTTATGAAGTGGTGATTGATCTCAATATGCTTAGTCCTGACATGACAAACTGGATTGTTCACCAGCTTGAGAGCACTCTCATTATCCCCTCGGAGCAAAGTAGGGCCTTGTACTTCCTCATGGACATCATCTACTAGCCGCCTTAGCCAAATGGCTTCCCGAGCTGCCAAGGCAGACGCCTTGTACTCAGCTTCCGTAGTAGAGACAGATACCGAGTCCTGCTTCTTGCTACACCACGAAATGCCCGCTGATCCACAAGTGAACACATAACCAGAAGTTGACCTTCGGTCATCCGAATCACTACCATAGTCTGCATCTGTGTAACCTAGCAGAGAGAAACTCGCATCCCTTCTGTAAAGAAGTCCCATGTCAGAAGTTGTCTTGACATACTTCAGAATGTTCTTTGCCGCTACAAGATGAGACTTCCTTGGCTTTGCCATAAACCGACTTACTCGACCAACAGCATAAGCTATATCAGGTCTAGTAATCGTCAGGTAGATCAAGCTCCCAATAAGGGCCCTGAACACCAAAGGATCAGGAAGAACCCTTCCTTCATCTCGTCGAAGCTTCAGCCCTTGATCCATAGGAGTAGAGCAAGTCTTCCCTTCAATCAAGCCAAATCGGTTCACAATGCGCTCAGCATATCCCTTCTGGCAGATAAGGATCCCGCTCACCTTCCTCTCCACTTCGAGACCAAGAAAGTGATGAAGCTCTCCCAGGTCTTTCATCTCGAAGCGAATGGCTAGCTCAGCTCTGAGCCTAGCAACCTCCTTCTCAGAATTCCCTGTGATGATCATATCATCAACATACAGCAGGACCAAGACAGAAAGCTCCCCCTTCTTCTTGATGAACAAGCTAGAGTCCGAGTTTGAAGCAAGGTATCCACAGAATTGCAGATATTCTGCTATCTTCCCATACCAAGCTCTAGGAGCTTGCTTCAACCCGTAGAGAGCCTTCCTGAGCTTGTAGACGTAATCAGGATGAACTTCAGAAACGAAACCAAGTGGCTGATCCATAAAGATGTCTTTGTCAATCTCTCCGTAAAAAAAAGTATTCTTTACATCAAGCTGCCACATCCTCCATCCTTGGCAAGCAGCCAAAGCAATCACCATCCGAACTGAAGTCATCTTAGCAACAGGGCTGAACGTCTCCTCATAGTCTTCTCCATACTGTTGAGAGAACCCCCGAGCCACCAGACGAGCCTTGAATCTCTCAATACTCCCATCTGCCTTCTTCTTCAACTTAAACACCCACTTGCATGTCACCAGAGTAATGCCATCAACTTTGGGAACAAGATCCCAAGTTTCATTCTTCTTGAGAGCATCCATCTCCTCTCTCATGGCATCTTCCCACTCCTTGACACCAGTGGCCTCATTGAAGCTAGCAGGCTCTCGCTCATCTAGAGGACCTGCAAAGAAGCATGAGACATAGCTCACAGTGTTTCCTTCGCAGTAGCGAGCTGGAGGCTTGATAACCCTCTTTGACCTCCGAAGAGGCTGCTCCTTGCTAATCACCTCCGCTGCTTCTTCTGGTTCACCTCTGCTCTCTGGCAAGCTTGGAGCAATGCTCCCCCTGCTTCCTGACCCAGAAGCTTCTCCTCCAGAACTTGAAGCAGCTGGAGCTGCTGGTGACACAGCCAGCTCCACTAGATCAGCTACCTCAGCCACCTCCTGACCTTCATCATCCTTGCTCTCTGGCAGCTCAACCGAGCTTCCTCCATATGACGTCAGTTCGTCAAAGACAACGTCTCTTGACACCACGAACTTCTTCGTCACCGGATCCATGCATCTCCATCCCTTCTTCCGCTCATCATAGCCAACAAAGACAAGCTTCCTTGCCTTTGCATCAAGCTTAGTCCTTAGCGCATCAGGGATATGCACATAGCAAGTTGATCCAAACACCCGAAGGTGTTCCACACTAGGCTTCTCCTTCAGCAACATCTCGAAGGGAGACTTCATGTTGATCGGACTCAAAATCATCCGATTGATGACATAGGCAGCACAAGACATTCCCTCCGCCCAGAAGGACCTTGGGATACTCTTGGCATAAAGCCAACATTTGCAAGTCTCCGTCAGATGACGGATCTTCCGCTCCGCTACTCCGTTTTGTTGTGGAGTATGAGCACAAGTGAGCTCCCTCTGGATTCCATGCTTCCTGCAAAAGTTAGAAAACTCGGAGGAGACAAACTCTCCGCCGTTATCAGTTCTAAGCTTTTTGATCTTCAGGTTAAGCCTTCCCTCCACCAGCTCCTTGAACTCCACAAACAATCGGAAGGCTTCAGATTTCTCCTTCAAGAAATACACCCAAGTGTATCTTGAGTAGTCATCAATCAAGACTAGCATATACCTGCTTCCACCAAGGCTAGCAGTCGCGGTTGGTCCCATCAGATCACCATGGATAACCTCCAATGGTGCTTTGCTTCTTGTTTGTGACTTATCAAATGGAAGACGATGAGACTTCCCATATTGACATCCAGCACAAACATGACCCTCACCGAAAGATGATAGCTTAGGCAATCCTCTCACCAGGCTCCTACTTGACATAGCCTTCAGCTTATCCATCCCGACATGCCCCAACCTCTCATGCCACATAGCAGCGCTATCATTGGCCCTCATACGATCAACATAGGAGCTTGTTGATAAGACAAACAAGTCCTTTACTCTCCTTCCTATATGAGCAACATCAGCCTTAACCGTTGATACGTTGCGAAGGAACTTCACTTCTGTTGGCCCAAACAGAACGTGATAACCAGCATCAACCGCATTGGTCACAGAGAAGAGGTTTTTCTTCATACCCGGTACGTGATAAACACTCCTTAACGTGAGTGGCCCCTTATCACTGCCCACCGTTACTATACCCTCCTTCTCTACTGCATGAATAGTGTTATCAGCAGTTATGATAGCTTCGTTACCTGAGTATGCCTGCAGCGAAGAGAACTTTGACAAATCTCCGGTGAGGTGATGACCACACCCGGAGTCAACGATCCAGTCGTCCTCCATGTCACTGGTGGACAAAGCACGGACACAAGTGCCCGTCATGAATGCTCCACCCCAGCCAGCTTCCTCCTTGCTTGAGGAGACTTCCTCCTTGCCTGCAGCATGCCCAGGCTGCAGCTTGACCTTGCAGTCTCGCTTGAAGTGGCCTGGTTGATGACACCTGAAGCACTTCAGGTTCTTCTTCCAATCCTTCTTAGGAGCAAGGCTCCCCTCCTGCTGTTTAGAAGATGAAGGTTCATCTCCACCTGCAGACTGCTTCTTCTTCCCTTCCCATCTCTTCTTCTTCTTCTCAGTGAAGAGAGCATCACTAGCTCCTTCAGAGACCGTCACCCCGACCATCTGTCTTGTCAAGCTCTCCTGCGAGGCAAGCAGATTCTCCAGCTCCAGAAGAGAGGGCTGAGTAGCCCAGCCTTGAACAGAAGTAATGAAGGCCACATACTCCTTCCGCAAACCGCGAATTATGTGCCTCTTCAGCTTAGCCTCGGAGATCGGCTCATCAGGATCAAGAGCAGAGAGCTCAGCACACAAGCTCTTCATCTTCAAGAAGAATTTGGAGATAGAAAGATCTCCCTGAGTTGCCTTAGCCAACTCATTCTCTAAGAACTGTAGCCTTGCTACATTCTTCCTATTGAACAACCCATCAAGGGAAGTCCAAATCTCAGCAGCAGACTCACATCCTAAGATGTGATCAAAGAGTTCAGGTGACACCGCCCGCTTGAGAGCAAACTCAGCCTTGGCATTTGTCTTCCTCCACACTCTCACCTGCTCAGCTGTACCAAACTCAGTAGTTATTTCTACTTGATCATCTCCACCGACGACCTCCCATAACTCCTCACCCAGAAGATAGCTCTTCATGCACGACTTCCACTTCTTGAAGTTAGTCGGCGTCAGAAGCTCAATACCAAGACCTCTTGCAAAACCACCGTCCATGTCGCTAACGTGGTTATCCTTCAGAAGCACACAGAGCAACAACAAAGCCTGTTGATCACCGCTCAAGCAACTGAACCTTCCTCTGATACCATGTTAAATTTTCTCAAGTTGATCAACAAGGTAGCCCAAACACCAAATTAATATTTTCGGCACTACCCAGATCACAACTTGAACCGCGGAAAGAAGGAAGCAACTTAGATAACCAAACACACAGACAGAAGCAAGCAGATCAAAATTTTATTCAACTTCTTTACAAGGCGAGGCATACGTGGCGAGACATGATTTCGCCAGTATGAAAAAGCAGAAAAACAAGCCGGGCGGATAGAACACTGAGACCGCCGAGACCGCTGAGCTCGCCGAGTCCTCACACCGCCAAACTGCTGAAGCCGAACAACAACAAGGAGTCCGCGAAGACCGCGAGGTCGCGCGGACAACCCGTTATTCGCCTAACTGCTGCTGAACAGAGGAACAAGCCGCCAATCCGCCGAGACCGCGAGGTCGCGCGGACAGAGAAGAAACTTGAGATAAAGCTGATGCTGATAGCCGCCAATGCAGCCTGCTAACTCCAGCGGTCAGAACCAAACTCCTGATTTGACACTGCTAGCCGCGCCACCTGCACACAGAAACCGGTTAAACAAACAGCCCGCGCGGATACAGAAAATCGAGTCCGCAGCCAACACTCAAGCCCAACTTACTGTTCACTCTGCTACCAAATGAGGTGCCGGGGGGGGGGGGGGTCCTATTTATAGGCCGGGTGAGGAGTGCGGTCACCACCCTATGAGATAGAGACACCGCCCCTTGGTCGCAACTAGCAATGTCAACTCGCCGAGACCGCTCGGTAAAGGTCAGCCAACCCGCCAACCCGCAAACACCAGACCGCACCACAGGCAACCTGCCCGTTCACAGCGGAAATTGCGGAAACCAACTCCACAAGCGCAAGACAAGAAGGCGCGAGCTCGGCGGATACTAAGTCCAGTCCGCCAGCTCCGACCCCAGACCGCGGCTACCACAACATCAAAGAAGTCGTGCGGACTCCAAGCCCAGTCCGCACGGGCCGCGCACACTTCCTTGCAGAGCTCGGCCCACTGCCGGACTCAACCAGTCCGCGCAGTTCGCAAAGCCAGCCCGCAGCTAGCTACCCAGGTCGCCACCCAACTACCCGCCGGACAAGAGCCAGACCGCGCGGTCAGACCGCCCAGGTCGCCCGGACTGCCGATCACCCCCACTTCCACTTCACCAATTTCAACACCGCCGCCCTCCCAAACGATGCCTTGGTCATGTAAGTTTTGAGTAGGGCATGATATAATGTGGTCTAAATACGATCTGTCCAAATTTTAGTAAATGAGTTGAGACTACTAGGAACATCATCATTCCCTCAATTGTAGTCCATTTACTGAAAATTGGACTTCCTATGCTTGCACATGGTCCCCAACACCATGAACGAGGTAAATTTTCTTCTGGTTAATTTAAATTTTTTGTAATTATCATCCACTCTCATCCCAGTTGATTCTAAGTATAATATTGAATGTCAGAAGGTCAGATTAAGAATAATATGTATTGAAAATGGGCTTGAAACTATTGTAGTATCATGACTTCATGATAAATCATGAATGCAGTCCAGCTTCTTATATATTCTGAATATTGAAATGATAATGTTTGTGTGTTTGTTCTTTAGTGTACTTGAGTATGATTTACTCAACTTGGAAATACCAACCATAACTCTTCTGGGTTCATTGGTCAAGTCTAGAATACCTGTTCTGGTTTACAGGTTAGTTTACTGTCAAAATATTTTGCTACTTCAGCCATATGTGTAGTCTAAACTTCTCCAAATTACTGCAACTTATTTTATATTTTCCTACTTTATTATCACTGTAGTGGGGATCAAGACTCTGTCATTCCCTTGACTGGGAGCAGAACGCTGTTGCATAAATTGGCACACGAACTAAGATTGAATACAACAGTGCCTTACAGAGTTTGGTTTGAGGGGCAACAGGTAATTTTTTTGTTGATCTTGATCAACAATCTTTTTTCTCACACTATGAATGCTCTTCGCAGAACTCATTTGGTTGCTTCTATATACTGTTTTTGTATGCATATGGAAACCATAATATATATTTTTTGGGAATTTGAGAGGTTTGTAGACTAGAGATTGAAACTGTTTTATATCTTGATGCTGCTCAATCGGTAATGACGATTTTGTTCTTATACATTTGAACTTGAAATCTAAATCATTACACCTCTTGAGATGACTTGACGGGAATTGTTGAATTTGAATCTCTACAGCAGGATTATTCTTCCTACTGTTCATATTACCAACAGTTCAAGTGAGCTCATGTAAAACTAAATAGTTTTAACTTCACTAAAGAATCAATCGCCTCTTGCAATCATTTCAAAATAAGTAAGAACACAAATAATACTTTCTGACAACTCAAAATAGATTCTGAGATTGGGACATAAATCTAAAATGAATTTGAAGTGTCACTACCCTTGCCCAAAATGTGTCTGAAGAAAGTTCAAGTTGATTTTTTTGTTTTGAATTTAGCTATTACAGTGAATCCTTCTTCTTGCATTACATGACTTCACCAGGTAGGAGGCTGGACTCAAGTGTACGGCAACATCCTCTCCTTCGCAACTATACGGGGGGCTTCACATGAGGCCCCTTTTTCACAGCCCGAGAGGTCTCTTGGTCTCTTCAGAGCCTTCCTGCAAGGAAGACCACTACCAGAAACATTCTAAGTGTAATCATGTTCAGGGAGTGTGAATGTGTTTATGTTTGGTGCATCTGACGTGTCTTTTAGCTTGCATTCGTTTTCGTATGCTAATGAAGTCGTCCGTGTGTGCGTGATAATTGTATGAAGTTCCGGAAAGTATAAGCTCACGAGTATGTGTTTCTGGTCACTGCAACGGGAAGTATAAGCACACCAGTATGTGTTTCTGGTCTCTGCATTGCTTCTTATATGTGAATCTTGTTCATCTTTGTCTTTGTTGAATTTTTACTGTTTAGCGCAAGTGTTTCTGATGTTTAACCTGTTCAGGCTAAACTTCATATTTATGTGGCATTGCCAGAGGGGTTTCTCTTTTTTCCTGCAAAAATGTTTGATACTTAAGAAAATATTCAAAAGAAAATAATGTAAAGAATGGCTTATTGATTTTTAATCAAAGATAAATCATTTAAATATTTCAGTTATAATTATTAAAAAGTTATGAAAAAAAATAAAGGGAGCTTGGTTTGGAAAATAGTTTGGACACAATATGCATCTGTTTGGAGAGTTGTGGCCGAGGCAGGGGGAGATGTGAGAAATGATGCTGTAGATACAAATTTTGAATTAAATTTTATTTGTAGAAGCCTTCATAATAGGTATAAATGATATTGCAGGTTACTTTGTTTGAAATTGGCTCAATAAACAAATATTTGATTTTTCAAATATACAAATTATTGCGGCCTAACTCGGCGCTCATAAACTGGGCTAAATTTGGCTGTCTTAACCCGGGAGCGGTTGAGCGTGCAATCTGCCAAAAAAGTCAGAGTAGGTACACATGATGATTTTGACGTGAAAAAATTTTCTCAAGTGGGTAAAAAATCACGCGATCGGGTCTGTGCCGATCGAACTTCAGTGTTGCTGGTGATTACAACTTTTATGGAGAATCGAGAGCGACGGGTCGCTTCTTATTATTACACTTTGGAGGTGTGAGAGACTTGCTGGCTCGCGGCGGACATTAGGCTGCTCCACTCGAGACTTGTTTGCAGGGAGGATGTGGATGAATGGGATGCTTGTTGTAGCGAGATACTTGAAGATGGCTTGAACGTGAGTTGAACGCGGCTTGATGACGGCTCGGAGGTGGCTTCGATGCTGCGACTTGAAGAAGGCTTGGGTGCAACTTGAAGATGACTTGAGTGCGGCTTGAAGATGACTCGAGTGCGGCTTGAAGATGGTTTGAGTTCAGCGCGTAGGAGGAATCTGATAGAGCTCTGACCTAAGGAAGAAGAAAGCTGAGGAGCGAAAATGTGAGAAATGAGGAGGCATGAGGCTCTTTTTATAGCCTTCAGGTGGTGGTTACTGTAGTTATGTGGCTATCCGCACACCCTAACCACCCACATAATTATTTTCTAATATATTTAAGGATGAGTATTTTGTCATTAAATCCGATATACGTAACCGAATATTTTAATTAAAATATTCCTCCACTAACAATGATGGTTAGTGGGTGGTTACGCACAAAACGGGCGGTGATGATCGCGCCGGAGAGATCGAACGGCGGGGAAGGACCACCATGGGAGAATGGCCAATCCGCCGGCGATGTTCGCCGACGAAGGGGGTTGCGCTGCCCGAGCGGTGGCTCGCGGCAGCGGGAGGCGGTCGCGAGAGGAGGGGCAGCCGACTGCGGCCGACTGCCCGAGCGGCGCCTCGTGAACGCCGGAGGCGGCCGCGAGAGGCGTGGCGGCCGGGCGCTACCAATCGCTCGAGCGGGGCCTTGCGACCGCTAGAGGCGGTCGCGAGAGGCGGGGCGGCCGGACGCGGCCGACCTCTCAAGCGGCGCCTCGCGACCGCCGGAGGCGGCCGCGAGAGGCGGGGCGGCCGGCCGCCCGAGCGGTGCCTCGTGGCCGCGAGAGGCGGGGAGACTAGGCGTGGCGGGCCGCTCGAGCGGCGCAACGCGATCGCGGGAGGCGGCCCGCAAAAGACGGGGAGGCCGGCCGCTGCCGGTCGAGAGGCGCCTCGCGGTTGCGGGAGGCGACCGCGAGAGGCGGGGAGGCCGGGCGGTGTCGGCCTCCATAGCGGCGCCTCGCGGACGCGGGAGGCGGCCGCGAGAGGCAGGGAGGCCAGACGCGGCCGGCCGCCCGAGCGGCACCTCGCAGCTTCGAGGGGTGGGGCGGTCGGGCGCGACCGTGAGAGGCGAGAAGGCTGGACGCGGCCGGCCGCCCGAGCGGTGCCTCGCGCCCGCGAAAGGCGAGGCGACTGGGCTCGGCCTGCCATCTGGCCGGAGCTTCGCGACTGCGTGATGTGGCCGTTAGGGGCGGGGCGGCATTCCACGGCTACGGGATGAGGCCGCAAGCGGTGGGGCGGCCGCGGAAGGCGGCCGTGGGTAGAGCGGCAGCCGGGCACCGATGGCCGCCGCCGGCGCGACGGAGCCGGTTGCCGGCGCGTGTGCGTAGCGGCATCACGCGTGCCGATCAGGTGCGCCGATCGTGCGCGCGACATTCAAACCCATGATCTCAACTATTTTGTGGAGATCATGGAGGAGTGGGCTATGTGCACACCAACTTCTCCATAAAAGGGGTTCATCCCCATCAATTGCCCCCCGAAATTCTCGGTATCATAAACTGGTGCGGGTGAAGAATGAGGATTTCTTCTCTTGAGAGCTCTTGGCGAGGATTGCGACGATGACGAATGGTGAAAGTCCGGAGAAGGAAGACAGCGACGCCATACAAATTAAGGTAAGACGTTAGAGTGGGGGAACACGGTGGGGACGAATGCCGGGGCGCGCGGTTGGAGGCGAGCTCGACCACGGGTGCGCGCGGCTCTGTGCGTACGGGTACCTATCTGCGCACACGTGCTTGGGCGCGCGATCAGGTGACTGCGCGGACACCTATGCACCTGCGGGTATGGGTGCCCGCGCACCTGGGCACGCGTGCGCCAGGCTGCGTGTGCAGACTTGCGCATGTACCTAGTCACACGACTTGGTCGCGTGGCCTTGTGCGCGCGCGCACCTGGGAGCACAGGCACCATGCCACACGCGCGGCCTCGTGCGTGCACCTTGAAAGTCACGCGGCCTAGTACGCGTGCGCACCTGTTCGCGCGGCCTTGGGTGCGCTCGCACCTGGCCGCGCACAAACTTGGTCGCGTGGGCACCTGCGCTGGCCGCAGGCAGCGTGCACTTACCCAAGTGTGTGTGCACCTGGTTGCGAGCACACCTATCCGTGCGATGTCGGATGCGTGCATGTGTTCTTGGTTGTGCGTGTTGCTGGGTTCGTTTGAGTACGTGTGCATGCGTGTCCATGCCTGTGCTAACACATTTGTTACGTGGGACTTGATTTTTGTTGCCTAACCCCAATTTTTTCTTATCCTTTTGTTCTAGGTTTCGTAGTGTACTGCGAGACCTATGCGCTTGCATTCGTCTCTTGCCTATGATCAAGTTGCGATTTGGAGGAAGAGATACAGTTTACTTGTCGATCTTGAGGTGAGGGTCCGCGTTAGGAGGAAAGGGTCCAAAACCCTCCAAGGGGCTGGCTACGATTTGCGAGGTTACTCTGAGATCAGGCTTCCAGTTTCCACCGTGTGAGGAGGTGATAGACATTCTGAAGTTTTGTAGCATTTCGATGTCCCAATTTACTCCGCTTGGGATAGTATGTTTGGTAGGACTGGTTGCGTTCTTCTGGGAACACGATTCGAGGTTCTCCCTGGACTTCTTTAGAGACTGATGCGATGTTTGCGTAGATGGTGGTGGCCATATTAAGATTTTTAGTAACAAAAGCTGGCTTGATTTCGAGACCCGGATGGACCGTCGTCACGGGAATACTTTGTTTGACTATGTTAGAAATTCTTGGGTCTTGTCAGAATTGTGAAATGCGCTGCCGGACCGTTGTCGTCGCCAGAAAGGGAAGGAGCTGGAGTTTTCCCCGATGCTTGGATTCACCGAGCCCTGCGAGTTAGCCAATCGTCTTTTTAGGATTTCCTCATTTGTAGAGGAGAAACGTCTACTACGGCGCAGGTTATCTTCTGGCTTGGTGCAGGTAGCCGGGACATCTACAGCCGTGATCAAAAGAGGAAGGCTATTATGACCATCCACTGTGATGAGGGTACAGAGCCTGACATAGCTTCTCTAGATGAGACAGTTCCTACTGGTTGTCGAGGCCATACTACTTCCGCCGAGGTTGATGTTCAGGTGCTGAGATGCTCTTCCCCAGGCCACTCTTTTAGAGGTTTTTACTTTACGAGTGTCCTCTTCTCTGAAGACGATGAGTGAAGTAGTGAGCGAGCTTACTTGTTTTGATTTTCTTTTATTACTGTTGTGTCGTACTAATTTTCTCTATTTTTCCTTGTAGATCGAGACCCAGAATCATATTGCTGTCACTTGGAACGATCATTACGTGATTTTGAAAGACGAATATTTTGCTCTTTAGGAGAAGTTTTGGACTGCCGCGAGCTCACTTGCTACTTTGAGAGATGATCATGATCGGGATATCTCCCGATTTTGCTGGATTGGGTCAGAGCTGAATGCATAATAAGAAGAGGCCCGAGCATCCTTGGAGGTGGAAAATTCTTTGGTGGAGAGAACCACACAAATACTGAAGAATGACCAAGTGAATATTTCTCGTTTGGAGATGGAGCTTGGGGCGTCAAAGGCCCGAGTGGAGATGGTTTCCTCTGAAAGCCGCGTGTCATGGTTGAAGGCTGTCGGTCTTGCTGATACATGGATTTGTTGGATTACATACGTGACCGTTGCTTGATTAGCGAGGAGGTTCGTGAAGAGATTTGGACTAGAGAGGTGGATCCTCAGATGAAGGATGCTTTTGAGCTTGCACTCAGGCACGAGGTGTCCAAGGCCTTTCGCTTGGTTACTAGAAGTTTGAAGTGTGATGTATCTAATCTTAGTTTTGATGATATTTTAGATGACGACAGCCAGAGTCCCGATTCTGGTGTGGATGCGGCTGATGTATATCAACGTGATTTCTTTATGCTTGTATGCATGTATTTTCTTTGGTTGAGTCTGTTGTATGTTTGTCTTTTACTTTTGATGTTCATCGACAGAGCGTCGTTTATGTGTTTTGGTATGCCATTATTGTAACGGGGTTATTCTTCCCCCTTTTCCCCAAATGTTGTACGTAAGTTTGAATTGCGACATTGCTTTGCACGACTTGTAATCAAGGTAATCACGGCTTAATTTGCACGAGGGTGACTAGGGCCTTAGTTTGCACGAGGGTTGCTCGCGGCTTAGTTTGCGCGAGGGTTGCTCGTGGATTTGTTTGCACAAGGTTTGCTCGCGAGTTTGTTTGCGCGAGGGTTGCTCGTGGATTTGTTTGCACGAGATTTGTTCGCGGTTTTGTTTGCACAAGGGTTGCTCGTGTCTTTGTTTGCACGAGAGTTGCTCGCGGCTTAGTTTGCACGAGGATTGCTCGCAGCTTTTAAGAGTCGATCGCAAGGGGGGGGGGAGGCCCTGGCGAGGATGAGGCGTAGAAAGGCAGGGTCGGTGAAGGGCTTGCCCATTCAAACCACATGCGCAGTCTTACCTAACTTGTGCGAGTGGGGCATGTGAATTTGCTTATTTTGCGCGAGAGGGCAGGCCCTAGTGAGGTCGAGGTGTAGAAGGGCAGGGTCGGTGAAGTGCTTGCCCATTAAAATCTCATGAGCAGTCTTACCTAATTTGCGTGAGCGGGGCTCACAACTTTGTTCGAAATTGACCAGGCTCCGCTGAAAGAAACACAATACAATATAAAAGATAGTTTACGCAAGTTCGGGCTTGCAGTTTTTACAATAGTTAGTTTAAAAATAACAATTGAATGAAAACTGGTGATACAAAGTTATGATTCAGGGGAAAAAGCGGTGGGAGCGGGTTTGAAAAATATCCAAGAGTGATTGTTTGAGTATTGCGGTGTGATCAGAATCAGCCTGAATGATAACGAACTGCACATCATAGGTTGCTTGTTCACGCTCTTTTTCGAGAGTGATAGGAAGAATGATGATGCCTATGATCGGTACTGGAGTGTTCCTCGGGATGACCTTAGCTTGAGATTGTCAGCTGTTAGCTTGAGCTGAAGTAGTGTTGATAGAAACAATACGTTAACTGTAATCCCTTCATCTACCAAGACCTGGTTTATCATGGTTGACGGCTTGCCGATGCTGATGGTTATGCTTCTCATGTTCTGACCAGGAGGCTGCTTCTCTTTTAATAGGAATTGATTGACTGCCCCCAGACTGGCGAGTCGTTGAATTTCTCCCTTTAGTTGATTGCATTTATCAGAGCTGTGCAAAGTCCCTGGTGGTATTCATAATACTTCGATAGATTTCCTCAACCTTGGGCGAGCGGCCTGGGCTCATGCACTGCTGGGTTATTGCGAATTGCTTGGAAGATCTTGTCTTGGGGGGCGTTAAGTGGTGTGAACTTTGATGAGGCTCCTTTGTTTGGCATGTATTTTTGCGTTGGTTGCAGTTCCTTTTAGGCTCCTGGTACAAATTGCTCTCTTGTTTCCTCTTCTGATCTTTGTATGGGCTTGGACTTCCTGGTGCGGGCTTTCCACCTGTCATAAATCTTTTGACAAAGAGACCGGCTAGTTCAGTGTAGCTGTTTATCTTCTTTTCTTGTAGAGAATGAAACCAATCTTGAGCTTGCCCTTTCAGTGTTGTCGGAATTGTTTGGGCCATTAGTTAATCTGAGGCATTGTGAGCATACATGATGGCTTCGAAACATCCGAGGTGCACCAGTAGAATGTCGGTTACACTAAAACTTTGGATCTCTAAGTTACTTTCTGGAGCAGGGCCTGCCCAAGAGGCCGGTGAGTTTTAATTGGGTGACCATTCATTTATTCTTTGCTTCCTGACTGACATGTTGTGATTCATCATGTTTCTGACATCCCTATTGTAACACCTCCCCTATAATGACTGTATAATGTGAGTCTGGCCGGGGCCCCACAACATACAGACGCCACAGCTTAAGCATTATAACATGATATAAACTACCCAACTCATAACTCAAACTATAAACAACAAAAACAAATATCAACACTAGAAGTTATCCACTATCACAAGAGTATCAAAACGGCCTTAAGGCCTTACAACATTCTTGAGTCGAAAAACTGAAACAATAACATATCAACATGCAATAACACTCTTAGGCTACCTCGACATGCAAGCCAGAAATATAGTGCACTGAGCATAACATTCAACCAAACAAAGCTACTAAACAACGATATCACTTCATGAGGCTTAGGCCTTTTTGGCCGGCGAGCTTACTCCCGCTTGCGATCCTTGCCCTGTAAAAATTGGTAGTAACATGGGTTAGCAAAAGTTGACCTCAACTGTGTAACCAACTCATCTCCTCCCTACCGTCCCTAGCGGACCCCGGGGCACACCATCACCCTGCAGGTCACCACTTCGTATGCAAATATACATGAATATAGAAAGCAATAAAACATGTTTGGATGCCTCATACAACAAACATGTTTCTACATTTAGCATAAGTGAAAGGGGCCTACAATGCAGCATGCATGCAAACCTGGGCTTCACCCAATGCACCCTATATCGTATGAATCTAACACATCATCACACATCATCAATCAGGTATTTCCAATTTCCCCTTTGACATTCAAGCCGCAAACACATGGGTACTTCCAGTTTCCCCAAATGGCATACAAGACGTCACATGGAACTCTTGCCTAGGCCCCACCCACTCGTGGGTCTCAAAAATTGGGCTTGCCTACAAGCTCTGACTTCTCACGTCAGGATTCCGTCACACAAATAAATCGATGCTAAGAACCCTTGCTAGACCCCACCCGCTCGCGACGACCCAGGCCCGACTCCAAATCTGGATCAAGTCCACCAAAGGAGACCCATCGGGACCCAACTGACATCGTCCGTGCTTGTCCAAAGCTTGGTGCTCTCATCAGTTTCACAGAAGGGGACTTGTCTCGCCAGGACACTCCCCACACGTGACTTTGCAACGTCACGGGCTAGCCAGCCGACCACAGAGATAAAGTAGCGCCATAGCACATCATAATCAAAAGCCTTTCCCGCCCTAATCCACCATTCGTACTCACATGAAAACAAGGGGGAAACCACATCACAAACGACATCTTACCGCAAACGGATTTCTAGTAAAATCCTTAAGGCTCATTATGCAACATCACCGAGTCGGACTAACAGTCGCGACTATGGCTTCACCCACAATGCCTAATCCACTAGCGGAGCGGATTTTTAATACAACATTATGCCAGGGATGGATACAATCGACTCGGTGGATTCTTTTGAACCATGGCAACCGGAACCCCTCTCATTTTAGAGATGCAGTGCCTAAATACTTAAAAGAAAGCAAGAACAACATGGATGCCATGCACACATCCTAAAGACCGAGAGGAGAACTGTCGTTACCTTACGACTCCTCTTCATTGCCATGGAAAACTCGACTTGCACGAATGAAAATGTGCGCCTTCAAGTCCTCTCCACGGATCTGGCTTCAGATCGACGATCAGAGCCCCGAAGCTTCATCAATGGCGGAGAAAGGCCTTCTTCTTCCTCCTCCAAACTCTCTCCCAAACCCTAACTCTTTCTCAAAATTAAAAGAAGTGAGGGTTTAGAATGTTTCAGGACTTATATGACCTTTGGGCAGAGCATCCTGAGCCATAGGATCAAATCCTAAGAGAAATCGGATGGCTAAAATGCCAAACGACGGAACTTCTTACGCAAGCTATCGCCGGGCGGTAACTACCAACCGCCGGACGGTAGCTTCCCAAGCACTCAGCCAAACAAATAAGGCCGCGCTAACGTCGACGGTAGTACTACCGCTGTGTGGTAGCTCACTCAACGCCTACCACTCAACGCCTCCATTATACACCAGCCTCTCAATGCACTCAACAGCAAGATACCTCAGAGCGGTAGCTAGATAACGCTGCATGCTAGCACTCAATGCTCTTCACTAAACGTTATACGAGCTACCGCCGCACGGTACCACTCAATGCTCTCAACGACTGGATTCGACGGAACAAGGCTATCGCCGGGCGATAGCTACCTATCACCGCATAATAGCTTCCAGAGGAGTCTCAAGATCTGGAAAAACCGGGGTGTTACAACCCCTACCCCCTTAGAAGAATTTTGTCCTCGAAATTTAGCATGTACTCCAACAAAAAAGCATACCTGAAGCAAAAAAAAGTTCTGGGAAGTCCTCCCGTATTGCTTGCTCACGCTCCCATGAGAATTTGTCTTGCCCGCAGTTATCCCAGCACACTTTCACGAGCTTAACTTCTTTGTTCTGCAACTGCCAACTTTTGAATCCTCTATGCTGACAGGTTGGAATTTCGTCCTCAAGTCCTCTTCTACCGGCACTGCTGTCGACTCGACTGCAATGCTCGTCTCCATCAAGGCTTTCCCCAAAACTGAGACATATAAGACATCGTGTAATCAACTTAGATGTGGGGACAACGTCAACCAATAGGCTTCTTCCCCAATTCGTTCCACAGCCCCAAACGCCCCCCCCAAAAAAACCTCGGACTCAACTTATTGAGTCGGTGAATTCGCGAAATGCCTTTGAACGACCTAATCTTTGGGTATACCCAGTAGCCTACTGCGAACTCCACGTTCCTATGACGAGCATTGAAATACTACGCTTACCGATCCTGAGCAACCTTCATACTCTCCTGAATCGTTCGCACCAACTCACAAGCATCAACCATCGCCTCTTTTCCCAAAAGTTTGGCGTCTCCTACTTCTGTCAATGATATTGGTGTTCAACACCGCCTTCCATACAATACCTCGTATGACGCCTTCTTGATACCTCCCTGGAAATTATTGTCATAGGCAAACTCCACCATGAAGAGGTGATCTTTCGACCTCTTACCAAAGTCAAGGGTACACATCCTCAACATATCCTCCATTGTACGATTTGTCCTTTTCGTTTGTTCATCAGTTTGCGGATGGAACGCCACACTAAACTTGAGCTTTGTGCCTAGACTATTTTGTACTAATCTCCAGTCTTTGGACATGAACCGTCCATCGCGATCACTAACAATAATCTTAGGAATTCCATGCAACCGCACAATATTGCGAACATATAATTCTACCAGCTTCTCCACACTATCCTCCTTCCGATTAGGGATTAAGTGAGCCACTTTGATCAAGCGATCCACGATCACCCAACTCGCATCGTTACCCTGCTGCGATCGATGTAAAACATGCACAAAATCCATGGAGATGTCATCAAATTTCCACTCGGGGATAGGAAGGGGCTTCAGGAACCTGCCTAGCTTCTAACATTCAGCCTTCACTAAGGTACAAGTTTGATACCGACTCACGTATAAAGCTACATCCCGCTTCATACAAGGCTACCAAAAGGATTTCTTCATATCCAAATACATCTTTGAACTGCCCGGGTGAATGAAGTACTTCGTAAAATGAGACTCAAACATCAACTCCTTATGAAGCTTGCCGAACTGCGGTACACAAATCCATCCGTCCTTCCTTAAGATCCCATCAATCATCTACCAGCCACTACCCTCGCCTTTTTGAGCTTCCACCACAAAAGGCTGGAACTCCATATCCACATTGGTCGCTTCCTGGATACGATCGGGTAAGTCGTTCTGCAACTCTATCCAGTTTAACCGAGCAGTGCTAGACTCGCCTCTGGCTATATGCTCAATGCCAAGGGACTCACAGCCCCGCACCAACCACTCATCATAAGCTTCAATCCAATTTCCTTATCCAAAATATTTCCTACTCAAGGCATCCGCCACCACGTTGGCCTTGCCTGGTGTATACTGAATCGCCACGTCGTAGTTCCCAAGGAACTCGACCCACCTGCACTGCCGCATGTTCAACTATTTTTGATCTAGAAGATACTTCAGGCTTTTGTGTTCCATGAACATCTCCACTTTAGCACCATACACATAGTGCCGCCAAACCTTCAATACAAAAATTACCGCCGCCAACTCCAAGTCATGGACGGGATAATTCCTCTCATGAGGTTTCAACTGTCTAGACCCAAAGCCCATCACCTTGCCATGTTGCACTAACAAGCAACCAAAATCGCAACCTAATGCGTCACTGAAATTCTAAAATCCTTCAGTCCCTTTAGGAAGACTTAGGATTGGAGCTGTCATCATCCTTTCCTTCAAGGTATTGAACACATGATTGCACTCCTGAGTCCACACAAACCTCTGGTGCTTATGAGTCAAAGTGGTGAGGGGCAGAGCTACCCACGAAAAGTTTTCCACAAACCTTCTATAGTACTCGGCTAGTCCAAGGAAACTCCTAACTTCCGCCACGATGCCCAGAACTGGCAAATCTCTGATGGCCTCAACTTTCGCTAGATATACCACCACCCCATCACCGCTAATCACATGACCCAAAAATGCCACTTTTTCTAACCAGAACTCGCATTTCAAGAACTTTGCATATAACTGGTTCTCTCTCAAAGTCTGCAAGACTATTCTCAAATGAGTCTCATGATCCGCCTCTGATTTGGAGTATACCAAAATATCGTCGATGAAGACCACCATAAATGAGTCTAACAACTCCCGAAACACTCGGTTGATCAGAACCATGAATACCGATGGCGCGTTCGTTAACCCGAACGACATCGCCGAGAACTCGAAGTGACCATACCTCATACCAAACGCTATCTTGGGTATGTCCTCGTCTCGAATCTGTAACTTATAGTATCCGGACTTCAAGTCCAACTTAGAGTACACCACTGACCCTATCAACTGGTCGAACAGGTCATCTATCCGTGGAATCAGATACTTATTCTTGACGGTCAGTTTATTCAACTCCCGGTAGTCTATGCACAATCACATACTACCATCTTTCTTCTTAATAAACAGCACTGGCGCACTCCAAGGAGATGAACTGGGCCTGATATACCCCTACTCCAGTAGTTCTTGCAACTGTACCATGAGCTCATCTAACTCCTTCGGTGCCATCCTAAAAGGAGGACGTGATACCTGTTGGGTACGACATTCCTTCACTTGACCCGTGACGCTCTACTACTTATTTAAGAATTTAAGTAGTGCCCTTTCCAATAGTCCGGGGTTTTGGAATAGTTGGGTATGCGCTTCATCCTATATTTGGTATCAGAGGGGTCACGGTTCAAGACGGGGGGGGGGGGGGCTATTAAATCTCGATTTTTCCCTTCTACTTGTGTGGGTCCGGCGGGTCAGACAACCGTGGACATGTGGTAACCCCACCTCTGAGCCGTGTAAGCCATGTGGTAACCCCACCTCTGAGCCGACGGGTTGTGCTGGACGCCGGGGGGGGGGGATTGTTGGGTCCGGCATTCCTTCACTTGACCCGTGACGTTCTGCTACTTATTTAAGAAATTAAGTAGCGCCCTTTCCAACAGTCCGGGCTTTTGGAACAGTTGGGTATGCGCTTGATCCTACAACACCGGCCTAACTTCTAGTATTAACTTAATCGAGAAATCGATCTCCCGTCGAGGGGGTGCTCAAGGAAGCCCCTCAGGAAACACATCCTCGAATTCTGCCACTACCGACACTTCTCCAATTGTTAGCTTTAAAAGTCAAGCTTCTAATAAAGCTATGAAAGCTACTCCTCCCTGGTTACCTGCCCACACCAACTGCACGGCTGAGATTAGGGAACAGGCCACTCCACTAAGGCCTTCAAATCTGACTTCTTCCTTTCCTACGCTTCTCAGGGTCACCACCTTAAATAGGCAGTCAATACTGGTACGCTGCTCAACAAGCCAGTCCATCCCCAAGATCACATTGAACTCGGCCAATGACAGAACCGCTGCTTCTAACATGAAATCAACTCCGTCCAGACTCCAACCAATGCGCCCTCTCGTCCTGGTAATCATGAAAGACTCATTGGGCATGCACACCCTAAGTTATGCATCCGTCAAAAAGGACTCGACTCCAATTCTTCGGATAAAGCTTTCCGTAAGAAAGGAGTGCGATGCTCCCATGTCGAACAATACCCTAGCGGGGTATCCAGAAACTAGTACGAAGCCTAAAACACAGGCGACACACATAAAATTCTCGAAAGTCTGAAGCAAATAAATAAACTTAAACTTTCCCCATACCTGTCACCACATCGGGTTGTCGAATCACTTCTTGCTGCACAAGGTTGTATGCCCTTGGCTGCATGGGTTGGAAATGTGAAGCGCTCGACTCCACCATCTTCCGTTTCTCTGCGGCGTTGGGACCGGACTGCACTGACTTCTCTTACCTTGGATCCTGCTCAATGCCACCTTTAATACAAAAGCGAGCTATGTGGCCCGGCTTGCCACACTTGTAGCATGATGGTGGTCCTTTGAAGCGAGATCCCCAGACGTTGTACTGCTCTTCTCCCATGTATTGTAGGGATGAGACTTCTTTTTTCACTTACTCCCTTCCGACTTCCCTTGCGATTGAGAAGGCTTTTCTTTCTCCTTGTTTTACTGTAAATCCCTTACGATGTTGGGTTCGCTCTATATCACTTTCCAAATTCCTGATCGCCTCAAAACTTATTGAAGTTCGCATTCTTCATAGCTATGAGGGGTTGTCTCAGATTCTCCCTCAACCCATGGTAGAAGAGATTGTCCCTCTCTTCATCGTCGGCCATGGTCGTTCCAGCATAACAACCCAATCGAGTAAACTCCTGAACATACTCATCTACAGTCTTGTCTCATTACACCAAGTGCAAAGACTCTCTCTAATGGGCTAACCTTGTCAACAAAGTGATATACTTCTTCAAGAAGGCATTCCCGAACTCTTCTATGGGCGGGGTGCGTCCAGGAAACTGGCGGCCGCTATGGCTCACCCACCACAACTTGGCGTCATCTTTTAACGTAAAAATTAGACATACTGACACTCATGGTCCCGCGATATTCCTATGTGGATAACTTCTTAACGTGATTCGATTATGACATTCGACCACGAAACCATACCCTGGACACTAACCTCGTTCTGATACTAAATTGTAACACCTCCCCTGTAATGACCGTATAATATGGGTCCGGTTGGGGCCCCACAACATACAGACGTCACAACTTAAGCATTATAAAATGATATAAACTACCCAACTCATAACTCAAACTATAAACAGCGGAAACAAATATCTACACTAGAAGTTATCCACTTTCACAATAATATAAAAACGGCCTTAAGGCCTTACAACATTCTTGAGTCCAAAAACTGAAACAATAACATATCAACATGCAATAACACTCATAGGCTACCTCGACATGCAAGCAGGAAATATAGTGCAGTAAGCATAACATTCAACCAAACAAAGCTACTAAACAACGATATCAATTCATGAGGCCAGCTTAGGCCTTTTTGGCCGGCAAGCTTGATCCCACTTGCAATCCTTGCCCTGTAAAATTGGTGGTAACGTGGGTCAGCAGAGGCTAATCTCAACTGTGTAACCAACACATCTCCTCCCGACCGTCTCTAGCGGACCCCGGGGCACACCATCAACCTGTAGGTTAGCACTTCGTATGCAAATATATATGAATATAGAAAGCAATAAAACATGTTTAGATGCCTCATACAACAAACATGTTTCTACGTTGAGCATATAATAAAAGGGGCCTACAATGCAGCATGTATGCAAACCTGGGTTCACCCAAGGCACCCTATAGCGTATGAATCTAACACATCATCACGCATCATAAATCGGGTACTTCCAATTTCCCCTTTGGCATTCAAGCCGCAAACACATGGGTACTTCCAATTTCACCTAACGACATACAAGCCTCCACACAGAACTCTTGCCTAGGACCCACCCGCTCGTGGGTCTCAAAACCCAGGCTTACCTGCATGCTCTGACTTCTCACGTCAGGATTCTATCACACAAACAAACCAATGCTAAGAACCCTTGCTAGACCCAAACCGTTCGCGATGCCCCAGCACCGGCTCTAAATCGGGATCAAGTCACCGAAGGAGACCCAGTGGGACCCAGTGGGACCCAGATGACATTGTCCGGGCTTGTCCAAAGCTTAGTGTTCTCGTCAGTTTCACAGAAGGGGACTTGTCTCGCCGGGACACTCTCCACACGTAACTTTGCAATGCCATGAGCTAGCTAGCCAACCACAGAGACAAAGTCGCGCCTTAACACATCATAATCAAAAGCCTTTCCCGCCCTAATCCACCATTCGTACTCACACAAAAACAAGGGGGAAACCACATCAAAAATGGCATCTTGCTGCAAACGGATTTCTAGCAAAATCCTTAAGGCTCGTTATGCAATATCAATGAGTCGGACTAATGGTCGCAACTACGACTTCACCTACAATGCCTAATCCACTAGCAGAGCGTATTTCTAATGCAACATCATGCCGTGGACGGACACAATCGACCCGGTGGCTCCTCTTGAACCATGACAACCCGAACCCCTCTCATTTGAGAGATCCGGTGCCTAAATGCTTGAAAGAAAGCAAGAACAACATGGATGCCATGCACACATCCTAAAGACGGAGAGGAGAAGTGTCGTTACCTTACTACTCCTCTTCCTTGCCATGGAAAACTCGACTTGCATGGATGAAAATGTGCGCTTTCAAGTCCTCTCCACGGATCTGGCTTCGGATCGACGATCAGAGCCCCGAAGCTTCGTTAATGGCGGAGAAAGGCCTTCTTCTTCTTCCTCCAAACTCTCTCCCAAACCCTAACTCTTTCTCAAAATGAAAAGAAGTGAGGGTTTAGAACGTTTCAGGCCTTTTATGACCATTGGGCAAAGCATCCTGAGCCATATGATCATATCATAAGAGAAATCAGACGGCTAAAACACCAAACGATGGAACTGCTTCCGTAAGCTATCGCTAGGAGGTAACTACCTACCGCCGGGCGGTAGCTTTCCGAGCACTCGGCAAAAAAAATTAGGCCGCGCTAACGCCAACGTTAGTACTACTACTGCGCGGTAGCTCACTCAACGCCTACCACTCAACGCCTCCACTCAACGCCAGCCTCTCAACGTACTCAACACCAAGATACCGCCGAGCTGTAGCTAGCTAATGCCACACGCTAGCACTCAACTCTCTTCACTCAACGCTAAACGATAGTCGTGTTCACAAAGCCCCACATGCCCGAGCCTAAACCGGGCCTCCCAGGCCCGGGCTTTCCCGAACTGGGGCCGTGCCCGTGCCCTGATTACAGTCGGGCCGGGCTGGGTCGGGCTTATGGCTCCGGGAAGGGGCCTGCTATGGCCCCAAGGGCCGGGCCCATGCTTAGCCCGAGCCCTATTTTTTTTAAAATAATTTAAATATAAACTAAATAAATAAAAAAACTTATATAATATATACCAATACTCCAATACGAATATACGATTAATTTCATATTTTGACAGAAAAAATAATAATTTTATTAATGTTAAACGGAAGTATACAAAATTATAAATACACTGAAAAAAATAATTGTGATTGAAAAATCCAAAATTACAAATACAACAAAATTACAAATGACTCACTATTCACTAAATAAAAAAATAAAAATTACATATTTTGAGGGCTTTAATTAATTTAAGTTGATCGCGTCCATCTCGTCTTCCATGTCCGACGAGCTATCCTCGAGCGATGAAATATGCTGCTTCCTCTTGATTGCATCCAAGTGGTCCTTGTAGCATATTTAGATTTCGAGCGATTCTTCGCTTAAGCGACTTCTCCACTCGTTCAACACCCTGCCACTAAGAGAAAAAACAGACTCCGAAGCTACCTTGCTATCTTGGATAATTAGTAAATCTCGGGCCATATAGGCCATAATAGGATAGGTATTTACTTTACCTTTCCACCATTTTAAAATATCGAAATTTTCTAATTTGTCCGTACTCATAAAATTACGAAATTGTGTTTTGTGTACAAGCATAATTCATTTAAACTACTAGTTGCTGTGCGTGCTTTTTTCCTAGAAGCTAACTCTAACATTTTATTTTTAAAACTATCGCGTGTTTTTGGTTACGACACATCCTCTCGGGGCCGCGATCCATATAAATTATCATAATAATTATAACATTCAGTAAAAATAGTGTTAAAATTTAAAATACTAAGATTATCCAAATCCGAATAACTGAGATTTATGCATAAATTATTATTTATTTCATCTATAAAATTTTTTACGTCATCTACGCCGAAAAGAGGATTCAAAGCGGCGGCGCATGAAAACATGACTGTGATTTCCCATATAATATTTTAAAAATTTATTTTTCATTATTTCTTTTAAACCACTCCATCCGGCGTGTTGCTTAAAATAGTTTAATTTTTGTGAAATATTAATAATATTTTCAATAACTAGCGGGCTAGTAGGATAATATACGTCAGAGAAAAAATTTGTCTCCGTATAAAAAACTTCTAATAAATCCATATAATTTTCTAAAACTGTTCAATCGGACTCGGTTAATTCATGTTGATCTAAAATAGTATAGTATTCCATTAGTAGTGTTTTTTGACGAATTGCTCGTTTTAACATTGTAAATGTCGAGTTCAATCTAATTGACATGTCAAATAAAGGTTTCAAAAATTTTTGACTATAGCGTTTACGAATTTTTAAAAATCTTGCCGTCATTGTTTATAATTATAAATAAAATGTAACATTAAATATATTTTATTAATGTATGGTTGCATATATGTTAAATTATCTTGTACGACAAAATTTAAAACGTGACAGACGCAATGAGTATGAAAAAAACACCGTTTAACATAGGTTTTAAATCACGTTTTAACCACTCAATTGCGGTGATATTATTTGTGGCGTTGTCAAAAGAAATACTCATAATTTTATCTTTTATTTTAAATTCTCGCAAACATTTTAAAATAATTTTAAATCGCTACACCGGTGTGCGGGACTTCGAAACCTTCAAAACATATTATACGCTTATTTAAATTTCAGGAAACGGGATCGATCCAGTGACAAGTGATGAAAATATATGATAATCTTTATTTGATATTAGCTACTTGTCCAAACGTCGCTCGTTAAACTCACTCGACCCTCAAAATTTTCAAAATAATTAATTAAAAATTGTTCCGCTTCTAAATAATATTTAAGTGCGTCGCGTATAATGGAAGATCGACTTACTTGATGATATTTGAGTTGTAGCCCTTGGTGGATGTACTCGGTTTCTTACTCGTTATCGTAGTGGTTGAACGACAACCCATGTCTGATGACGTTCTTCACTTGCAGCTCACGCTGCCGACCTTGATCATACATTTTTTTTTAGATGCAGATAATCGCGCCTGGCTGGACTCGAGAGGATCTTGTTTGGCAATGCAAGACTTAATGCGTCTTGCGAGTGTCAAGTTGCCACTAAGAGTAAGTAATTTCGAGCATTGTTTGCACTTCGCCTTATACTCGGAGTCGATTTTCACTTTGTCGAAATATTCCCAAACTGACGCCATATGCTTGCGCTCCACCACTTCGTGAGCGACCGATGATGATGAAGATGCTATCGTCGACGACATATTCAACGTAAAAATTAGCGGGGTGTTACTTGGGAGGGGTGAGACTTGAGAGTTGAGAGGGGGGGGGGGGGGGGGGGGTTATAGAATTTTAAAAAAACTTTTAAAAAATATTTAATTATTTATTTTAATTTTATTAATTTAATAATTATTTATTTATTAAATTATTAATTATAAGCTGCGAGCCCTATTTAATAGGGCTGACAACCTATAATGAGGCAACGACTCTAAGAGCCGTTCATTGTTAAAGGGGGGACGTGTAACATCTCATTTCCTAGCTATTAGACCCCATTACTAAAATTGGGTTATGACATGTGGTGGGGGCATGAGTTTAGGCTAGGTTTGAACCATGGAGTTAGGGTGTAGTCACATGGAACTCACTATAGGGCCCAAGTTAACCCAAGTCAAACTAGCCCAAATTGGGATCTTAGCTACACATTGGTCCCACTACTATACCCCTAACCCTAATAACAATCTAAGTGAACCATAAGCCATGTCATTGGGTCATCTGTTGACCCAAGTTGACCCAAGTTAACCCTAACCCTAATTTGGTCAAACCCACACCTAAAGGCCTAATTAGTCCAAGTAGGACACCACCATTGCCCAACCCAAGTTGGGTGGTACCATTGGGTCCATGACCATCAAGTGGGGCCAACCCACTCATCATGTTGACCAAGTCAACCTAAAAAGTCAACAAGTCAAATTAGGGCTTAAAGAGAGGAAATGATATGAGCTAAGCCCATTCCTAATGGACTAAGCCCATGGCTCAAGGCCCATGACCAGCCCAAGAGGTCAATGACAACCCTAACCCTCTGAAATAGGAGAGAGAATACATGCATGGGGGGTAACTTAGGGATTTTGGAGAAAATGAGGAGAGAGAGAGGGAAAGAGGGGATGGAGGCCATGTGGCCCTCCTTCCCTCTGCCCAAACTCTTTGCTGAAATTCCAAGGTTCTTTTCAGCAGGAATTAAGGGGTGGTGGCCACTTGGCAGCTAGGAGGAAATTCCAATGTTCATGGCCGGCCACCCCCTTAATCAAAACTCCTCCCCCAGCCACTCCCAGCCAAATCTAAGCCCACCATCAGCTTCAGGAGGTTAAAACGAGTGGAGATCGATAGCTGGAGCAAAGCTTTTGCTGGAGATGTAACACCCCAAATCCCAATTTGGAGTTCAGGCTGGGTAACACGGCCTAGGACACGGGCGTGTCCCAGGGCATGTCTAGCTCTAGGTGCTCGGGTGTGCCGCGAGAGTTCGACGAAAATGAAGTCGACGATCGTTGAGAGGCGATACGGCCTGGGACACGGGCGTGTCCCAGGGCATGTCCTACTCGGGTTGGTAACCGGGCTATATCGAGTGTGGTACACAGCCTGTGGCACATGCATGTCACAGGGGCGTGTTTAGCACACAACCAAGGACACGTGCGCGTGCCTTAGCCGTGTCCTTCTCAGGAGAGTTGATCCTGTGTTTATTGAGGGACACGCCCCTCAATACAGGCATGTACCTTGTGACATGGGCGTGTCAGGTGCTTGACACGGGCATGTCTAGCCTGTGTTCTGATCCAGATTGAGTCGGTTCTGTTGCCGCTTAAGGGACACGGCCTGTGACACGGGCGTGTCACAAGCCGTGTCAGACCTGTTTAGATGCTTTTCAAAGCATATCAAGGCCGTTCATTTCCTTATATTTGGATCCTGTGATCTAAGCTCCTTCCTGCTAATATAAGGCCGAGAATAGATGATAACATCTCATTCAAGCTTTGGCCATTCTCTTTCTAAAGAGAAGAGGGAGGAGTGCAAGGAAGGAAGAAGGAGAAGCTTTCCGGCCACCGGTGTAGCTTCAGCGGCCCGAATCGAGAGCCGAGTTCAGCATTGTGGAGGCAAGGTCATCGCGATATTTCCAACCGGCCAGTTTTCCATGGCTCCGAAGCGATCGTTAAGGATTCTCCACCAAGAGGTGGAAAGCGTAAGCGATTATAGCGATTGAGTCAATATTTAGATCCGGAAATGAGTAGTATAAAATATGCATGCTGTGTGAATCCCATCTGGACGGTTAGTCTGGATTGGTGATGTTTATATTGTGAACTGGAGAAGACTCCGTATATGTAACAAGTAGGTTGCGGAGGTTGTGAGGATGCTTGTGAGCTCCTTATGCTGTATGCTCTACATGAGCTGAATGCATTGTGGCCGTGAGAGCCAGATCATGTGATTGGTTGAGCGGTGTTCTCCTAAGAGCTTATGTGGTAATGGAGTTGTGAACTCCTGTGAGAGAGCCGTGAGCTCTGATGGTTGTGTGGACAGGAAAGGGAAAGCCGACCCGCATCAAGATTTGCGCTATTGACGAGTTGGGCAATGGGAAAAGGCTGACTTGTACCTGCGTTATGTCTGTCCGAGATAAGGCTGGATCTAGCCACGTCGGAGCGCATAACGAGAGATCGATTAGAAGACCGGAATGGCTCGTCGATCTGAAATGCTCAAGTGTTGCCGTGAGGTTACCACCTCTGAATGGGATGGGTGAGAGGGTCTCCAGTATGCGCGCTGTAGTAGACTATGCTCCATCACCAATAAGTTAAGAACCTCTAATCGTTGGTGGAACCCAGGGAATGATCCAGTACACCGTAAGTGTGCCATGAGTGCATGGAGCGTCTGACACGAAGGCCGACGTGGGTGTTGTTGTTGTGCCTGAGTGCACTTGTTGTGATATATATTGTGATTGTAATGCATGCAGGGAAGGAACCACTGCCCCGGGTAAGGGGTAGGGTCGTTATAATTAGTCAGCTGAATGCTGACCGTTGCTTTGTTTATCACCCGTGGGGTGGACTTCCATATGCAGGTGTTGCGGGCTGAACTATATTGAGCACGCTGAATCCCTTGCTATTACTGTTTGTAGGTCCTTGAAGGCCGTACAAAGAGTTGGATTTCATGTGTGGCCGGCTTGCGTGCCGATGTATGCAATCATTTTTTGTAAAGAGAAACTTGTAAGGCCTTAAGGTCGGGAGCGTTTATGAGCTTGTATACATACCTGGTGGTATATAAAAATGTAGTATTCATATAGTAGTGGACATTTATTGATTGAGTTCTTGTAAGTAATAATCTTTCGCTAGAATGCTCTGAGTTAGGATGCGCGTAGAAAGGTTTTTGATATTCATAAGTAATTCCGCCATTTGTCTGTGAAATATAGCGTGGGGCCCCGACCGGACCCTCTGTTATATTCCATGTGACGGATGGAGGCATTACAGGAGAAATGAAGAATCGGGCTAGATCGCCGGAGCAAGCTTCGGCTATGGCTCACCGCCACCACACTCACCGCCAAGCCCGACTTCAGGTTCGTTTCTCCTCACCTCACCATGCTAACTTTCTAGATCAACTAGGCGAGACATCGGGCCCAATTGAGCCCAATACCATGTGAGCCATGAGCTAAAATGCCGAGCTTTTCTTCTTTCTCGGGATCGCCGGAGGAGCCGCCTCCGACAGCCTTACCGCCGGGATAATTGTCGGCGGTGGCGTCGGCCCAGATGGCCGAAATAAGCTAGCAAACTTGGCCCAGGATGGCTCTATCTTAGCCATTGGCTGATTGGGGACGATGGCCAGGAGCCGTCCGATCTGATATATTAAATTGATTCTGTATTAATTTATGAACAGTGTTATTTTTATCACACTTTTACAGTGTTCTTGAATGTTAATTTTAGGCCTATTAGAGGAACATTCAGAGATATCTATCAACATAAAAAATGTAGGCCTTGACCTTAACTTTAAAATGACACCCTAAACTTAGGATTTGGTACAGTATAACTCCCTATAGGACCATTCTTCCATGACTGGTCCTTGGCTAGGGCAGATCTTAAATTAAATGCCCAAGCCAAACCATAAGTAGTCATGATCTGAAATTTTTTTCAGGCATGTAATTAAGTTAAACCTAGGCTCTGATTAAAAATGAGAATTTTTGGTCAGACTTTTGCTATAGTATTTGGTGAAATACTAATATTTAAATTAAGTGTATTTTTGGGGATATATGACTCCAAATGCCCCAAAAATTTGGTGGCATGTCCATTAGGTCAATAAAAAAAATATGGTAGAAATGTCAAGTCATTTTGACCTCTGCATGTTTGGGAAATCCCACATGCATGAGATAGGTATGTTCAAATTTGGGGTGCCTATAGTAAAAATAGGAAAATAGGGATTTAGACCATTTGGGCCATTGCATGCCCATGAAACTATGGACAGAGGCTTATAGGGATGGAATATACCTCCCATGGGAAGATTGGGATTTTTGGGATCAAAAATCCCATTATTTGGAATTATTGGAAAATATGCCTAGAGAGGAAATAAATTTGAATCTAGGGCATATGAATTTATAAAATTATGAATTTTTGTCACAAGCTTTATTAGGACATAACACACCTCTGGAAAAATTTATGGGACTATTAGATAATGTTAACTCTGATTTTAAGTAGAATTTACCCTTTTGCCCATTATGGAAACTAATTAAAAATAAGGGAAATTATTGTTTAAATATTATGGAAAAATTTATAGTAGTTTATTTCTATAATTGAATCCCTATAAAATTATTTGAGAATTTTTGGATGTCTCTATATTCTGAAAACCCTAATAATGGCATTTTGATAATATTGTTCGTATGGATATAAGTTAGGTCAAATCACTGTTTAGGATTTTGAAATTCTGTATTTAGCTTTATTATATTAACATGAATCCTCAGTAAATTTCCTAGAATTTTTTTTGATTGTATAAATATTGTACTTCATTTGGAAAGTGTTGTCAATTTGTGATTTTAATATTAAAAGGATATTAAATGGAATTTCATAGGGGAGAATTATGAAACTTGGTAGGAAGTAAAATTTAACCTCATGGAACATCTGACAAATTTCTTAGGTAGGCTGAACCATTATAGATAAGACATCATGTGCAAGGTGACCCAGGTCACTCAATTAAAAGAATTAATTTAGGCCCTTAATCCCTTAGAAAAATAATGAAACCTAGGATGGTCAACATCATACATCATAGCAAACCATGATAAATAATCAGGGGTAGTTGGCACAAGTATTTAGAAGACACGTCATACGGGTCAACATTAGGTCATGAGTGCGCTTCGTAAAAAAAATAGCATATAATACTAGGACCCGCAGGAGATAAGGTTGTCGATTGAGATGGAGTCAATGTTGAAAAGATAAACCCTGGTTGGTGTCCAATAGGTCACTTTTTGATAACGAGTGGTAGAGTGCAAAATCCAAAGTATAGTAACTAAAGTGGAGATCGGCGGAGGACCTCCGTTCTTCAAATAACATCCTAAGTTATTAGGTTTGTCCTAGAGTAACAACGATAGTTTGGTATGGATCATGGGTAGACATTAATAAAAGTAAATATCCTTGCGAAAGGGAACTTTGGACTTCAGCCCATCGTAGTTCCTAGTGCCTCCGAGAGCCCTTCACCGGGCATGCCCTGGGCAGTCCTGAGATTAACCCTAAATTACTAAGTATAACAAATACTAGACAAGAGTAGTCTAATATGCTAAGATAATGTTGTTACAATCTCACCCGTGAATGGTTGGAGGGTTTTCAGGAAATTAGTCTTGCAGGCTGGATGCTCGAGAGTTTGACATCAGGACGGGTTTGGTCCTGCGAGCTGGAGGCTCGGGTTGAGATACCTTGCATGTGCATAGAAACAAAACTAGTGGCAGGTCATGCGATACTGGGCCAATCGTCACACCGATAGCAGTACGATGACTCTGGTGAGGCGTGAGGTTTGAGGAGCCAGTAGGTTGTTTATACTGCGGTCTGAAGGACAATCCCCGAAAACGCACACCCGACAAAGAAAGTCTAGCAGTTGGCCAACATTAGTACGCAGAGACTCTAGAGTGCACCTATGACGTGTACAGATACGTACGAAGGTTCTGGGAATGGTAGTGTGTATACCTGCCTAGGAAGCGGAAGCGCCCATTCCGCTGCTACCGTAGCCACAATGGTGGTACCAGAGAGTGATGCTAGCTCCAAAAAGTGGGATCTAAAGGTCTGTGATCATAGAGTTGTGTGTGTTAGTTACACTTGTATAAATCATAAAAAGCATGCATATCATACATTCATAACTAGGGCAAACGCACCATAGATTCTTATCATATAAATTAGTATGAGATCTTTTATATGATAAGTTATATTTGGAAACCTTAACTTATAAGTTTGTATGGGCATTCATATAAGTTAAGGTACTTCTGTGATGGTAGCTTAGTAGTAGCATATTCTACTTGTCTTTCTTTACTTGTTTACTTACAACACCTTACTTACTTTCTGTACAGTTCTTCATACTTTACATGTGCTATATATATAGAACTGCTAGAGTAGAAATAGATTGATACTATATATACTTGGTAGTATAGCTCCACTATCACCTGCTTCTTTTTATACCCCTTGTTGTCCTCCGCTTCGTCCTCCTGCTCAGTGCCTAGGATTTCCGGGGGCGAGGTGTGGAGGAAACGACTTAGTCTTTATGAATAATCATTTTAGGAGCACGAGTAGATGGAGTACCAGCACGACCAACAGGATGAGATGGCAGGATGTGAGGAGCTGATACCACCACCACCACTTACTACTACTACTATAGCCCATCGTCAGGTGGGACGACTTTACCGATGATAGATTATCTTCCTCTTGTTGTCATTCTAAGAGAGAGAGATGTGATATCATGTACAGGGCATAAGCCCTTTTCTCTTTTTGTTGTACTGATTTTGGACTTGTTTGTACTTTCATTTTTATTATAAATGATAGTGCTGTTGCTTGTGGACTAGCTGTTATATACACCGCCTTTATACTTCTATTTCTCGATTGGCCGAACATGTTATATGATCGTACTAGTTGGCAGGATCGACGTCTTACGGTGTCGACTAACCCATGAGTTAGTTTAACCGTAAGGCGACGGTTTTGGGCATAAGACTGGGTGCCTCCTTGGTAAGGGGAGGGGTCTTACAAACTTGTATCACTTGAACAAACGATCATAAGAGAATAAGTCCAAACACCGGGTCACCTCGCTCGGGCATTAGTTTGCGGACAAACTATGCAGCGGAAGCAATGGTGTGCCCACGTGTAAAAAAGTCACTTAATACAATCCACCTAAGCAATGTGTTAGGCCAATTCTAATATAAACCTTACCTTTATGTAGCCTCCATAGGTCACTGTACCGAAGAATGTGGTCCCTCCCCCTCCGGCTGCCTTCCCTTTTCAGCAGACGGATATGGGAAAGACCCTGACGGCCATTCTTGAGGCCTTCAGAGCCAGGAGGTCCCAACACAGCTGCCAACTCCGGGATAAAACTGGTTAAGTGCCTTCAAGAGCTTGTCCCCACCAATGTACCACGAGACTGAGAATGCGGTGAAGATCGAAGAATGGCTTGAGGCCATACAGGAGATGCTGGCAGGCATCAGCTGCCCTGTCAGCTAAGCAGTACCTTTGGCATCTTCTGCATTGGATGTCCACGCGAAGAGGTGGTGGAAGTCCATGCTGGACTCCATATATACTGATAGGGAGCTGTCAGATATCTCATGGGAAGAGTTTAGCGAGGCATTCTTGGACCACTTTGTGTCCACCACAGATAGGGATTAGCTAGAAGAGAGGTTCTTGACCCTCAAGCAGGGGACTAGGTCGGTGATCGAATATCAGAGAGAGTTTTCCCATCTGGCAAGGTTTGCAGGGATTCATGAAACAGATGATAGAAGGTATGCCAAAGAGTTTTACCGAGGGCTTAAGGACTCCACCAGACAGGCTCTACTGTTCATCTCTCATGGCACATCGACACAGATCATATAGATGGCCAAGAAGCTAGAGGCAGCCCAGCTGATGGTGCAAAGCCGAGGAAAGAGGCCACTAGATGGGTCATCATCCGGGGACAACATCAGGGGCTCCGAGAGAGACAGAGTGATTGGTTACAAGAGGGGTAGGGGACGTGATCGTCCCAACTCCAGGCAGGAGCAGAGGCCTCTTACAGTTTTAGCACCCCCACCTCTACAAGTGCATGGCCCGATGAGGCAAGATGATCGTGGCCAACGGCAGGTAGTTTGTTATGGGTGCTACCAGCCGGGGTACTATAGATCTGAGTGCCCACATCAGATTAATCCACTCCCTCCTCCTCCTCCTCCATCTCTAGTGTCCCCTCCAGCAAAATAGGGCAGAGGCCGAGGATGAGGTCGAGGTCGAGGCTGAGGACATTTTGGCGAGGTAGAGGGCAAGAGCAGAGGTATGCATTAGACCTCGCCAAGCCGAGGAATCCTAAGGAGGTCATCACATGTACCTAAATTATATTATGAATTTAAGATTTTATTCAATATATAGGACTTGACCTTGTAGAATAAACAACCAAATTAAAAAACTCAAACCAACCTCAGGAATAGTCTTTATCAGCGGCAAGCTCGCTCATATACTGTTCGATATGGGTGCCTCACACTCATTCGTATCAGAAGACTTTGTGGAAGGACTAGATGGCGTGGAACGATTCACAGGCTTGATGATGAGGGTGCGGCTACCCGACGGATCAGAGCTATTATCATCTGCCAAGTGCAACATGGAGGCAGAAATTGGCGGGAAGGCATTTGAAGCACCGACAATGATCCTGAAAATGCCAGACTTCGACCTGATCCTGGTCATGACGTGGTTATATTGGAACCATGCCTAGATCTACTGCCCATCGAAGAGGATCTCTTTAAGACACGGGTACTCCTACGTCATCGTCGAAGGTATTAGACCTGTCTCCCATCTTTTATTATCATCTGTACAGGCTGTTAAGGCCCACGAGCAGGTAGAGTAGGTTTATATTATCTTCTTCGAGATGGAGGGAGTAGAAACTCCTAGGTTGACATTCCGGTGGTTCGAGATTTCTCTGACGTATTTCCAGACAAATTGCCCGGGTTTCCACTGGCCAGGGACATGGACTTCCGAATTCAGTTAGTGCTAGGAGCGAGGCCCGTATCTCGGGCACCGTACAGGATGGCCCCGAAGGAGCTAGCAGAGTTCATAATGCAACTACAGGAGCTTGTGGAGTTAGGATTTATTTGACGGAGCTCATCACCGTGGGGAGCACCGGTGTTATTCGTCAAGAAGAAGGATGGGTCGCTGCGAATCTGCATCGATTACTGGGAATTGAACTAGTTGACGGTCAAGAACACAAATACACTGCCCCAGATCGATGAGCTTTTTGATCAGCTTTAGGGAGCCTTCTAGTTCTCCAAGCTGGACTTGAGATCCGGATAATACCAGCTGCAGATCCAAGAGGAGGATATTTTGAAGACGGCCTTCAGTTCCCGCTATGGATTGTACAAATTCACGGTGATGCCCTTCAGACTCACGAATGCACCTTCCATGTTCATGAGTCTGATGAACCATGTCTTCGAACCCTACCTGGACAGGTTTGTCAAAGTCTTCATCGATGACATTATGATCTACTCTCGGATACAGGAGGACCACACTCAGCATTTGAAATTGGTTTTGAGGAAGCTGAGAGATCACCAAATGTATGCTAAGTTCTCCAAATGCCAGTTCTGGCTGCAGGAAGTGGCATTCTTGGGGCATACAATCAGTGGAGCCGGGTTGGCCATAGACCCGGCCAAGGTACAGGTAGTTAGAGATTGGCCGCGACCAAAGTCAGCTTTGGATATACGCAGTTTTCTGGGACTCGCAGGATATTACCGCAAGTTCGTGGAGGGGTTCTCGAGGATAACACTCCCTTCACGTCCTTGATGAATAAGGATACAACTTTTACTTGGATGGATAAGTGCGAGACAGCATTTCAGGAGCTAAAGGACAGGCTCACCTCTTCCCCTACCCTTGCACTTCCATCTGGGAAGGAAGTATTTCATATTTATACTGATGCCTCATATAAGGGGATGGGTGTGGTCCTGATGTAGTACAAACATGTCATCGCTTATGCTTCGAGGCAGTTGAAGAAGCATGAGCAGAACTATCCTGTACATGATTTAGAGCTCGGAGCGGTGGTATTTGCATTGAAGATATGGAGGCATTACCTATATGGGGTTCATTGTGACATCTTCTCAGATCACAAGAACCTCAAATATATTAATACGCAAAAGGATATAAACCTTCGTCATAGGAGATGGCTGGAGTTCCTATGCGACTATGACTACCAGATGCATTATCACCCGGGGAAGGCGAACACCGTGGCAGATGATTTGAACAGGAGAGTCGACATGACTGGGCTGGAGCCCCGGGTGTTTGCTATGGAGCTGATACAGATGCTGGAGGATATGTATATTACTATGGTTTTCGAGTCCGAGCTAGAGAAATATCGGAAGTACTTGAGTTCCTTGATCATTGAGTGCGATATACGGGATCGCATCAGGACACATCAGAGGCTAGATACAGTTTTAGAGCCAGTATTCAGGGCCCTGGAAGGGGGCAAGTCAGAGGATTATTCATTGCTTGATGACCTCGTTCATTTCCGTGGTCGTGTTTATATACCCGCAGGAGGTGGTATCTGGGAGGATATGCTCAGGGAGGCACACTGTTCTCAGTACTCAGTGCACCCCAGTATCACCAAGATGACAGCGGATCTGCGGAGGAGCATATATTGTCCAGGAATGAAGAGGGAGATCATCTATTATATGACACACTACGAGACATGCCGATGGGTAAAGGCAGAGTGCAAGAGCCCAAGAGGACTACTACAGTCACTGTCGGTGCCAGAGTAGAAGTTTCAGGACGTCGCTATGGATTTCGTACACAGATTGCCTCGCTCCCACTCTGGGCACGATTCTATTTGGGTCATTATCGATAGACTGACCAAGGTGGCTCGGTTCATACCGATCAGAAAGGACAGAACAGTTGCTGCTTTGGTGAGGTTGTTCGTGGAGCAGTTCGTCAGGTACCACATCATCCCAAGGATAATTATCTCGGATCGTGATGGTTGGTTCACTTCTAGGGAATAGAGAGCAGTGCAAGCGTACTTGGGTTCTCATCTTGCTTTTAGCACCGCTTTACATCCACAGACCGACGTACATACAGAGTGGACCAACAGGACTATGGAGGATCTACTACGTTTGTGTATACTGGATATGGGGAAGCCCTGGGAGAGACTGTTGCCACTGATTGAGTTCTCCTACAACAACAGTCACCGGGCGAGCATTGGGATGGCACCTTATGAGGCTCTGTAAGGAAGGAAGTGCCGGACCCCACTATCTTAGGTTTAGGATAAGGACCCAAAGGCACTTGGATCGGAATATATAAAGGATACAGATGCTCAGATATGACTGATAAGGGATCGGATGCTAGAGGCTCAGAGCAGCCAGGCCAAGTACTACGATGCGCGATATCGGAAGTTGGAATTCCTAGTGGGGGATAGAGTGTTCTTGAAGATACGTCCGGTGCATGGTGTTTCTCGGGTGCGGAGTCACAAGAAGCTCATACCTCGATATATTGGGCCATATTTGATCCTTGAGCGGATCGGCCCCTTGGCTTATAGGCTGGAGATGCCGCCAGAGTTAGGGACCTTGCACGATATCTTTCACTTCTCCTCGCTATGGAGAGCTCTCCTTCGACCAGAGCAGCATATTACCACTACAGTAGGCCCGATAGCACCTGTCATATCAGTTTGTTTAGAGCTGCTCCGGATCGATGATAGTGCGGTCCGAGTGTTGCGGAAGAAGAAGGTCCCCCTGGTGAAGGTGATGTGGTCCAACCATGGACAGGAGGAGCACACCTGGGAGCCGATGGATCTGATGCTAGAGCGACACCCGGAGCTTTTTTACCTCAGGTAATAGTTAAATTTTGTTTTAAGTTCTTAAATTTTGGTGTGTAGAAACCCCGTAGACCCGAACTTAAATTTTGGGGACGAAATTGTTTTTTCATTTATTGGGATTTATAACATCCCATTTCCTATTAGACCCTTTAACTTAGATTGGGTTAGAACATGTGGTGGGGGCATGAGTTTAGGATAGGTTTGAACCATGGAGTTAGGGTGTAGTCACATGGGACCCACTATAGGGCCTAACTTAACCCAAGTCAAACTAGCCCAAATTGGGATCTTAGCTACACATTGGCCCCACCACTATACCCCTAACCTAATAACAATCTAAGTGAACCATAAGCCATGTCATTGGGTCATCTGTTGACCCAAGTTGACCCAAGTCAACCCTAACCCTAATTTGGTCAAACCCACACCTAAAGACCCAATTAGTCCAAGTAGGGAACCACCATGGCTCAACCCAAGTTGGGTGGTACCATTGGGTCCAAGACCATCAAGTGGGGCCAACCCACTCATCATGTTGACCAAGTCAAACTAAAAAGTCAACAAGTCAACTTAGGGCTTAAAGAGAGGAAATGATATGAGCCAAGCCTATTCTTAATTGAAAGATTTTATTTCAAGAGCCTAAACACCTAGAGGGGGGGGGGTGAATAAGTTATAATCCTTTATAACAATTAAGGCAAATAACATAGCACAAATATCACAAAAACAGTCACAAAAAATACACAACATAGTACACCAAGATTTATAGTAGTTCCCCAAGTTGTGGGTACGTCCACTTTCCCCCTTCGCCTATCCAGTAGAGAATTGGATTCGGCCAAACTTCCTTCCACTAGCTCAGATCCACAGATCTTACAACTCAGAACCTGAAAGGTTCATACAATTAAGACTTCTTCAAATCCTACCTCAGATTCTTCCCAAGAATCCTACCTCAAGAAACAGCCCTACCCCAGCCTTTATCTCTAGGCCTACAACTCAGACTTCTTCAAGTCCTATACCTCAGGCACTCAGCCCTACCTCAGCCTTTATAAATTTAGGCTTACAACTCAGATTTATAACAGATCTTACAAATAAAAGTTTGTTTAAGAAAATAAAAACTTCACCTAGTTCAACAGATAAAAGGGTGAGTACTTCTTGATCAGTTCTTGATTGAACTGAATACTCTAAATCCAACCTTACTTAGCTTATTCAAAGCTTCTTGAATTTGAACAAAATAAGGTTGATCTTTATTGAAGTTAAAGTTTATCTTCAATTAGCTTCCTTCTTGAATTCAGAATCAGATCTGAATTTTACTTGCGGACTTTACAGGATCTGCCTTCTTCTGGGATTGCATCTTGCTCCCCTCACTGGTTCTTAATCTCTGTAGAGTCCCCTCTCTTGATTATATCGGATTATTATTCCTTCTTTGGTTGTTATGAAGAAACCCTTTATATAGAGTTCATCCATGATTACCGGCTGATCCGGTTTATAATGACCTTCTGACAGTACTGACAAATGTGTCAGTCTTGTTACTTATGACAACTGTCAAGTCTTTAGTCGTGACAACTGACCTTTTATTGAACTTCTATCACAGCAGGGAATACTCAGCAAAATACTTCAAATGTGACCACACAAATAGACCAAGTGTCGTGTAACGCCCCCATCCGTCGTATGGTATATAACAGAAGGTCCAGCTGGAACCCGACGCCATATACCACAGACAGTCGGAGGGGTTACAAAATAATACTAAATACTCAACTATTCGTCATAATAAGGAGCATTCTAGTGGAAGTTTTTAAACGGTTAATAGAACCCAAAATTTGCACAATCATGGCATGAATGTCCACTAACCAATATAGGAATGAAATAAAACGAATACATAAAAGAGTACATGGCCTTATGGCCTTACAAAGTTTCTCTTAATAAGGTAATGTCTTAATAACATCGGCTCGCAAGCAAGCCATACATGACAGAAAATAAAAATAGCAATTCACTTCGGCCTTCGAGGGCCTGCACAACAGCTTAGGCTTCAACCTGCTACTTGGCGCTTGGTTCCGCAGCACCTGCAAGCAATCATTCCACCGCATGGTGGCAAACAGAGCAACGGTTAGCTAAAGCTGACTAAAATATAACGACCCCGCCCCCTTATTTGGGCGGCGGTGCTCCTTCCCTGCATAACGTTAGCCCAGCTAAATAATAAAGTGCATATAAAGACTTTCTCCACACGTGTAGGCTCGCTCGGCCAAACACCCCGTGCAATCAGGGCACATTCACGGTGAATCCGGTCAATTCCGTGGCTTCACCACCATCCTTAGGATGGTAAGCTGTGTGAGCATTTTTGAGTCCTTCCGACCGTAGTACAAGACTCCCAACTATGCCAACGACCAGTTCCACTTTAGGGCCTCTAGCACCGAACCGCATAGCCCAGGTCCGTATCCACCCGCCCGTTGCTCATGCCGCCTAGTCACTTTAAGACGTACGCGCGGGCCAAGCTTCACCCGGATCCTAAATCATTACCAAACAACACATAACCCAGTTATGTTCAAGGCTGACTCCCCGGCCGCCAAGTTAGCAGAATTACGCTTCTGCCTAGTTTTTCGGGTGCGCCTTGGAGTTAATCTCCAAGGATCCCTGCCGCAATCTACCGCGTAGAAACCCGAAAACAACGCACAGAGTCTTCTCCGGCTATTCATGCAATTGAACATCACCGATCCAGACAAACACGTCTGGGTAGGCTTCACACACAATGCCTATGCCCGTACTTCGATTCCGGACTCTAACAAGGGGGACTTCACATATCTACTCCAAGGAACACCGCGCACTCACCGTACACTCGTGGGAGTGGGTTTTCCCATGCAAAGGAAGAATAGCTTCAAGTGCTCAGTTGAAAATCATTACCCTTGAAGTCCGCTTCGGCGCCATGAAAAACTAGTCGGATAGAAAGCTTCGCAAAGGAATTCTCTCCACGGATCCGGTCTCGGTTCTCAGATTGGTGCTCCAATGCTCCGCCGGCGGACAGATTCCTCCCTTCCTTCTTCCTTGATCTCTTCTCTCTCTAACTTCTTAGAAAGAGGGAGTTAAGGATGGAATGCGAAAAAAAAACCTCTAATCCCGGACTAAACACAAGCAGGAACTCATCTGGGCCGTTGGATCTTATTTAGAGAAAACGAACGGCTCAGATTAGCCTGAAATCTTAATCCTGGGCCGAACACGGATTTGTACATGGCTGTGTTCCAGGCTATATACTTCGATCCAGCCACTCAAATCGAGCACAGAAAAAGACACGGGTTGGGACATGCCCATGTCCCAACCTGACACGCCCGTGTCGGGTCCTCGACACGCCCGTTACCAGAGGCCGTGTCACCAATAAGCGCCATGCCAACCATCACGTCGCTTGGTGGACATAGGTGATGACACGCCCGTGTCGAATTTGACAAGCCCGTGTCAACCAGTACACGGCTGTGTTCCACAATCGACACAAAACCCAAAATATTCCAGAGAAGTACACGGCCATGTAACACGCCCGTGTCCCATGCCGTGTGCACTAACATGCCCTGGGACACGCCCGTGTTCCAAGCCGTGTCCTTCACTGGACTACCTGAGCATGACACAGCCGTGTGACACGCCTGTGTCACAGGCCGTGTTCACCCTACCAAGATCCAAACTTGGTACAAACACCGCCCATTTCAACACTAAGTTTCGAGGTGTTACAAATCTCCTCCCCTTAAAGAATTTCGTCCACGAAATTAAGAAAAAGGGTACACAAAACAATTTAAATATTACCTGCGTTGAATAGTTCGGGATAGTCCTCCAACATAGCCTGCTCTCGCTCCTAAGAAAGCTCCTCACGTCCGCAGTTGTCCCAACGGACCTTAACCATTCAAATTTCCTTATTGCGGAGCCGTTTGACTTCAAAGTCTTCAATGCAAACTGGCTTGACCTTCGTCGTCAACCCACTATATATCGACACTTGATCGATAACAACTACTTGTGAAGGCTCTTGAACCACCTTCCGCAACACCGATACGTGGAATACATCATGTAGTCCACTCAGCTCCACCGACAACTTCAATTGATACGCTGCTTCGCCAACACGCTTAAGGATCTCAAACGGTCCAAGGTATCTCGGACTCAGCTTCTTCAAGCATGGAATCCGCGAGACACCCTTGAATGACTTGATTTTCAGATACACCCAATCGCCAACACTGAACTACACATTCCTATGCTTGACATTATAGTATTTTTCCTGCATGTCCTGAGCGATCCTTAACCGTTCTTGAATCGTACGTACCATTGAAGTGGCTTCTTCCACCGCCTGACATTTGAATAACTTTGACTCGCCTGCTTCCAACCAAGACAACGGTGTGCGACACCTTCTCCTATATAGGGCCTCGAAAAGCGCCATTCCAATACTTACTTGAAAATTGTTATTATATGCAAACTCTACCATGAACAGGTGATCCTCCCAGTGTTTTCCGAAATCTAGGACGCACATGCGGAGCATGTCCTCCATCGTCCTGTTGACCCTCTCGGTCTGACCATCCGTTTGCGGATGGAAGGCTGTGCTGAAACTCAGCTTAGTTCCCAACAACTTATGCACCAGCCTCCAGTCATTGGACGTGAAGCGCCCATCTCGGTCACTAACAATACTGCGGGGCACACCATGCAACCGTACAATATTATCCTCATAGAGCTTGGCTAACTTTTCCACCGGATCTTCCTTTTTATTCGGAATGAAATGCGACACCTTTGTCAATCTATCTATGACTATCCAAATGACGTCATTTCCCTTCTGCAACTTTGGCAAACCGTGCACAAAATCCATGGATATGTCGTCGAACTTCTATTCCGGGATAGGCAAGGACTTTAAGAAACCTCCGGGCTTCTTGCACTCCGCCTTTACTAAGGAACATTTTTGGCACTTTGCCACATACAGTGCTACATACTTCTTCAGCCCTGGCCACCAGAACAACTTCTTCATGTCCCTATACATCTTCGTGCTCCCCGGGTGGATTGAGTACTTGGTATGATGAGCTCGTACATCAACTCCTCCCGAAGACTATCTGCATTAGGAATTCATAGGCGATCGTCCTTCCTTTGCAGCCCATCAACAACTACAAACTAGGAATTTGACCCATCCAACGATTCATCCAATGCCTGCTTCATACTGCTATCCTGAAAGCCCGCCGAATCCTATCAGCTAGGTCATACTGCACCTCCGTCCAACACAATATTACTTCAGCACTAGACTTCTTGTCGACGCAAGAGATCTCCAATGCCTCCAAATCACGGATTAATCTCTCATCATGCACTGCCAACTAGTTGGTATGCGCCAGAGCCCTATGACTCAAAGCATCAGCCACTGCATTTCTTTTCCCAGGCACATAATGTATCTTGAAAGTGTAGTCCCCCAAGAACTCCATCCACCTTTACTACCTCATGTTTAGGTCCTTTTGATCTAGTAAGTACTTCAGGCTCTTATGATCGGTGCAAATGTAAACCTTTACACCGTACAGATAGTGCCTCCACAGCTTTATAGCAAATATCACGGCCGCTAATTCCAAATCATGGACCGGATAATTTCTCTCATGAACCTTCAACTGTCGCGATCCATACGCTATTACTCTCCCATGCTGTAGCAGAACACAGCCCAAACCACTGCCCGAAGCATCACTATAAATTTCAAATCCTTCGGGCCCACTCGATGAACACAAGATATGTGTCGAGATCAACCGCCTCTTCAACTCTTCAAAAACCTGCATGCACTCCAGCGTCCAACCAAACTTTTGATCCTTCCTTGTGAGCATTGTGAGTGGTAGCGCGATCCGTGAGAAATTCTCCACGAAGCGCCTGTAGTAGCCGGCAAGCCCCAAAAAGCTCCGGACTTCCGCCACTGTAGTCAACTCAGGTCACCCCTGAATTGTCGCTATCTTTGCCGGATCCATCGCAATTCCTTTACCACTAACAATATGCCAAAGGAACGCTATTGAGGAAAACCAAAACTCACACTTGGAGAACTTAGCATACAACTAATTCTTCCTCAACGTCTCCAATACCATATGCAGATGCTTGAAGTGATCATCCTCACACCACGAGTACACCAAGATATCATCGATAAATACTATCACGAATTGGTCCAGGTACTATCTGAACGTCCTGTTCATTAGATCCATAAACACGGATGGCGCACTGTTCAACCAAAACAGCATGACCGTAAACTTGTAATGTCCAAACCGCGTGCTGAACGCTGTCTTAGGGATGTCATATTCCCTTATCCTTAACTGGTAGTATCCGGATTTCAGATCTAGCTTCGAATATACTGTTGACCCAACTAACTGATCATATAGATCGTCAATCCTTGGGATTCGATACTTATTCTATACCGTAAGTTTGTTCAACTCCCGATAATCAATACAAAGTCACAAACTTCCATCTTTATTCTAAACGAAAAGGACCGGTGCGCTCTAAGGCGATGAACTTGGACGCACATACCCTTGCTCTAAAAACTCTTGCAGTTGTACCTTCAACTCCGCCATCTCCTTAGGCGCTATCTGATATGGAGAGCGTGACACCGGTTTGGCACCTGACATTAGCTCAATTGTAAAATCAATCTCCCGTTGAGGAGGGGCTCCCGGGAGATCGTATGGAAATACATCAGGATACTCAGACACCACTGCAATACTGTCTAGACTAGGATTAGGCGTTGAAGTCTGTACTGAAATGACAAACAGCTCAGCCCCAGACCGAACTACCTTAATCACCTGAAGAGCCGACATCATAATCTTGTTCGACCCTTTCAAGCCCGCAAACCTAGTCTCCCTCTCAGTATTCAGTCCCAACTTAACCTCTTTTCGGTTACAATCAATGCAGGCTCGCTGCTCCAAAAGCCAATCCATTCCAAAGATTACGTCGAACTCCACTAACAGCAGCACCGACGCTTGAAAATCGAACTCCTGATCCCCAATCCGCAACTTTACAACACAGATTCTATCCGCGCGCATTGAGCACCCATTGGGCAACAACACATCCAGCTTGTCCTTTGCAATTGAAGAAGGGACTCCGATGAGCGATACGAATCTTTCGGACAAGAATGAATGCGATGCTCCCGTATCAAACAGAGCTCTCGCCGGACGATCGAAAATCAATACAAAGCCTAGCACCAACACAAATAAGCTAACACATACAAAGGTAACAGTTAAAATAAAAAGCTAAATTGTAATAAATTTAATTCATACCTATCACCACGTCAGCTTGTTTGATGGCCTCTTGCAGGTAAAAGTTATAAACTCTAGGCTGGGCCGGAGCATGGTGGGATGCGGTCGTCTCCGCCGCCTTCCCTTTTTCCTCATAAGTTTCTCCTTGCCTCCTCTCGGACTTTGCACGTCCGCTCCAACATTCTCTTGCAAAATGTCCCACCTTTCCACAGTTGTAACAGGCTCCTAGGGCTCGACTTGGGTTTTCCCCCGTCGTACCGGGCGAAGGGGCTGAGCTCGAAGTCTTCTGCTTCTTATTCCACCTGCGGAAACCTGACTTTGAATTTGACACTTTAAACTCTGACTTCTTCTCCACTGGGTCCTTATTCTCTTGCACTTTCCTTGCAACCCTTTCCAAAGACCGAGCTGCATTTACCAAGGCTAGGAAGCCCTGCGCCTTAGGCCCAACAAGGAGTAGCTGTAGGTCGCTCCGTAGACCCTCATAAAATCGGTTGGTCTTCCTCTATTCTTCTTCAGTAAACATAGCACCAGCAAAACGACCTAATCGAGTAAACTCGTGGAGATACTCATCCACGCTACTCGCTCCCTGAGTCAATCCAAGGTACTTATTCTCCATCTCAAGCTTCTGTGCAGAAGGTAGGTATCTGGCCAAGAACAACCTTGAGAATTACTCCATCGATACTTTGACAAGTTGCCTTCCCACTAAGAGATGAACCTCCAACTCGTCCCACCACATCCTTGCCTCACCGGCCAATAGGAAGGTCGCTATTGTGGTCTTCTGCCACTCTGCAGTTTTTGTGGCGATCATGACCCTCTTTATCGTAGAGAGCCAATCCTCAGCTTGAGTTAGCATTCCCAACCCATTGAATACCGGAGGGTTAAAACTTATCACGTGCTTGGGATGTTTATCCGTGGCTCTTCTTGGTGCTACCGGATCAACTGCCCCACGCTCTACTACTCCCGACACTGCCACTCTAATCAGTTCTTGCTCATTAACAGGTGGTGCGTGCTGCACTTGCTGGGCATTTATCATGGCAAAAACTGCTTCAGCCACCATTCTGATGGTTTCTGCTAAAGGAGGTGTTGTAGACACATCTCTTGGTGCACTACTTTCCGCTGATTGCGGACGCTCCGATTGCCCCGCACCGATTCTAGACACCTATAATAGAATAAATCCTTGATTAGGCGACACACAAATTGCTAAAAGCAATCACTGGAACACTTAGGTTCCCAAAACAAGTGTATTTTTTCATTCCTAAGTGGACATTCTGGGTTCTTTTATGTTATAACGATGACGCACATAGATGTGCTCACCACCCCTTAAAATAATTCGCCCACGAATTCAATTACAGACGACCAGTACCCTAGTCTGATACCAAATTGTAACGCCCCCATCCGTCATATGGTATATAACAGAAGGTCCAGCTAGAACCCGACGCCATATACCACGGACAGTCAGAGGGGTTACAGAATAATACCAAATACTCAACTATTCATGCTAACACAGAGCATTCTAGCGGAAGTTTTTAAACGGTTAATAAAACCCAAAATTTGCATAATCATGGCATGAATGTCCACTAACCAAAATAGGAATGAAATAAAACAAATACATAAAAGAGTACATGGCCTTATGGCCTTACAAAGTTTCTCTTAACAAGGTAATGTCTTACAAACATCGGCTCGCAGGCCGGCCATACATGACAGAAAATAAAAATAGCAGTTCACTTCGGCCTTCGAGGGCCTACACAGCAGCTTAGGCTTCAACCCGCTACTTGGTGCTTGGTTCCGCAGCACCTGCAAGCAATCATTCCACCGCATAGTGGCAAACAGAGCAACGGTCAGCTAAAGCTGACCAAAATATAACGACCCCGCCCCCTTATTTGGGCGGCGGTGCTCCTTCCCTGCATAACGTTAGCCCAGCTAAATAATAAAGTGCATATAAAGACTTTCGCCACAGGTGTAGGCTCGCTCGGCCAAACACCCCGTGCACTCAGGGCACATTCACGGTGAATCCGGTCAATTCTGTGGCTTCACCACCATCTTTAGGATAATAAGCTATGTGAGCATTTTTGAGTCCTTTCGACTGTAGTCAAGACTCCCGACTATACCAATGACCAGTTCCACTTTAGGGCCTATAGCACCGAACCGCATAGCCCAGGTCCGTATCCACCCGCCCATTGCTCACGCTGCCTAGTAACTTTAAGACGTACGCGTGGGCCAAGCTTCACCCAGATCCTAAATCATTACCAAACAACACATAACCCAGTTATGTTCAAGGCTGACTCCCCGACCGCCAAGTTAGCAGAATTACGTTTCCGCCCAGTTTTCCGGGTGCGCCTTGGAGTTAATCTCCAAGGATCCCTGTCGCAATCTACCATGTAGAAACCCGAAAACAACGCACAGAGTCTTCTCTGACTATTCATGCAATGCAACATCACCAATCCAGACAAACATGTCTGGCTAGGTTTCACACACAATGCCTATGCCCATACTTCGATTCCGGACTCTAACAAGGGGGACTTCACATATCTACCCCAAGAAACACTGCGCACTCACCGCACACTCACGAGAGCGGGTTTTCCCATGCAAAGGAAGAAAAGCTTCAAGTGCTCATGTTGAAAATCATTACCCTTGAAGTCCGCTTCGGCACCATGAAAAACTAGTCGGATAGAAAGCTTCGCAAAGGAATTCTCTCCACGGATTCGGTCTCGGTTCTCAGATTGGTGCTCCGATGCTCCGCCGGCGGTCGGATTCCTCCCTTCCTTCTTCCTTGATCTCTTCTCTCTCTAACTTCTTAGAAAGAGGGAGTTAAGGATGGAATGAGGAAATAAAACCTCTAATCCCAGACTAAACACAAGCAGGAACTCATCTGGGCCGTTGGATCTTATTTAGAGAAAACAAACGGCTCAAATTAGCCTGAAATCTTAATCCTGGGCCGAACACGGCTTTGCACATGGCTGTGTTCCAGGCCATGTGCCTCGATCCAGCCACTCAAATCAAGCACAGAAAAGGACACGGGTTGGGAAACCCCCGTGTCCCAACCTGACACGCCCGTGTCCGGTCCTCTACACGCCCGTGACCAGGGTCCGTGTCACCAATAACCGCCATGCCAACCATCACGTCGCTTGGTGGATACGGGTGATGACACGCCCATGTCGAATTTGACACACTCGTGTCAACCAGTACATGGTCGTGTTCCACAATCGACACAAAAGACAAAATATTCCAGAGAAGTACACGACCATGTGATACGTGCGTGTCCCATGCCATGTGTACTGACAGACCCTGGGACACGCCTGTGTCCCAGGACGAGTCCTTCACTTGATGACCTGAGCATGACACGACCGTATGACACGCCCGTGTCATAGGTCGTGTTCACCCTATCAAGATCCAAACTTGGTACAAACACCGCCTGTTTCAACACTAAGTTTCGGGGTGTTACATGTCATTGAGTGTATGTCCAGATTTCGTTGAGTGTGTGTCCAGATGTCATTGAGTGTGTTTTGACACAAGTCTCGTGTGTCGACATAAGCCTTTCAGACTCAGTATAGCTATTGTTGATAGATGGCGTTGAGTGTGTGTCATCACAAGTCCCGTGTGTCGACACAAGCCTTCCAAACTCAGTATAGCTGTTGTTTATAGATGACGTTGAGTGTGTGTCGACACAAGTCCCGTGTGTTGACACAGTCTTGCTTCTGGTGTCGACATAACTCTTGGGTGTCGACACAGCTCCTGCTTCAGGTGTCGACACAACTTCTCCTGGGTGTCGACACTTGTACTTAGAAATTTTTCTTGCATTTCTTAAACCTGCACACTGAAACTCAATATCCCATCAAATACACATTGATGTATACCATTGAGTAAAGAGAGACTTCTCCAAATCTGGTACACAATTTCCAGTGTACCTTACAATCTCCCCCTATTTGGAGAAGTCATAACCCTTAGTCAATGATATACATCACACATAATAAAACAAAAAATAAGATGTATACATTCAATTCACAGCAGGGTAACTTATAAATACAAATAACAATTAATATCATCACACAATATGATATCTTCATCAATCAGAAAGTAGTGTAGCTTTACAGAATTCTTAAAAGAATAGAAAATTGCATAGGTGTTAGCACTAGCCTATCTATCCTAAGATTAATTAGGCTCCTTAATCACTATTTCTTTTCCAGACTTGATCTTAGCTTGATATTGGCTTCAGAATCTTCAGCTGGCTTCTTCCCTTTCAGATCTTTCTTTTTGAGCTCTTCAGCCTTAATCTTCAGCCTTTCAAAGTAATGAAAAGGCTTTGGAAAGTACTTGCTAGGCTCCATAGAGTTAGTAGGTAACTTTCCAGCTTTGATATCCTTTCTGAGCTGATGTATGGCATCTTGCCTCTTCTGATACTTGCTCCATTCTAGTTCAGAGTACCACTTGCCTCTATCATGCATCTTATCTTTCATAGCTTTCAAAGCAGTAAGAACAATGTTCCTAGAAGTAGGACTCCATTGCTCAAAGTCAGGCTTCAATTCTGCATGTTCTCTAAATCTTTTCTTAGAAAGCAAGACCTCTTTCTGAGCTTCCATAGCAGCTACAGACATTTCAACTTTGTCAATGATGACATTCTGTGCCTCCTGTGGATGGCTATACATTTTTTGAACTTCCTGCTATACTGTTTCAAAATCTGCTGGAGGATAGATAACATGTGCAACTTCCTCCTGAACACCTTCAATATGAGCAGGTTGAACACCAGATTCAACAGTGTTATCTTCATCACACAAAGGTGGAAATCCAAGGGTAGCTCTGATGGTATTAGATACCCAGTTAGCATGATCAGAGCTGGCTTTGACTAATATCCTCTCCCCCTTTATGACTTCTCTGGCTATATGATCTCTCAGATCATTCTTTTGAAACCTTACTTGATCATCCAGATATTCAGTACCTTCTTTGTAGTAGGCTCTGAAGTTGTTCAAGTGATCAGAAATAGCATGTTTAGAATCCTGAATGGCTGTTTGTACAACAGCTAGACTTTCTTATATGTGCTTGAATACTTTAGTTTTTAAATTAGTAGCAATACCTCTTAGTTTATTGAGAATTTCATCATGTGAGTCCTTGAGATTTTCATTTGATCTGAATTGATTTTCTAGAATATATCCTTGCTTGACTGTAATGTCTTCAATTTCAGTCTTTATCACCTGTTGTTTCTTTGCCAGGAAAACCACAACATTACCTCCTTTATGAAAGCAAACTGTCATCTCTTTCTTATTCAAATTTACTTCAAATCTGATGGATTTAATTTATTGAGCTAGCTAGATGCATTTCTTTATATGACTCATCCACATACTTCTCCAAAGATTGTCTTTGCTCATCTAACTTTACTTGCAGTTGCACCATCAGTGAACTGAAGTCCATCCCTTGAGCAGATGGTTGAGAGATTGTTTGTAAGACTTTCTTATAGCCCGTGCTCCTTTTCCTGATAGCAACCAGCTTCCTTTTCTTAGCCATGGAGGCTTCTTCATCATCAGAAGATTGTGATGAGCTTTGTATATTCACAGTTTCATTATTAGTAGGGGCATACTGAGACATCTCCCCCTCAGTTCCTTGTATCTCTTTCTCAATCCTTTGCTGCTCCCCCTTAGTCCTTGTTTCATTGAAGTTAGGGAACAATTCTTCCAAAGTGAACTCTTGCTGCATTTGAACAGGAGGAACAAGGTTGTCTTTTGGAACTAATGGTCCCCCCTGGACATCAAGATCTTTGTCCAGGGACTTCTCAAAACTGGAAAAGTGGACTTGCTCTTCTTGAGCTTGGTTTGATACTTGCACATCCTGTGCTTCTTTATCAGTATTTACTTGTGCTTCATTGTTGATTTCTGATACTATTTCCATAATATATCAGTGGCATTTTCACTCTCTAGTGTAGCTTCAGCAATACCTCCCCCTTGGGCAGGCAGCTGTGATTGTTTAGGTTCATGAACAATTGTAGTCTGTGTGTTGTCTCCCCCATGAGTGGAGACCATCTGGTTCTCTAGTAGTAGACTTCTCTCCCCTTGAACTTGAGCTTCTTTATCTTGTTGTGGTGTGGGAGACTTTCCTTGTTGTTCTTCATCCAAGCTGAAGACACCAATTCTTCAGAATCACTGGAAGATTCTGCTTCCTGGTTAGTTGTTTTCTTCTTCTTATCTTTCTTCACAGATTTTTGTGGGGTGGAAACTTCTTTGGTTAAGACTTTATCCCATATGGATAGAATTCTCAAGTCCATTCTCCTCATGTGATTTATCTTAGATCCTGGAATTTGATTCATTACATCTGGGATGCTGGAAGCCAGATACAAGCTCAGTATCCTACCCAGATTAGGCTTCTTAACACTTTCTTGAATCTTGTCAAAAACTACAGATGACCAGTCTGTTTTCAATTTGAATATTACTCTGATCATAAGTTTGAACATGTAGGCAGAGATCCTATCATGTCCTCCTATCTTGCAGAGAATTACTTTGCCTATAATCTCTGATAGAAATTTACCTTTGGAGTTCATTCCCTTCCTTGTAATTGAGGATCCTATCTTAGTATTTGGATCCAGCCCACACCATCTGAGTCCATCCTTTGTCATGGATGGAGTAATTTCATCATCTTCTTTAACCTTGGGGAGTTGAAGCGACTTCCTGATTATCTTCTGTGAGAGTCTTACCCTTGTACCATTAACAATGGACTTCATTTTCTTTCCTTGAGAATCCATAGTTGCAGATGAGTAAAATTCAAGAACTTATTTCTTCCATATCCTTAAAGGTTCAGAGACCAAATACTCCAATCCATTCTCTATGATTAGGGTAATCACACCCTTGATTTCTGGTGATTCAGTCTCAAACGCCTTGCGTACCAGTTCGTATCCCTCATTGATCTTATCGTCATGTTGCGACGCCATTGATGAACGAGAGAGAAGAGAAGAGTGTCGACATGATAATTTCTTTGTCGACACAAAGTCTAGGGTTGAGAATTTTGAAAGCACAGTCGACCATATTTTGTCTTCTCCTATTTATAGTGTACTTGTAAAGGGTAGGTCAAAAGACGCGCCTAACTTAGGAAATTTACTAGTCAATAAATTTTATATTTGTTGACAGAGATGACCTAGGTCTCGACAAAACCTCTTTGAAGTCGACACGTCTATGTGTCGACATACTTTTGCCAGTATTGACATATACTATCAAAGTCTCGATAGAGTGTGTCGACACTGATTTTTGTGTGTAAACACAAAAATATACAAATACAAGGTCTCGACAGAGTTGTGTTAACACCAAGTTTTTTGTCAACACAGATTCTATTTCTGTGTCGACACAATTCTTTTCTTTGTTGACACAACTTAATGATTGTGTCGACACAGTTAGCATGTGTCGACACAACTTTCTAACTTAGACAAAATTTATTGAGAAATTTTGGACTTAATGATACCACTTGAAGAATTTTGTGTTGACCTATCACCTTATTCTTGGTTCAACATACCTAATTTAATTTTAAAATAATTGAACTTACTTTCATCCAGAGGTTTTGTAGATATATCTGCAATTTGGTTGTTAGCGTTGACAAATTCTAGACTTATGTCTTACTTTTCAACATGTTCTCTGATGAATTGAAATCTAATTTTTATATGCTTAGTTCTACTGTGTGAAACGAGATTTTTAGTAATAAAAATAGCACTAGTAGAATCACAAAATAATGGAATTCTACTTACCTTGATGTCATAGTCTTCAAGTTAATGTTTTATCCACAACAACTGAGCACAGCAGCTGCCTGCAGCTATATTTTCTGATTCAGTAGTGGAAATAGCCACACTTGTTTGCTTCTTGCTGCTCCATGACACTAGCCTACCACCTAGGAATTGACATGTTCCAGCAGTACTTTTTCTGTCTTCTTTGCAGCCTGCAAAGTATGCATCTAAAAAACCTGTTAGTAAGAAATCTCTATTCTTAGGGTACCAAAGACCTAGATTAGGTTTTCCCTTAAGATATCTCAAAATTCTCTTGACATCAGTATAATGAGATTCCTTTGGCAAGCTTGGTACTTAGCACAGACATATATAGCATACATGATGTCAGGTCTACTAGCAGTCAAGTAAAGTAGGGAGCCAATTATCCCTCTATACAAAGACTCATCAACAGGTTTTCCTGCTTCATCTTTGCCTATAGGCATACTTATTCCCATTGGAGTTTTCATGGTGGAGGCTGACTCCATGCCATATTTCTTAATTAACTCCTTGGTGAACTTAGACTGAGATATGGATAATCCATCATCAGTCTGTCTAACTTGGAGTCCCAAGAAGAATTTCAGCTCACCCATGCTGCTCATCTCAAACTTCCCTTGCATAAGTTTGGCAAACTTACTACAAAGGTTGTTTTCAGTAGAACCAAAGATAATGTCATCAACATAAATCTGGACTAGGATGATCTTACCTTTTGATTCCCTAAAGAATAGAGTTTTGTCTATTTTCCCTCTTGAGAATTTATTCTCAATAAGGAAGGCAGACAAAGTTTCATACCAAGCCCTAGGGGCTTGTTTCTATCCATATAGAGCTTTCTTAAGCCTATATACATAGTTGGGATGATGAGAATCAACAAAACCTGATGGCTGTTCTACATATATGAAAGTTAGGTGATAAGATCTATCTACCTCTAGAGGGGGGGTGAATAGAGTAAGTTCAAATAGATTGATGTATTTAAAACTTTTGATTTACTTAGTGTAGAAAGTGAGTTATGCAATGGTTAAATATATGATAAAGCAAACAGCACACAGCACACAGCAAGAAGTAAACATAAAACACTGAAGACACTAGGAAATTATAGTGGTTCCCCAAACTTGGGTAGTCCACTCTTCTATCACCCTTTGATAGGAATCCACTGCAGGATGGTTGATCAGGTGTCCTGGGCACCACCAGATTTTTTGATAAGGTGTCTTGCCACCACTGATTTTGACAAGGTCTCAGCTAACCAAAAGAGTAACTTTTGAAGGGAGTTAAAATCCTGTACAGATGGAATAAGGTAAAGAAAGGATGAGTATGCTTCTCTGTCAACTATCAGAGAGAAGCTTGTGGATTTTGATGTTGTCAGAGCTCCCCCTGAGATGTAGATGAGTTCAGGTTGAAGAAGCTTTGCACAAGGGTGACAAGCTCTTCACTGCTTGTCCTTCTTCAGCAATAGATAACTCAGAAACTGAGTGTTTGATGTTTGAAGGTAGAAGGCAGTCTGTAGAAGAGTTGATTGCAGAGCAGAAGAGAATCAGAGAGTATTGATGATGATATTTTTCTGAATGATGTTCTTCTCTTTGAATTCTCTGCAGCAGATTCTGTGAGAGAGAGATGATAAAGAATGTTCTCTGTAACAAAACTGAATAACTGTGTTACTGTCTCTCTCGAAAAATCTCTGAGTAATAGAATTACTACTGTCTGATAGATAGCCATTGGCAGGGCATTCAATGCATTCCTTAACTGTCCATGCCTTGGAAGGAAGTGCCTTAATTGATTTCCAATGAAAATTCCTTGAGATATGGACCAATTAAGTCTTGAAACGGCCAGGGGATCTCTTGCAATAACTGCTTTGATGATCTTTAATTTGAATTTCAAATGTCAACAGACGGGAGAACTCAAACCATCGAACTTATCATAAATCGTCGATCTGAGCTCGACTATCCGTCAATCAGAGAGTGATTAAGAATGCAAAGAGAATCACGCCAAAACGTTGAGCTGAAGTCGACGTTACGTCGAACTGAGGACGACGCTGCGTCGAGCTGCGATCGACTATGCGTCGAGCAGCGGTCGACTACGCGTCGAGCTGAGGACGACGATACGTCGAGCTGGGGTCGACTAACCGTCGAGCTGAGCAGAACTAAATTCTCAAATATCCTAAGTTCTAAACTCACACTCAATGACCTATGCTATACAATGAGGTCATGAATCCTTAGCATAGTTATCCTGACCCAAATATAAAAAGGGTGTTCCAACAATCTCCCCCTATTTGGATTAGGATTACTATTCACATGATTATAAGGAAATAAAATGCATACATAAGATTAAAAACACAGACAAAACCATAAACCACAGATAGAAGCAGGAGCAGATATATAAATATCAAAAGTGTTTATGGCAGTTGTAGAGAGGTAGAGCCATCTTACATTACTTCTTCTTTGGTTCTTCTTCAAAGCTTTTCTTGAACTTGATTTCTCTTTGAGGATTGGCAATATCTTTCCTGGATCTGTAATCCTCAGAAGTACCCAAGGAAGTTATGCTTTTTCCACTGGGAGGAACAGCAGCAGGATGCAATTCCATGTACCTATCAAATTCAAAGAATTTACTGGAGTTGTATTTGTCCAATTCTTGTCTTCTCTGCTCAGACATAGTACTGATATTTGATGTGTCCAGTCCTCTTTCTTTATTCTTCTTAATCAGGTCTAGAGCAGCAAGCTCAGCCATTCTAGCTTTCCAAGCAGTAGGATTGTTGACTGGATCATCATAAGGGACAGGAGGTTCATATTTGTTGCTTTGATCTGAAGGAGGAGGTTTTTGCCTTACACCATCATTGAGCTTGAAGGGAAAAGGACTAGAGGCTGAAGCAATAGTCTTTCCTCCCCTTTGATATGGCTGGTGTCTAGCTTGACCTCTTGATTGGTTTCCTCTTGAAGATCCTCTTTGTTGATAACCTCTTGGTTGGCTACCTCTTTGTCCTCTCCTGGATTGATATGTCTTGCCTTGGAAGGAGGATGTGGGAGGTTTGCTGACAGGGTTAGCACTGCCTCCTGCACCTGGAGAAGATGGAGGAGGAGGAGGAAGAATAGATTTAGAGGGGCCTTTGAAATACTTCTTCTTCTGTTTCATAGCCTTGAGTTGGTTCTTGGAATATTGCATCCAGGGCTCTGTAATCTCACAGTTGTGAAGAATGTAATAGGGAGTATCATGGTCAGTGGCCCTTTCCATTGGAACTCTCTTTAGAGCTTTGCTTCTAGCTTTTCTCTTTTTAGCAATGGTGGCAGATGAATCATCTGAGCTAGTGGCAAACTCATCAGAGGAGCTGCTTTGCACATGATCATAAGGATCATAAAAATCCTTCTTGGAGGCAATTCCTGAAACAGGAACAGAAGCAGCTGAGTCACTGATAACTTCAGATATTACAGCCTCAACTGAACTGGCTGGATAGATCTTATTAGCAGGAGCAGAAGCTACCACTGCATCAGAGACTTGAGAAACAATAGAACTGGCAGGAGCAACAGCTACCACTGCAACTGAAACAACAACTTCAGGAACAATTGCAGGAGCAAGGGCTTCCACTGCATCAGAAGTATTGGGCAACTCATCAACAGTCATATCATTAACAGAATGGTCAACAGTACTAATATCAACATTAGAACAAGCAGGAGAAGCAACAGCACTATGATCAAGAGAATCATTTGCAGGAGCATCAGCTACCACTGCATCATCATCAAGGATCATTTCATCAAAAATAACAGCAGCAGCAGCAGAAAAGGGAACAATAGCCCTGGACAGATCTTCAGGAAGCAGTAATCTGTATGGGTTGAAAGACCTTTGGAAGAAGCATGCTGGCACTGCCACTGTAAAGTCTTCAACTGGAGGCTGAACAAACTCTCTATCTGTAGGCTGAATTTCTGAAACTAATAGCTCTTCTCTATCAAAAGGAACAAACTCTCTATCTGTAGGCTGAATTTCTGAAACTAACAGCTCTTCTCTATCAAAAGGAACAAACTCTCTATCTGTAGGTTGAATTTCTGAAACTAACAGCTCTTCTCTATCAAAAGGAGGCAGCTCTTCTTCTACAAAAATCTCCCCCTTCCTAGAATCAGTAAGAACTGACTCTAGGCCCCTAGAAGAAGGGCCAGCCACAAAAGGAGTGAGGGAAGAGAGTTTAGATGAGATGGAGTTCAAAGAGAGGATTATTGGAGCTAGGGAAGCATCCAATAGAGAAGAAAGCCTTGGAGCCAAGAGCTCATAGAGCTTGTTGGCCAAGGGAAGCAAATCTACTTGCTCAAGGGGATGTTGAGCAGAGGTAGAGGGAGGAGCAACAGATGCAACAGGAGATGATGTTGGGATAGATGGAATGGGGATGGTAGGTTCAATGATGGATGACATGATGAGGTCAGACAATGATGGTGTCTCAGATGTGTCATCAGGAGAACCATCCAAGAAAGAATCATCTGGATTGTTGATCTCAATATCCATTGGAGGGAAGAAGTGAAGAGGATGAAAATCTTCAGATGTGGTAATGGATGGAGGAATGGAGGAAGCAATTGTAGCAATTGATGATGTTGTTGGCATAGGGGATGAAAATTGAGATGTGGATGGAGTGAAGGTGGTTGGAAAGCTGAAGGAAGATGAAATGGTGATGGATGGCATGACTTCTTCTACTAGGTCAGAAGGCTGAGGTGAAGTGACCACAACAGTCCTTGTTTCTGTAGAAGTTTTCATAGCTGCAGCAGCTCTGGGATTGGTGATTTTCCTGTCCCACTTACCAATGAGGGCACATGTCAGTCTCTTAGAAGCATTGATATACTTAGAGGATACCAGAAGCTGAGGGCAGATATGATGAAGCAGCAAACCCAACACCCTTCCAAAATGGACATAGGTCTTGTTGACCTTCTTCTTCACTAAATCAAACAAAATTTCTCCCCAATTCAAGTGCTTTTTGTCCAGGAGAGCAGCCATGATGCAAAATTGATGCCTGGAAATGGCATCATGTGCTGTTCTCTTAGTACAGATAACCTTGCCTACCACATCAGCTAGAAGTCTGAATTCTATGGCAAGGTCTACTTTCAACAATTTGGAGGCATTCTCAGAGGAATGACCCATCCTGTCTAACATTGCATCATATTCTTCATTGGACAGCTCCATACTGTCATTGCCATTCTCCAATTCAAACACTTCAGTAAATATAGCAGAGGTTAAGGATACCTGAGTCCCTGAGATTGAACCAGTAATGGTGCTTTCATCTTGAGTGACTGCTGTATAAATCCATTCTTTGATTTCTGTTTTTGCTATTGGCATTCTGGTTGTCATGAACTTCTCCAATTTCTGTTCCTTGAACAGCTCCAGAATTTCCAGAAAGTTCTGAGATGATCCTTCAAAGGAATCCAAATCAATGTCGAAACCGCAATCAAATTTCATTGCCGCCAAGATTGCTGCTGGAATCGCCATTTCCTGTAGAATACCTCTCGAAAACAAGTGTAAAATCTTTGGAGGGAGAAAATACTTGCAGAGAGTATGAAAGCACAAATGAAATCGACGCCGAGAAGATGATTTTATACTAGGGTTCGACGCAGAAAAGGAAATAACGTCGAGCTTAGATCGACGCTAAAAAGCTCTAGGGGAAACGAAGAGACTCGGTGGTGTTCAGCTTAGATCGACGTTCGACGTTTTGAAGGTCGACGGTCGACGCTATTTGGGATGCTGAACGTCGAGCTCTGGTCGACGTCAATTAACGTCGTCGACCGAGACAGAATCTTAACAAACTCTAGACAGGGTCGATCTCTGGTCGACGCAGTCAGTCGATCTCCAGTCGACGTTTTCAAATGAAAAGCGTCGAGCGTCGAGCAGAGTTCAGACAGAACCTCTAGACACTTAAGAAAGAGATACATTTGCCTAGACTTTGTCATTTTTATGGTTTCAAAATCTTGTAGATTAACTTATGCTATCTCCATCTATCATTCCCAACTGATTAAGGAAGAAGAAGTGCTTCTTTTCATCCAAAGGTTTGGTGAAAATATCTCCCCTTTGTAAGTCAGTAGAAATGTACTCTAGTGCTATTTTATTCTTTTCTACATTATCCCTTAAGAAGTGATGTCTGATCTCTATGTGCTTTGTCCTACTATGGAGAACTGGATTTTGAGCAATGCAAATTACACTAGTATTATCACAAAGAATTTTTGACTTCTCTAAGTTGTAGCCATAGTCTAGGAGCTGGTTTTGGATCCACAATATCTGTGAGCAGCAACTACCTGCAGCCATGTATTCAGCTTCAGCAGTTGATGTAGACACAGATGTTTGCTTTTTGCAAAACCAGGAGACAAGTCTATTACCAAGGAATTGACAAGTTCCACTGGTGCTTTTCCTGTCTACTCTACATCCAGCATAATTAGAATCTGAAAATCCAGTTAGATCAAATCCTGAGTCATGTGGATACCAGAGACCTAGATTTGGACAGCTTTTTACATACCTAAGAATTCTCTTAACTAATGTGAGGTGTGACTCTCTAGGGCTCACTTGGAACCTAGCACATACACATGTAGCAAACATAATATCTGGTCTGCTGGTTGTAAGATATAAAAGAGAGCCAATGATTGCTCTATAATTAGTCTGATCAACTGGTTTACCAGATTCATCAGCATCTAAAACAGCATTAGTAGGCATGGGTGTTTTCATAGAAGATGCATCTGACATACCAAATTTCTTAACCAATTCTTTTGCATACTTGGTTTGAGAAATAAATATGCCATCAGCATGTTGTTTGATTTGCAATCCCAAGAAGAAGGAAAGCTCACCCATGCTACTCATTTCAAACTTTGAGTGCATTAGTTGTGAGAACTTTTTGCACAAGCTTGAATCAGTAGACCCAAAGATTATGTCATCTACATATATTTGTACTAGTAGGATATGGGACTTATGGGTTCTAATAAAAAGAGTTTGGTCAACTCTACCCCTTTTAAAATCATTTTCAAGCAGAAAGGAGGCTAAGGTCTCATACCATGCTCTTGGAGCTTGCTTGAGACCATATAAAGCCTTATGTAATTTGAAAACATGTTCAGGAAGGGTTGGAGAGATAAAACCTGGAGGTTGCTTGACATAGACTTCTTCCTTGATGTCTCCATTGAGAAATGCACTTTTAACATCCATTTGGAATACCTTGAATTTCTTGTGTGCAGCATAGGCAAGGAAAATTCTTATGGCCTCCAACCTTGCAACTGGTGCAAAGGTTTGGTCATAATCAATCCCTTCTTCTTGACAATAGCCTTGAGCAACAAGCCTTGCCTTATTTCTCATAATGATCCCTTGATCATCTAACTTGTTCCTGAATACCCATTTAGTTCCAACAATTTGCTGGTTTCTTGGTTTTGGAACCAATTCCCATACTTTGTTTCTTTCAAACTGGTTTAGCTCCTCTTGCATTGCAATGATCCAGTTTGGATCTTGCTCTGCATCTTGAATTGTTTGAGGCTCTATTTGGGAGAGAAAACAAGTGTGCATCAGATGTTGATTTATCTGATTTCTGGTTTGCACACCTTCTGAGATTTCTCCAATCACTTGAGAGATTGGATGATCTCTTATTATTACTAAATCAACAATGGGTGTTGATTGTTCACCAACCTGTGTTGTTGTTTCCTCTTGTGGAACAACAATTGGTTCTTCAAGTTCTTCATTGTTTCCTTCCAAAATCTGATCAGTATATTCATTGTTACTAACATTTGGTTCTTGTTGTGTAGTGGAAGATAAAGAACCATTATCCATGATGGTTAACTGATTTATATTTTCAGCTAGAGATTGTACCTGCAAATGGTCTATGGTAGAAGAATTCTTCTCCTTATAAGACATATTAGACTCATCAAAGGTAATATGCATGGATTCTTCAATTTTATGGGATGACTTGTTATAAACCCTATAAGCTTTGCTGTTCAAAGAGTATCCCAGAAACACTCCTTCATCAGCCTTAGCTTCAAATTTTGCTAAATATCTCTTGTCATTATTATGAATGAAGCAGATGCAACCAAAAATCTTGAAAAAGCTAACTTTAGGTTTCTTCCCTTTGAGCAATTCATAGGGAGTCTTATCCTTCAGTTTATGTATCAGGATTCTATTCAAAACATAATTGGAGGTGTTCACAGCCTCTGCCCAAAAGGTTAGAGGAAGATGAGCATCTGTCAATAATGTTGTGGCAGATTCAATTAAGGTTCTATTTTTCCTTTCAGCTACCCCATTTTGTTGAGGAGTTCTAGGAGCTGAGAAGGTGTGCCTGATCCCTTCATTCTGACAGAACTCTTGCATAAGAAGAGAATCAAACTCTGTCCCATGATCACTTCTGATCAGGGCTATATGAGTATTGAACTCAATCTGTATGCTCTTGAGAAAATCTGTCAAAATTTTGAAGTTATCAGACTTCTTTCTCAGGAAGAACACCCAAGTGAATCTTGAGAAGTCATCTACAATCACTAAGGCATAAGATTTCCCCCCTAGGCTTTGTACTGTAGTGGGTCCAAAAAGATCCATGTGCAACAGATACAAAATTCTAGGTGAATCACTCTTATTAAGTGATTTGAAACTGTTTTTGGTTTGCTTTCCTAATTGACAAGCCTTGCAGAGTCCTTCCTTCTTGTAGGAACCAGAAGGTAGTCCTCTAACAAGGTTGAGTTTAGACAGCCTAGCAATAGTTCTAAGGTTAACATGTCCTAATCTTTTATGCCAAAGCTCATTTGACTTACTAAGAGAATTGAAAAGGCATATATCTACTTTAGAAGAATTGAAATCAACTAAATATATATTATCTTGTCTATTTCCAATCAACACAATATTGTTATCTAAAGCAATATTACAGACCAGATCAGTGAACCAAACCTGATAACCAGCATCACAAAGTTGACTGATGCTGATTAAGTTGTGCTTTAGTCCTTCCACATAAGCTACCTTCTTGAAGGTGATTGATCCAATTTTGACTTGACCATATCCTTTGGTTTGTCCAAAGTTGGAATCACCAAAGATTACTCTTGGTCCAAGCTTTGCCTTGAAGGATGTAAGATTGCTTTTGGTCCCTGTCATATGTTTGGAGCAACCACTATCCAGGTACCAATGCTGGTTCACCATTGGATAGCTCTTCATCTGCACATGTAACAGCTTAATTGTTTTTCACCCAGTTCACCTTGGGTTGAGGTTGATAACCAATGAAATCAGAAATGGAAGACATTTCAGGCTGACTCTTATAGCCTTCAGGATGATATCTCCTAGGAGGAATCACCCATTCAGTATAAGGGTTAGGCTGAGATGTAGGATATTTATGATTTGATTTAGATTTATCCTGTGTAAATAAAACAAGGCTCTGAGCTCTGTTCGACGGTCGTCGATCTAAGTTCGACGCTGATGTTTCAGGACGTCGAGCTCCATTCGACGTTCGAACAAGCCTACCTTCAGGGACAACAGCCAGTCGACCTGAGTTCGACGTGTGTCGACCTAAGTTCGACGTTTCAGCATGGTGTTGCTGATTCTTGTTAGAATGGCGTCGAGCTCTGGTCGAAGATCGTCGAGCTCTGTTCGATGTTTTCTGTTGTACTTGAAATGGCTTAGGTAGATCAGAATTTTTTCTGGCTACCACCATAATTTCTTTACCCTTGTTACTGGTAAACTTTATGGGAGTTGTTAGTACTATAGGTTGGCTTGAAGAGGCACCCAAACCTAGTGAACCATTCATTCTTGAATTCACTGTGCTTGTGATGTCTATTAACTTGAGACTCCTCCCATTGAGAGTTTCCTCAAGCTGTTTAGCCTTGGATAGCTCACTCTTTAGTGAAGCTATCTCCTCCCTACAGCATTCTAACTCATCAGAAAGCTTGAGATTATTTGCACTTAATGTGCTGTAATCAGACAACTGACTTCTAAGAGAATCAATTGTTTTCTCAGCAGTCAGCAAGTCTATGCACATAAATTTAAATCTAAATTTGAAATCATCAGAAGAAAAATCAAAGGAGTCAAGTACCTGATCTTCACTTAATTCCTGATCAGTCAGATATTCAGATTCATGCTCTGAATCTGAGCTGCTTTGTGATGCATTGATTGCCATCATGCAGAATCCTTTCTCAGTGGCATCATCCTCATCATCACTTGTGCTGGATGATTCTTCAGACTCTTCAGTATCACTCCATGTTTCAGCAACAAATCCTTTCCTTGTATGTTTGGTGTTGCTGGAGGGGGATTTATCATAGTATTTCTTGGAGTCTTTATCTCTTTTCTTGTCTCTTCTTTCTCTCTTATCTTTCTTATCTTTCTTGTCTTTGCCTTGATTTTCAGGATAGTTTGGTGCAATGTGTCCTGGTTTCCTGCAGCCATAGCATGTAATATCTTTATTATTAGATCTGTCATACCTTGGCTTATCTTGGTCTTTAGAAGACCATCTTCTGAAGTTCTTTCTAGCCATCTTGTTGAATCTTTTGGCTAGTAGGCTTAATAGTTCTTCATTGCCTATCTTCTTCTCTTTAGGTACTTCCTATGAAGCTTTGAGAGCTATTGTCTTCTCCACTTTGGGTGCAGAAGAAGTTATGTTTTGCTCCCCTTCTCTATTTTTGACAAATAGCTCATAGGACTTGAGTTTGCCTAAGAGAGCTTCAGTGGATGTCTCAGTTTGACTTCTGCTATCTTTAATTGGCCAGATTCTTGAATCCCAAGTGCTAGGTAAGCACATGAGAATTTTATCATTTATCTCTGTGAGAGATATATCCTTGTCCAAAGTTTTCAGTTCACTAACAATCAGACTAAATCTGTTGTACATGTCAGCCACAGATTCAGCTTGAGCCATTTTGAAATTCTCATACTGTGTTATCAGCTGAGCTCTTCTATCTTTTCTTTCATCAGATGAACCTGAGACTATCTCAGTTAGTTTGTCCCAGATTTCTTTGGCAGAGTTGCATTCAGCAACCTTCTGAAATATGTCATCTGACATTGTTTGGGCCAAGATGTTCATGGCCTTTGCATCAGTAACTTTCCATTTCTTTATATCAGTGTCTGTTCCTGTAGGTGGTGGAACAGCTGAGGTACTTGTTGTAGTAGGAGGCCTTGGACAATCTGTTAAGACACAGTTAAAAATGTCTTCATCAAAAGAGTTCATATATAATTTTATCCTTGCCTTCCAGAGTCCAAACTTAGATAGATTGCATACTGGAGGTCTTATGCTTGCATACTCCTTGTTTTGTGCCATGAGTTTTTATAAAAACAAGTTTTATCAAAACAAAATAAACCCTCTGTAGAGTTTGATCTTATCAAAGATCTTTGTGGTCCAGGTGTTAGCCTGAAGGAAAGACCAACCTCCCTCTGATACCAATTGAAAGTTAGGTGATAAGATCTATCTACCTCTAGAGGGGGGGGGGGGTGAATAGAGTAAGTTCAAATAGATTGATGTATTTAAAACTTTTGATTTACTTAGTGTAGAAAGTGAGTTATGCAATGGTTAAATATATGATAAAGCAAACAGCACACAACACACAGCACACAGCAAGAAGTAAACATAAAACACAGAAGACACAAGGAAATTATAGTGGTTCCCCAAACTTGGGTAGTCCACTCTTCTATCACCCTTTGATAGGAATCCACTGCAGGATGGTTGATCAGGTGTCCTGGGCACCACCAGATTTTTTGATAAGGTGTCTTGCCACCACTGATTTTGACAAGGTCTCAGCTAACCAAAAGGGTAACTTTTGAAGGGAGTTAAAACCCTGTACAGATGGAATAAGGTAAAGAAAGGATGAGTATGCTTCTCTGTCAACTATCAGAGAGAAGCTTGTGGATTTTGATGTTGTCAGAGCTCCCCCTGAGATGTAGATGAGTTCAGGTTGAAGAAGCTTTGCACAAGGGTGACAGGCTCTTCACTGCTTGTCCTTCTTCAGCAATAGATAACTCAGAAACTGAGTGTTTGATGTCTGAAGGTAGAAGGCAGTCTGTAGAAGAGTTGATTGCAGAGCAGAAGAGAATCAGAGAGTATTGATGATGATATTTTTCTGAATGATGTTCTTCTCTTTGAATTCTCTGCAGCAGATTCTGTGAGAGAGAGATGATGAAGAATGTTCTCTGTAACAAAACTGAATAACTGTGTTACTGTCTCTCTCGAAAAATCTCTGAGTAATAGAATTACTACTGTCTGATAGATAGCCGTTGGCAGGGCATTCAATGCATTCCTTAACTGTCCATGCCTTGGAAGGAAGTGCCTTAATTGATTTCCAATGAAAATTCCTTGAGATATGGACCAATTAAGTCTTGAAACGGCCAGGGGATCTCTTGCAATAACTGCTTTGATGATCTTTAATTTGAATTTCAAATGTCAACAGACGGGATAACTCAAACCATCGAACTTATCATAAATCGTCGATCTGAGCTCGACTATCCGTCGATCTGAGCTCGACTATCCGTCGATCAGAGAGTGATTAAGAATGCAAAGAGAATCATGCCAAAATGTCGAGCTGAAGTCGACGTTACGTCGAACTGAGGACGACGCTGCGTCGAGCTGCGATCGACTATGCGTCGAGCAGCGGTCGACTACGCGTCGAGCTGAGGACGACGACACGTCGAGCTGGGGTCGACTAACTGTCGAGCTGAGCAGAACTAAATTCTCAAATATCCTAAGTTCTAAACTCACACTCAATGACCTATGCTATACAATGAGGTCATGAATCCTTAACATAGTTATCCTGACCCAAATATAAAAAGGGTGTTCCAACAATATACTTCTTCCTTCAAGTCTCCATTCAAAAAAGCTGACTTGACATCCAATTGGAATACTTTGAACCCTTGAAAAGCTGCATAAGCTAGGAACAGTCTTATTGCTTCCAACCTTGCCACTGGGGCAAAAGTTTGATCAAAGTCTATCCCTTCTTGTTGTCTGTAGCCCTTTGCTACCAGTCTGGCTTTGTTCTTGATTATGGTGCCATTCTTATCTAGTTTATTCCTGTAGTTCCACTTGGTTCCTATAACATTGTGATCCTTTGGTTTAGGAACCAACTCCCAGACTTTTCATCTTCTGAATTGATTCAGCTCTTCCTGCATGGCATCAATCCAGTTTGTGTCTAGCATGGCTTCTTCAAACTTCTTAGGTTCTATCTGTGACAGAAAGCTTGTACATAAAACTGTGTTCATGCTTTTTCTCCTGGTTAGAACTCCCTGGCTTGCTTCACTAATGATTTGGTGTGCAGGATGATCCTTCAAGTGTCTTTTAGCATGAGGAAATCTGTCAACCTCTTGGTCTTCTTCACTTTCCTCATTCTGATGCACTCCATTGTCTTCATCTTCATCCAGAGAGTCTTGTACTCCCCCTGGAGAGTATCCATCCTTTTCTTAATCCAGTATTACAGGTTGGTATTCACTAATAGTCAACTTGTCCATCCTTTCCTTTAAACCTGTAGAGCTACCAGAAGTGCTAGACAGTTCACTATTAATTAACTTAGACTCATCAAATACTACATGGACTTATTCTTCTACAACTTGTGTAGTCAAGTTATAGATTCTGTATGCCCTACTGTTATTGATGTACTTAACAAATATCCTTTCTAAAGATTTGGAAGCAAACTTAGTTTGGTAGTGCTTACCATTAACTATGACATAACATTTGCTACCAAAGATTCTAAAGTAGGAAATGTTTGGTTTTCTGTCTTTCATAATCTCATAGGGAGTCTTTATATGTCTTTTATTGATGGAAGCTCTATTGAGTACATGACATGCAGTATTTACTGCCTCAGCCCAGAAGTATTCAGGGAGAGAAGTGTCACTTAGTAGTGTTCTACTTGCCTCAATTAAAGTCCTATTCTTTCTCTCAGCAACTCCATTTTGCTGGGGAGTTCTAGGTGAGGAGAACTCCTGATGAATCCCAAATTCTTAACAAAACTTTATCATACACTCAGACTGAAATTTAGTTCCATGATCACTTATAATTTTGACCACTGAATTGTTAAATTCATTCTGAATTTGTCTAACAAAAGTCTGGAAGACAGTAGGGGTTTCAGATTTCTGCCTCAAGAAGAAAACCCATGTAAATCTAGAATAGTCATCCACAATTACTAATGTGTATGCTTTCCTACCTAGACTATGAACTGACATAGGACAAAATAAATCCATATGCAGGAGCTATAGACATCTCACTGAATCTTTGGTATCAAGTCCATGGAAATAGGTCTTGGTCTGTTTGCCCTTTTGGCAAGCTGAACAAACACCCTCTTTAATGCACTTGACCTGAGGACCATTCCTCACTAGCTCCATACTAAATAGTTGTCCTATTGACTTATAGTTCAGATGAGCTAGCCTCTTGTGCCATTGGATACACTATGATGCTTTCTCATCTGCAACTAGACAGATAGGTGAGTTGTTATACTCATACTCAAGGTTAAGATAATATATATTCCCTTTCCTAGTGCCAGTCAGAATGATCTCTTGATCACTTGACCTCTTTATTTGGCACTCACCCTTGAGGAAAGAGGTGTCATACCCAAGATCACTTAATTGACTTATACTAATTAGGTTATGTTTCAGATCTTTCACATAATCCACTTGAGTGATACAGATAGAGTTACTAGAAATGTTACCAAACCCTTTGATGACACGTTTTTCAGATCCACCAAAGATTACTTTGGGTCTATTCTCTATGAGAGAATAGTCCTTCAACATCCTTCTTGTTCCAGTCATATGCCTGGAACATCCACTATCCAAGTACCATATAGGGGTATGGCCACTTGGACTCTCCTGCATAAAATAAAGATTTACCTATCCTTAGAAACCAAATAGTTATTGGGTCCTAGGTTAAGGTTAGCTTGAAATTTGACATGCTTACCTGTAGCCTTTCTGACAGGTAAACTGGCCTTATTCTAAATACTAGTATTGAACCAACAATCAATGGCAAAGTGGTCCACCTTGCCACAAAACCAACACTCAAATCTATTGTACTTTTTCTTAAGTACAGGCTTCATAACATTGTTGCTAGTATTCCTTTTAAGTGTAGGTGCTAGAGCAGCATACCCCAAGGATTTCTTAAGAATCTGATGAGTTTGCTTATAGGGTGGTCTATTAGCATATGCACCCTTGCCATTGAGATCACCATACTCACAGTGACCATGAGTGAGGTCATGATCACACCTGTTAGTAGGTTGCATCACTTTTCTAAAAGAAATAGGGGGTTTCATAGCTAGTGGCTGAACTGGGCCTTTGCCTTTTCCTTGAGAATTGGATGCCCTTGTTCTTTCCTTGAAGCCTAGTCCTGTCTTTCCTTTCTGAGATATGAAGTTATCTATTAAAGGCAATACAGACCTTTTCTTTGAAAATTTATCCACTAGATCCTTTTCTTTCTGGAGTCTTGCTTCCAGATTTTTGATGTGATTTTCTTTGAAGGAGATTGTGTCCATCTGAATAACAATTATTTTTTTTTCAGTTTGGCAACCTCATTCAATTTCAAATCCAACATCTTTGCTGAATCTGATGCAGCCAGTTTGATAGATTCAATTTCCTCAGCCTTCTTCTTGACAAGGAATTTGCTTCTCTTAACAGCTTGCAACAAACCACCATACTCATCAATTAATTGATGTATATCCCCCTCAGATTCAGAACCATCCACATCTCTTGATGTTGATGCTTCTGATTCTGATCCAGTAAAATAATCAGAAGCTAAGGATGGACTGTATACCTTACTTTAACCAGGCTGATCCTGACACTGATCTTCTTCTGAAAGAGCCATCAGCTCTCTACAACAATAGTCTTCACCTCCATTTATGGAATCCAACATTTGCAAGAATTCTGATTCCATATAATCCTCTTCTGTAGTAAACAACCCAATATAAGCTTCTACATCATCCTCTTCTCTAGATTCTGAGGATGAAGAGTTAGTCCAACTCTTCTGCTTCTGGGAAACAAAGGATTTCTCCTTCTTGCCCTTATTTTGAGGCTTCTTCTTATCCTTAGTCTCCTTTCTCTTATCAGGATAGTCAGCTATGACATGTCCAGACCTGTTGTTGCAATAACAAAAAATTTTAGAGGTAGTTTGTTTACTAGGATTAGAGGCATACCTCCCCTTCTTTTATTAGAAGTCTTCTTCTTCTTGTAATAATCATCCTTGAGGAAGGATGAAGATGGCTTGGTTCTCCATTTCTTCTTCTTCATGAACCTCTAAAACTGCCTTGTAAAAGCAGCAAAGTCTTAATCAGAATTATGGCTGTTTGATGTACTGATGTCAGGATTTTCTACTTCAGCCTCAACACTTCTTCTGGGTGGAGAAGGAGACTTTCTCCTACCCTTTCTTGTGGCTTCTGCTTTGAAGGCTACTGACTTGTCTTTATACTCAGACCTACTGCTTTTCTCCTCCTCCTTTCTGGCAGTGAGATGCATCTCATAAGATAGCAGTTTTCCAAACAAGGTTGGTGGAGGTGTATTAGCAAGCCTGGCCACCTCTCTGATGGCAAATATTTTTGTATCCCAGTCCTTGATCAGTGACCTGAGAAACTTATCATTCAATTCATATGTGCTAAAGACTCTTCTATAGGTCATCAACTCATTTACAATTCTAAAGAACTTCTTGTAACATTCTACTATGATGTATGACTTAGCTTGTTTGAAGCTTTCATATTCTTGATTCAACATAGATTTCCTATCCTCTCTAACTTCTTCAGTTCCCTCCATGTAGACAATCAAGGTGTCCCACATCTCCTTGGAGGTTTTGCAATGTACCAAATTCTGAAATGTGGCATCATCTATAACACTCACAATTATATTTTGTGCTCTCTTGTCTAAAGTTGCTAGAATGATCTCATCCTTAGTCATTTCAGAATAGCTCTTTGGGGTTTTGAGATTAGCATCAAGAGCTGATATATTCATTGGAATGAAAGGACCTTCTTGAACTGTGATGTAGATTCTAGGATAAGATGCTTCCATGAATAATTTGACCCTTTCTTTCCATATCCCAAAGTTTTCTTTCATGCAGATGGGCAGTTTTATGGTTCCAAATTCCTTCTGATTCTCATTTGAACCCATTCTGGCTAATTGTTAATTGCCTTGGAGATTTACTCAGACTGTTAGGTCTATTTTTGAGAAACCTCCCTCTGATACCACTTGAAAGACTTAATTTCAAGAGCCTAAACACCTAGAGGGGGGAGGGTGAATAGGTTTTAATCCTTTTTAATAATTACGACAATTAAAACAATACAAATATCACAAAAACAGTCACAAAAAATACACAGTACAACACACCAAGATTTATAGTGGTTCCCCAAGTTGTGGGTACGTCCACTTTCCCCCTTTGCCTATCCAGTAGAGAATTGGATTCGGCCAAACTTCCTTCCACTAGCTCAGATCCACAGATCTTACAACTTAGAACCTGATAGGTTCCTACAACTCAAGCTTCTTCAAGTCCTACCTCAGATTCTTCCCAAGAATCCTACCTCAGGCAACAGCCCTACCTCAACCTTTATCTCTAGGCCTAAACCTCAAACTTCTTCAAGTCCTACACCTCAGGCACTCAGCCCTACCTCAGCCTTTATAAATTTAGGCTTACAACTCAGATCTATAACAGATCTTACAAATAAAAGTTTGTTTAAGAAAATTAAACTTCACCCAGTTCAACAAATAAAAGGGTGAGTACTTCTTGATCAGTTCTTGATTGAACTGAATACTCTAGATCCAACCTGACTTACCTTCTTCAAAGCTTCTTGAATTTAAACAAAATAAGGTTGATCTTCAATTGGAGTTGGAGTTGATCTTCAATCAACTTCCTTCTTGAATTCAGAATCAGATATGAATTTTACTTGTAGACTTTTCAGGATCTGCATTCTTCTGGGATTGCCTCTTGCTCCCCCTCACTGGTTCTCAATCTTTGTTGAGTCAGTTATTTCTCCTCTTGATTCTGTCGGATTATTATTCCTTCTTTGGTTGTTATGGATCAGCCCTTTATATAGAGTTCATCTATGATTACCGGCTGATCCAGTTTATAATGGCCTTTTGACAGTACTGATAGATGTGTCAGTCTTGTTACTTTTGAGAGCTGTCAAGTCTTCAGTCGTGACAACTGACCTTTCATTGAACTTCTATCACAGCAGGGAACAGTCAGCAAAATACTTCAAATGTGATAACACAAATAGACCAAGTGTCGACACAATTCTTGATGATGTCGACACAACTTTCAATATGTCGATACAGTCATTCTTTATCTTCTCGACACAACATCTTGTTTATGTGTCGACACAAGTCCTGTATGTCGACACAACTTCTCCTGATCTCTACATAGCTGATGCTGATAGATGGCATTGAGTGTATATCCAGATGTCGTTGAGTGTGTGTCCAGATATCATTGAGTGTGTGTCGACATAAGTCCTGTGTGTCGACACAAGCCTTTCAGACTCAGTACAGCTGTAGTTGATAGATGGCATTGAGTGTGTGTCGACACAAGTCCTGTGTGTCGACACAAGTCCTGTGTGTCGACACAAGTCTTTTAGACTCAGTATAGCTGTTGTTGATAGATGGCATTGAATGTGTGTCGACACAAGTATCATGTGTCGACACAGTCTTGCTTCTGGTGTCGACATAACTCATGGGTGTCGACACAGCTCCTGCTTTAGGTGTCGACACAACTTCTCCTGGGTGTCGACACTTGTACCTAGAAATTTTTCTTGCATTTCTTAAACTTGCACAATGAAACTCAACATCCCATCAAATACACATTGATGTATACCATTGAGTAAAGAGAGGATTCTCCAAATCTGGTACACAATTTATAGTGTACCCAACACTAATGGACTAAGCCCATGGCTCAAGGCCCATGAATAGCCCAAGAGGTCAATAATAGCCCCAACCCTCTGAAATATGAGAGAGAATACATGCATGGGGGTAACTTAGGGATTTTGGAGAAAATGAGGAGAGAGAAGAGAGGGAAAGAGGGGATGGAGGTCATGTGGCCCTCCTTCCCTCTGCCCAAGCTCTTAGTTGAACTTCCAAGGTTCTTTTCAGCAGAAATTAAGGGGTGGTGGCCACTTGACAGCTAGGAGGAAATTCCAATGTTCATGGTCGACGACCCATTTAATCAAAACTCCTCCCCCAACCACTCCCAGCCAAATCTAAGCACACCATTAGCTTTAGAAGGTCTAAATGAGTGGAGATCGATAGCTGGAGCAAAGCTTTTGCTGTAGAAACGAATAATCGGGCTAGATTGCCGGAGCAAGCTTCGGCCATGGCTCACCGCCACCACACTCGCCGCCAAGCCCGACTTCAAGTTCGTTTCACCTCAACTCACCCCGTGCTAGCTTTCTAGATCAACTAGGCGATACATCGGGCTCAATTGATCCTGATACCATGTGAGCTGTGAGCTAAAATGCCGAGCTTTTCTTCTTGCTCGGAATCGCCGGAGGAGCCGCCTCCGGCAGCCTCACTGCTGGGAAACGCTAGCCACCACCTTAACGGAGGTGGTGACAATAATTGTCGGCGGTGGCGTCGGCCCAGATGGCTAGAATAAGCCAGCAAACTTGGCCTAGGACGGCTCTATCTCAGCCGTTGACTGATTGTGGATGACGGCCAGGAGCCGTCCGATCTGATATATTAAATTGCTTCTGCATTAATTTATGAACAATGTTTTTTTTGTCACACTTTTACAGTGTTATTGCATATTAATTTTAGGCCTGTTAGAGGCACATTCAGAGGTAGCTATCAACATATAAAATGTAGACCTTGACCTTAACTTTAAAATGACACCCTAAACTTAGGATTTGGTACAGTATAACTCCATGTAGGACCATTCTACCATAACTGATCCTAGGTTAGGGCAGATCTTAAATTAAATGCCCAAGCCAAACCATAAGTCCTCATAATCTGAAATTTTGATCAGGATTGTGATTAGGTTAAACCTAGGCTCTTATTAAAAATGAGAATTTTTGGTCAGACTTTTGCTATAGTATTTGGTGAAATACTAATATTTAAATTAAGTGTATTTTTGGGGATATATGACTCCAAATGCCCCAAAATTTTGGTGTCATGTCCATTAAGTAAATACAAAACCATGGTAGAAATGTCAGGTCATTTTGAACTCTACCTGTTTGCGAAATCTCACATACATGAGATAGGTATGTTCAAATTTTGGGTGCCTATAGTAAAAATAGGAAAATGGGGATTTAGCCCATTTGGGCATTGCATGCCCATTAAACTCTGGACAGAGGCTTATAGGGATGGAATATACCTTCCATGGGAAGATTGGGATTTTTGGGATCAAAAATCCCATTATTTGGAATTATTGGAAAATATGCCTAGATAGGAAATAAATTTGAATCTAGGGCATATGAATATATAAAATTATGAAATTTTGTCACAAGCTTTATTAGGACATAACACAACTATATAAAAATTTATGGGACTGTTAGGTAATGTAACTTGGATTTTAAGTAGAATTTACCCTTTTGCCCATTATGGAAATTAATTAAAAATAAGGTAAATTATTGTTTAAATATTATGGAAAAATTTAAAGTAGTGTATTTCTATAATTAAATCCCTGTTAAATTATTTGAGAATTTTTGGATGTCTCTATATGCTGAAAATCCTAATAATGGCATTTTGGTAATATTATTCATATGAATATAAGTTAGGTCAAATCACTGTTTAGAATTTTGAAATTCTGTATTTAGCTTTATTATATCAACATGGATCCTCAGTAATTTTCCTAGAATTTCCGATTGTATAAATATATTACTTCATTTTGAAAGTTGTCAATTTGTGATTTTAATATTAAATGGATATTAAATGGAATTTCACAGGGGAGAATTATGAAACTTGGTAGGAAGTAAAATTTAACCTCATGGAACATCTGACATATTTTTTAGGTAGGTTGAACCATTATAGATAGTACATCATGTGCAAGGTGACCAAAGTCACTCAATTAAAAGAATTAATTTAGGCCCTTAATCCCTTAGAAAAATAATGAAACCTAGGATGGTCAACATAATACATCATAGCAAACCATGATAAATAATCAGGGGCAGTTAGACCAAGAGTTTGGAAAACACGCCATATTGGTCAACATTAGGTCATGAGTGCGCTTAGTAAAAAAATGGCATATAACACTAGGACCCACAGGGGATAAGGTTGTCGGTTGAGATGGAGTCTATGTTGGAAAGATAAAACCTGGTTGGTGTCAAATAGGTCACTTCTTGATAACGAGTGGTAGAGTGCAAAATCACAAGGATAGTAACTAAAACGGAGATCGGCGGAAGACCGCCGCTCTCCCAATAACATCCTAAGTTATTAGGTTTGTCCCAGAGTAACAACGAGAGTTTGGTATAGATCATGGGTAGCCATTAATAAAAATAAATATCCTTGCGAAAGGGAACTTTGGACTTTAGCCCATCGTAGTTCCTAGTTCCCCCGAGAGCCCTTCACCGGGCATGCCCTGGGCAGTCCTGAGATTAACCCTAAATTGTTAAGTATAACAAATACTAGACAAGAGTAGTCTAATAGGCTAAGTGAATGTTGTTACAATCTATCCCGTGAAGGGTTGGAGGGTTTTGAGGACAGTTAGTCCTGCGAGCTGGATGCTCGAGAGTTTTACATCAGGACGGGTTTGGTCCTGCGAGCTGGAGGCTCGGGTTGAGATACCTTGCATGCACATAAAAACAAAACTAGTGGTGGTTCATGCATTACTGGGCCAATCGTCACACCGATGGCAGTACAGTGACTCTAGTGAGGTGTGAGGTTTGAGGGGCCAGTAGGTTGTTTATACTGTGGTCTGAAGGACAATCCCCGAAAATGCACACCCGACTAAGAATGTCTGGTAGTTGGCCAACATTAGTACAGAGAGACTCTAGAGTGCACCTAGGATGTGTACAGAGGCGTATGAAGGGTCTGGGCTTGGTAGTGTGTATACCTGCCTAGGAAGCGAAAGCGCCCGTTCTGCTACTGTCGTAGCCACAACGGTGATACCAGAGAGTTATGCTAGCTCCAAAAAGTGGGAACTAAAGGTCTGTGATCATAGAGTCGTGTGTGTGAGTTGCACTTGTATGAATCATAAAAAGCATGCATATCATACATTCATAACTAGGGCATACACACCATAGATCCTTATCATATAAATTAGTATGGGCTCTTTTATATGATAAGTTATATTTTAAAACCTTAACTTATAAGTTTGTATGAGCATTCATATAAGTTAAGGTACTTCTGTGATGGTAGCTTAGTAGTATCATATTCTACTTGTCGTTCTTTACTTGTTTACTTACATCACCTTACTTTATATACAGTTCTTCATACTTTATATGTGCTATATATATAGAACTGCTAGAGTAGAAATAGATTGATACTATATAGGGGCTGTGAACAACGTAACTTTGCTGTCGTGAAAGGATAATCACAGCCCAAATATGTCTGCCAACAGTATAACTCCACTGTCCTGAAAGGCTAACGCAAATCTTTGAGGGAATCTAGGTCATTTTACCACTGGATCCCACTGGGCGAGTGGCCTGTAGAAACACCACTCGCCTGAAGCAACGAAAGCAGGAGGAGCCACGCATTCTCCCCCCAGGCGAGTGCGGACCTTACACATCACTCGCCCATCCTAGCAAGAACCTTCTCCTTTGTGCAATGCGACGCTGACCTTGGGTGAGTGTATGATGAAGATCACACTCGCCTAAGGACCTGACTTCCCCTTTTCGACTAGGCGAAAGCTCCTCAAGGAGCGGGACGAGTGCAGGCCTGCCTACCCCACTCTCCATTTTGTCTATCCTGAACTTGAAGATCCTCCTGAAATTCCCTGAACTTGTCGAAGGGGTCCACTCAGCGAACACGGGATTGTACACAATCCCCTCTCTTTGCGAGCTAGTCCCACACTCGGAAAGAAAAGTCCAACCCTAAGTATTTAGTGAGTGTTTGCTGACCTGGAGGGAATCTTTGGTGGTCCCCTCCGCTGTACTATAAAAATCAAATCACAGACATATGATACTTGCTCTTTCCAACCATATTTCGATGGAGTGTCACTTCGACGTCCCAAATGCCACCTCTCATGGAGAGGATTACCTTTAATTTGAGTGACATGCCGGATCATGAGGATCCATTCTACGATGTGCTAGTAGTGCAGGCAGCGGTCGAGAACTTCACCGTCTCCCGGATCTTGGTAGATAACTGGAGCTCGGTCAACATCGTCTTCAAGAAGGCGTTTGACATGATGAAGGTGGTGTCAAATAGGGTTCTGGCCTCGGATGGACCGCTCTTTGGGTTCTCAGGAGAGAGGAAGGAAGTGGAAGGAGGAGTGGGGCTAAATATGACTCTGGGGGGTCAGTCCCGCAATTTCCGATTTATAATCGTGGATGACCCCAACAGCTACAATGCCATCTTTGTCCGGCCTCTCATCAGCACTTTTATTTGTGTCCCCTTAACCTTCCATCAATGCCTCAAGTTTAAGGTTGGAGGGGTGAAGGTACGGGTCCGAGGAGATCCTAAGGTAGCAAGGCAGTGCTACGTCACCGCAGTCAACACCATCTCGTAGATAGGAGAGGCCGGGGAGATGGAGAAGGTGATGGAGTAGACAGCGACAGATTTGCGGGGGAAACAAGCCCTTACTCCGGAGGGGGGTGTGAAAGGAGAACCGAGAGGAGTATAGGATATGATGGTGGTAGAGGAAGCAGTAAAAGAGGAGGCCCTCACCCAAGGAGAGAGGGCAGCTGAAGATTAGGAGGAGCAGTCTCGCTTGGAGCCTGAAGAAGTAGTTGTGGAGTTGGAGGTTCACACCTGAGCAGGAAAGGTAGAGAAGGTGCGGGTTAGCGGAGGCTTGGGCCCAGAGGACCAGGAGAGGATGCTAACATGCATTCAAAAGAACATGGATGTATTCTCTTGGAGCACGACGGATATGCCTGACATCGATGCCTACACGGCTTGCCACCGGCCGAATCTTGATCCAAAGGTCCTCACTATCTGCCAAAAGAAAAGGAATGTGGCCGACAAGCTCGAAGGGCCTATCAAGGAGGATGTGGAGAAACTTCTCCAGGCCGGTTTTGTGTCTGATATCAAGTTTTCGGGTTGGGTCTCAAATATTATAATGGTGAAAAAGGGAAATGGGAGATGTAGAATGCGTGTAGAATTTTCTTTGTTGAATAAAGCATGTCCCAAGGATTGTTACCCCTTGCCTCGAATCGACGCACTGGTTGGCTTAGCCATCAGTTTTCCTGTAATGAGTTTTCTTGATGCTTTTTCAGGTTATCACCAGATTAGGATGCACCCTCCCGATGTAAGGGATGTGTCCTTTATTATAAGCAGCGAATGCTATTGTTATAATATGATGCCTTTTGGGTTGTGGAATGCAAGAGCAACCTATCAGAGGATGATGGATAGGGTTTTCCTTGAACATAAGGGAAGAAACCTAGAGGTATATATGGATGACTTACTAGTGAAGAGTAAGGATGTGAACTCTCACCTTCAAGACTTGGAGGAAACTTTTTCCACCTTGCAAGCATTTAAAATGAAGTTGAACCCCAAGAAGTGTGTCTTCGAAGCAAGTCGAGGGAAGTTCCTTGGGAAACTCTTGATTTTAGCTGGGGTGGAGCCCAACCCGGATAAGGTAGAAATCAATAGTGGAGCTGGAATCATCAAAGAATGCCAAGGAGGTTCAGCGCCTGACCGGGAAGCTTGCGGGTCTGAGCAGGTTTCTTTCTCGGGCAGGGGAGAAGTGTTCGCCTTTTTTCATTATATTACGGGGGAATTAAAAGTTTGAATGGAGTAAGGAGTGTGAGGAGGCTTTCCAATCTCTGAAGGATTAGCTAACAAAGGCTCCTCTACTCCAAGGACCCAAAGAAGGCAAAGATTTGACCCTGTACCTCGGAGTGAGGGCGGAGGATGTAAGCTCCCTATTTGTCCAAGAGGAGGGGAGGAGGTAGCTTTTAATTTATTATGTGAGTCGGGTCTTGAAGAAAGCGGAGTTCAGGTATCTGATCTTGGAGAAGCTAGACTTTTCTTTAGTTCTCTCGGCTAAGAAGCTTTGACCATACTTTCAAGCTCACTCGATCCGGGTGGTGACCAATCATCTGCTACGTGACATCTTCAAAGGAGTAGAACTTTTGGGAAGATTGGCAAATTAGTCAGTGGAGCTGAGTGAGTTCGATATTTCCTTCAACCCGCATCTTTCAGTTAAAGCCCAAGCGGCCGCGGACTTATTGACAGATTATGTAGTGGAATCTGGAAAGGAAAGGCCAACTCACCTAATTGCTTGGAAGTTATTGGTGGACGAGGTCTCAGGAAGACACTCTTTGGGAGCGGAGGTAGTCTTGGAAAGACCCCAAGGGACGAAGATTGAGCAGTCTGTAGTAATACACTTCCCTATAACCTACAACTAGGTATAGTATGCGGCAGTTTTTGCGGGGTTATGACTTGCTAAAGAATTGGGGGTGCAGGATGTGGAGGTGTTGACAAACTCGATAGTGGGGACCTCGCAAATCAAGGGGAGTTTGAGGTCAGGGAACCGACCCTGTATTGATACTTGCTCAAGGTAAGGGGCCTAGTTGGGGGATTTCAGACGTTCTCCATTCAACATATATCGCACGAAGAAAGTGTTATAGTTGATCGGCTGGACAAGTTCGGGCCAAGCGCAGGAGGGACCATGAAGGACTTATTCTGACCATCCATAGAAGAGGAGGAGCTAATGGATATAAATCAACATCCCTCATGGAAGGACCCATTTATCATATTTTTAACCACCGGAGAGTTCCCGAGGGAGCCCGTAGACAAGAAGCGCTTCAGGCATAAGTCAACATACTATCTATTGCGAGAGGGAGAGCTGTTTCAGAGGACTCTCTCGGGGTTTCTTGCCAGATGCTTTTCAGAGGAGGAGGTTCCAAAGATCTTAGAGGAGGTTCACTCAGGAGAGTGTGGAAGCCACCCGGGGAGCAAGACCCTAGAAGGCCGGATAGTCCGACAAGGATACTTTTGGCTGACCTTGGGCAAGGATGCGGAGGAGTTCATGAAGAAATGTCTCAAATGTCAGCTGTTCGTGCCACTCCAGCTCCTGCCCTCCCAGAGGCTCAGGAGTATCACGACATCGTGGTCATTTGCCATTTGGGGAATGAACTTGGTGGAGCCTTTTCCTCAGGCCAGCGGTCAAAGGAGATTTCTTATGGTCATGATTGATTATTTCTCAAAGTGGTTGGAAGTTAAGGCCCTGTCCAAGGTGACCTCTCAGGTGGTTCATAACTTTGTTTGTGGAGAGATCATCTGCCGACATGGGCTAACTCAAGCTATAGTCACCGATAACGGGCAATAATTCTCTAGTGAGGAGTTCATCAGTTTCTGTGTCCAGCTCGGGATTGATCTCAGGTTCGCATCGATCCTTCACCCCCGGAGTAACGGGCAGGTGGAGGTGGCAAATAAGATCATTCTAAACCTATTGAAAAGTAGGGTGGAAAATCTAAAGAAAGCTGGGTTGAACAACTCCCGTCGGTTCTTTGGGTCCTGAGAATCACGCCCAACACAACCACAGAGGAAACTCCATTCAGGCTTTCATATAGCTACAAAGTCGTGCTTCCTGTAGAGTTCAAGGTCAGGTCACCATTGATGGTCATTGCAGGAGAAGGGGATGAAGACTGGAGAGTCGAGAATAAAGGCGAGATGCGACTCTCACTGGACCTGGTAGAAGAGCTTTGCGACCTAGCCATCATCAGACAAGAGGAGGTTAAACGTCGAATGTCCATGTATTTTGATAAACATATGCACATCAAACAATTTGTAAAGGGAGATCTAGTCTTGAGAAAGGTAGATGCGGACAGGAGGTCGACGGTAGTAGGAAAGCTCAATCCCACCTGGGAGGGTCCTTATATTATCAAGGAAGCCTCAAGTCAGGAGGTTATCACCTCCAAAATGTAGATGGGGTAACCATCAGTCACACTTGGAGTGGCGATGACTTGAAACACTTCTATACTTAAGAGTGAATAAAAAACATGTTTATTTTTCTAACTCTTCTCCTTCTTAGCATATTCCCCTTGTGGCCTGAGAAATAAGTTTAAACTAAGTCTTGAGCAGCTTTTACTGCCAGGCTCTCACTAAGCTGGCAGGTATGAAGGGACCTCAGTGGATGCTGTGAAATATCTTTAAATTAAGTCTCGAGCAGTTCCCTCTGCTAGGCTCTCACCTGGCTGGCAGGTCTGAAGGGACCTCAGTGGATGTTGTGAAATATCTTGAAATTAAGTCCCGAACAGCTCCCGTTGCCAGGCTCTCACCTGGCTGGCAGGTCTGAAGGGACCTCAGTGGACGCTGTGAAATTCCTTGGAATTAAGTCCCGAGCAGCTCCCACTGCTAGTGTCTCACTTAGCTGGCATGTCTGAAGGGCACTCAATGGACGTTATAAAATATCTAAAACTAAGTCCCGAGCAGCTCGCGCTGTCATGCTCACACCTAGATGGCAGGTCTGAATGGCCCTCAGTGGATGCTGTGAAATATCTTGAAATTAAGTCCCGAGCAGCTCCCGCTGCAAGGATCTCACTCGGCTGGTAGGTCTGAAGGGTCCTAGGTGGACGTTGTAAAATATCTTGGAACTAAGTCCCAAGTAGCTCCATGGGCGGATGTAGATAGGCCGAGTGTGGGCAGCCGCCCACACTCAATTTTTTTTCGCTAAACTAGGGTTCGGTCTTCGTTCTCGCTGGGATCGCCCAATTTTCTCCTCTACTGGGCTCGACAATCTCTCGCTGAAGTCTGGACATTGTCTTCTTCCTCCCGCCTACAATCTCCCACTGGAATCTGGGCATTGTCTTCTTCCTCTCCCACTCCCATAACTCAGAAGTCAGATATCTCTAAGTTTTCTTAAATAAATCTCTACTCTAGGTCTGTTTCCTTACTCCGCAGGGCACTGAAGTACTAATCTAGCTTCTTCCTCCCGTAGAGTCCCGCTCTAGATTAGTTTTCTTCACACCCTCTTCAAGAAAGCCCAAATATACCTTCCTCCTCCAGTCCTCCATGCTATCAGAGATCGGTAAGTTCTCTATCTTTCTATCTAAATCCTCCCGCAGATTCCAGATGGGCATTATCTTTTGAC